>JACDOX010000011.1:2612095-3013895 GCA_014549065.1 Cardinalis cardinalis | reverse complement strand
CGGGACACACACACGGCCCCGCGCCGGCCGGGACACACACACGGCCCCGCGCCGGGCTCCCGCGGCTGCGCCTGCACCGAGCCATCCGTACGCGGGTCCCGCACCGGCACAGCCGCCCTGGCAGGACCCGCCGCCAGCCCTGGTGACAGCGGGGCGGGTGACACCGGAGCGGGACCCGCCGCCAGCCCCGGTGACAGCGGGGCGGGTGACACCGGAGCGGGACCCGCCGCCAGCCCCGGTGACAGCGGGCTGGGTGACACCGAAGCGGCCCCCGCCGCCAGCCCCGGTGACAGCGGGCTGGGTGACACCGGAGCGGGCCCCGCCGCCAGCCCCGGTGACAGCGGGCTGGGTGACACCGGAGCGGGCCCCGCCACCAGCCCCGGTGACAGCGGGGCGGGCCCCGCCGCCACAGCCGCCGGGCGCGGGGGTGTGTCCGGGGCGCGCCCGTGACGCCGGCGGGGCGTGGGAACGGGACGCGCGGCAAGGGCCGGGGCACGCACCTGGTCTCCTGGTTGCTGAACTTCTTGGTGACCACCTTGCCCAGCTCCAGCCCGAGCCGGTCCGCCACCCGCTGGGACAGGTCGTGGTGGGAGCTGCCGCTGAAGAGCACAATGTTCGGCATGGCGGGGGCGAGCGCGGCGGGCGGGCGGGCGAGCTCGGGGCTGCGGCGAGAGCGGCGGAGGAGCGCGGGGAGAGCGGTGCGGGGTCAAATAGCTGCGGTGCGGGCCCGCCCCGCCGCCCGGAGCGGGAGGGACCGGGAGGGACCGGGGCGGGGCGAGCCGAGCCGAGCCGAGCCGAGCCGGGGCGAGCCGGGGGCGCCGCGGGGCACAGGTGTGGCCGGCCGCCCTTCGCGGCCGCGGGGTGGCGGTAGGGGGGGGTGGCTGCCACCGCCTCCTCCTCCCCCCCTCCTCCCCCCCGTCCCAGCCCGGTGCGGTCCGGTCTGTGCCCCCCCAGCCGCCTCTGGAGCAGCGTTCGGCCGGGGCGCTCCTCAGGCGGGCAGCGCCCTTCTGCCCGCGCGTCGCTCCCGCACCTGAAGAGAGGCACGAAAGGAAGATCCTCACGGGGGCTCGGCTGCCTACGGGATATGTGGTTCAGGTGACACCGGCACCTAAAAAAAGCCGAATACGGCTATAGCTAGGCTGATGTGGGGATAGAGATCTTACTAGTTTTGCTTAGCAGAGCTGTCCTTAAATAACCCGTGACCGAATCTGTGTAAACGCTACACGTTTTCCATTAGCTTGGTTTTGTCGATTGTTGCTTAGAAATATGCTCATAAGCAAAGTGCTGCCTGAAAACTGACTAAGATAAAAAGGTTTTAGCTTTCAGGTAGAGCTGTTTTAACTTGTATGTATACAAATAAATAGATTGCATTGGATAGCTGACTTCAGAACCACCTCAGTTTTCCTGCCTTAAGCATTTTCTTCAAAGAGCAGGGTCTYGAACACACAGTTATTTATGCTCTGTCCGTAGGATAATTCATGACTAYGTAAACTCCATTGTTGATTAGTAAATTTTTCAACTGAAGTTGAAAACTAAACCTGAAGTCCAGTAAGGAACTTCCTCAAAAAAACCCCAAACAAAGAAACAAAACCTCCCAAACGAAATTAAATGTTTTAGTCAACAACTGTGTMATAAATGTTTTGGGCTGTGGAGCTGAGGGTTAATAGGTTGGGTTTCTGTCATTTCCATTCTTTGGTGGTCCAGATGCTTGCACAAATTATAGACACTTCTTGCTAAATATCTCATCATTGTAGAGGGAATATAAATAAGGGATTCGGCTTATGGACAGAATGGAAAATATAAGTATTTTGACTTACCACAGCATAATTCTAGAATCTCTTCTTGTATTTGATACATTGCCAATACTGCAGCATACAAAGACCATTTTTTGGCCCGCTCATCCACTTGCCCTCTTTGTATTTTCTTTTTGTACAATGAAAAAGAAATGTGTTTAACTCTCRGCACTGTTGGCTCATAAAGCATCTCAAAGTCAAATTTGTGATTCTTCCAGTTCATACATCTTCTTCAAAGACTAATTTTGTAGGCTACATTTTATTGAGTTTCTTGCAATTCCAAATTTTGCCCATTGTCCTGATTTTGTTGTGATTTTTAGTACTGATTAGTCTAAAATCTTTAGACTCTGTGACAGGACATCAGAGCTGCCATTAAGACTGCAAGTTTCAAATCTGTGAAAAAAGAAATTTGCCAATAGATGATCTCAGGTTTATCAGAACTGAAAGCATTGCTAGACAGAAAAGGGCACTGTAACTTCAAAATAACATAATAAAGGAAAACCAGACTTCACTGTCCAGTCAATAACACCAGAACTTTTAAAATGGTCTGCAGGACCAGAAAAAAGACAAAAAAAACAACTTGGACTGCCCACAGTTTCTTTAATATATATTTGCCAGTACTGAACCTTACAATGAAATCAGTGATTGTCTTGATCCACTCTTTTTTCCCTAATGGATCCAGTTAAAACTCTTGTCCTCATAATTATTATTTATTCCTTTATTCACTGGCTTAGCAGGATATCCAGAAATTTCTTTTTGGCCCATTAAGACTTTTGTGCCCAAAAGCTAATTAGTGTTTATCCAGTAGCTACAATATAGAAACTGTATATTAAAAGTAGTCATGAAGGCTGTCATGCAAAAGAAATAATGGTGATTAAYATGCTAAGTGTGATTGTATTTCCCTTGATGGTCATAGACTAAAATAGCAGACCAGAATTCAAAAGTTAGCGTCATCCCCACTTGAAGCTTTGTACTTTGCTGAAGAAAATAAAAAAATCTCCACTCTTTTGATAAATGAAAACCATAAGGGAGGTACCTGCCAAACAAGAGAAATTAAAACTCTGAACCAGAAATTGCTGTCTTCCTTTCATCATCTCATTGTGGTTAGAAACAGTCTTGCCTGATGTGTAGGCTGTAATAATCAGCAAAGAGCAAGATGTTCTTTTCTGGTAACTACTTGTGTCAAAGTATTGGTCAGTTCAGCCAGGACAAAGACTGAAACTGCTACGAGTCAGCTGGACCTGAGAAAACCTGTGTGAATCAGCTCCTGCTACAAAAAGCACTTCCAGCAAAGGTGTGAGAGACAAGGAACAATAAGRGACTTCTAAATATCAGAAGCAGAAATCAGAAATTCTCTGATTTACATAAAACTGAAAAWTTTTTGCCCATCTTGATTTCTTTGCACGGCAGTTTTGCAAATCTTAGCATACAGCTTGCTTCAGGATTCTCCTTTCAGTTCCCATACTAAAAAATGTTACACCCTGAAAAAAGTCAAAGTAACTCAGGGCTTTAGTAGTATTTGTATCACAGTGCTTTCTGACTGTTTGGTGAGGGGTTTTTGTTTGTTTATTTCCCTTCCAATTACAAAATATCTTTATGGGAGAGTATCTGTTGGAGGAAAAAAAACCCCAGACTTAAAAGAACTGACAAAATCCCGGTTGGATCTCTGGAAATACAATCTGAATATCAAGCTATTTAGTTCCTTCATTTTACTGTCATAATTTGCAAGAGTCCATTAACCAATTTCTGCCTTCAGTTACATCATTTAGTTATCAAATGTTAGCAAATCATGGCTTTGGTCTTGAAACAGTTAGTTGTGAAAAATCTRAGATTTAAAATAAATAGTTGCTGGCTATTTTTAACTGTTAGTGTACTTTTTTGTTATGATTTCAAGATCTTCTCAGTCTCTCTTAAAAACTAAAGAAGCAGCTAATATTTGCWTCTAATGACTTGTCTTCACAGGCTTTGGCATGAAGAATAAAAAGCAAATATTAAAGGCCTTGATATGGAATAGCAGCAGCTGACAACATTACAGTCACATCTGTCCAAACCTATTATCTCTGCATTTTGAGACCTGTGATTCTATTGTTTTCAAATGCTGATCTAGTTCTTCCAAAGCTTGTTCTATCCTGCAAGTATAAAAACATAAAAAGTTGTTAAATGAATAACCTTACTGAGAAAGCATAAMGTTTTGTCATAAAACCCCTGAAGTTGTTCCTACCACTCCATAACTTAGCATTTTTTTCATGATCTTGGCCACYCACAGCTTCCAAATTCCCCTCAATGTTCCTAACTTCCACATAGCTCYGGTAATCTCCTTCCCAGTTTCCAAATTCCCAATGCTTCCTGGTTTTGCTCTATGGCTTCCCATGATCATTTCTAACATTACCTCTGGATATTTTCTGAATACTGAAGATTTCAGTTGCTGCTTCTATTTCAGATCCACAGCTCTGTRATGTCCTATTCAGCTGCTGTTGAAATCTCTTTGATCACTCAGCTCCACTTTTCTTTTCAGATATGACTCCTCCTGTCTCACCGACTTTATTCTGGAAAACAGCTCATTGCCCTTCTTACATTTATTCTGAAGGAAGATGCTAAGCCAAACTCTCCTCATAAATTTCTTCTAATGTGCATCATAGCACACCTTTCTTGACTCTAATAATCATCTAACAAGTGCATCTTGCATGATGGAGTGCATCACGATCAATAGAGAGGAAAAAAAGAATTTTCAAACTGCAGGTTTGCAGGTTATGTAAATTTAAGTGTTCACTTCATGCTTTGCTATCTGGACATTTTCACATCAATGTTCTAGACTGTTCTTAGCCCCTTACCTATCAACAGAGGGATCCTTTCTGCTTCTCTAGCTGATTTTCTCTTAACTTGCCTTTACTTGAGCAACAGATAGTTGTCTTTTGGTGTTGAGAAACCCAGAAAACTCATCATTATTTTTCCCATCTGATCTTTGGTGGATGTGTTTCAACTGCAGTAGCAATCAACTCATTAGTCTTGTAGCTAGGACAAGTTACAAAACTTATGTATATATGTCACCTCATAATGCTGCAGTTTTCCCACACAGCCCACAAAGCACCTTTCAAGCCTCTTATTTCTAAGAAGTACTATCTGGAATCTGTAGTTTGTCCTGAGCATAACTTCTTTACCACATAACCATAACTAAAATGGTCAGCTGTAGGTAGTGTGGGTATTGTAATTGTTTTGTCCTACTGGTTTAGACCAGGATTATTCCTGCTGGGGAATGATGAGTATTGATTTTATGATTGTAGAAGGTTAATTAATTGCTTYATTTTTACTATCCTATCCTATCCTATCCTATCCTATCCTATCCTATCCTATCCTATCCTATCCTATCCTATCCTATCCTATCCTATCCTATCCTATCCTATCCATTTTATATGAAAAACTTACTGATTTTGCTAGATGGTCTGATACAGTTTTGACTTAATTGGTTAATTAATCAAAACATTATTATTAGAGTTTAATTTAGAAACTACTGTTAGTCAACCAGCAGTCTTCAACATCTTTGTTACCACATGCCTGAGTAAATAAAAGGCAAGATTAAGTAAAAAATAAAGGCAAGATTAAATAAAAAATAAAGGCAAGATTAAATAAATAAAAGCAGACTGATCTTGGAATTAAATATTTTTTTGTAAGTCTATATACAAACAGATTGAAGTTGATTTGCAGAACACAAGCCCTAGGGATCCATTACTGGAGAAAGGATCATATCAGTGCCAAGATAAGGTGGAAGGACAGAGCAAATTGTTACATATCATTCATTCAGGTATCAGGCAAAAGACCAAGACTCTTCAGAAGACTTTTCTACCAGTTTAAAAATAGCCTTGTTCAAGATAAAGGATCAAWGATTTCCATTTCTTTTGTAAGGCTGAATCTTGTGCATTCTGCTTCAGGCTAATTTAGAAAATTTTAGCTTGTCTTTTAAGCATCTTGATTCTAAGTCTAGACAGCCATAGGATCCAGCTTAGCCTGCAAGCCTGACTTCTTACTCTTTAATCTTCTACGAAATGAACACATCACCATGCTGTTTCTCTCTGCTGTCAAATCACATTTTCCAAAGGGAAACCATTCTGCAGGGACATTTTTGACTGGAAAAAGATAAGGAAAGAGAAGCAAACAAGAGAAGCAAAGAGATCACAATCTGAGACTGCAGCCTTCCAAATCATGCAAAGATTTTAGGTAATTTAACATATTAAAAAATCTGCAGCCTTTACCAGAAAAAAAAAAAAAGAAAATGAGGGTTACAAATGGGTGAAAAAAAGTATGTGCGCACAAACTGCTGCAAACTAGCCACATATTAATGTTCACTTCTATTATGAAGCTAAGAAGTGAGGAATAAATATTGAAGAAATAAGACAGTGACTATTTCCTTCTGAAATACCTTTTAAGTACTACTCAGTCCTCATTAATTTTGTTTCWACATCCTAACAGATCCTAAAAATACTGCAAGGGTTTGATTTCTGATCTTGTCTTGTATCCTGACTTTAAATTACTCAAGAAGTCCTGCCCTAATATTCTGTGTAGCATATTAATGACTAATATTACTCATAAAKAAAATACATAATAATGCATCCATTGAGGAACTTCATGATTTGGATGAAGATAGGTTTGTATGTGGGGATACTTGTTGCCTTAAGTTCAAGAACCATCAAATCATTCTCYAGGATCCTTGTATTATTTATATCAAAACAGGACTACGCATTTTAAAATCTTCTTTGAAATATTTAGATCCTTAAAAATCTTTACATATTCTAATTTTTCCTTCTTCAAGCTTTTCAAAGTTTCATAAGCTTTTTCCTGCTTCCTRCTCATTTTTATGGAACTATCTTACAAAGGAAAAGGAAAATAAGGTGCATATGTTTTTAAAAAGAAATAAATGAAAAACCTCAAGCCAATTCTTGCCTTTGAGACAATCACAGTAACAAAAATCTCACTTGCTGTGAAAGACACTGGGAGTCAGCTCTCCACTAATGGTTATGGCTAAAAGGTCCTTTTGCCTGGGAAAGGCCTAGATGCATCCTGTTGACTAAGCTGCAAAGAGGYAAGTCAGTGGAAACAGTGTTAAGGTTCATGCCAAGAAGGTGTATAGTCTTTGTGAAGCTCAAGAGATGRGATCCAGGCTTGTTTAAGCACAAAAATCTGTGAAGTATTAACCAGGAGGAGGAGGGTTTCTTTTCTTTCAAATTTACAGCTGAAGCTTACAAAAGACAGAAACTAATGATAGATGGAGTCATCAAACCTGTTGGAAAAGCAAATGTACAAAGTACAGCAATCTTACATAGCAGTGAATAAAACATATCTAAGGACTTTCCTTCGCACTGAGGCAAAGTGGTATCTAGTTAGGTAAAATCTCTTAGCTCCAAATCAGTGTCTGTGTCAGCAAACTACCTATTTGTAATGACCCCTAGAATGATGATGAGCTGAACTGCCCCCARGAAGTATTTGGGGAAAGCACTAGCTAGGAAGGGCCAAGCTCACACCAGGGCACAGTTTAATGGTTTCTTAGCAAAAAGGATTATCCTCTAAAGGTCAGCAGTACCCTCAGACATGCTGAAATCTCCTARTAAAGGCACAGTTATTCCAGGAAATTTTTCTGGTAATGATTTCTCCCTTGTCCTGTCTCCCTTCTAAGCCTCTGTTTTCCCAGCCATGAAAATTAGAAGCTACTGGTGAAGTGGCTGTTCTCAATTTGATTGGCACTAGAAAACTTCTGCAAACATACAGGTGGGAAGCAAGCCTGGTGAAAATAAATGAGAATTCACTATCATAAGGAGAGGAAGGAGTCAAGGGATTAGAAGAAATAACAAACTGTAGCACACTCAAGGACCTGGCAGATGGAGTCTTCTGGAAACTTAATTTAAATGACAGAAGACTGCCAGGAAGATAGCATTAACTGAAGAGGTTTATAAATGGAGAGAGAACAGCAAACATCTCTGATGTTAGACAGAAAGCAGAGATAAGAAATAACTGTGGATGTACCAAGAGTTTTAAAACAATGGGAGAATTAAGGAAAAATCAGGCAAGRAACAAGGACATCTCTCCATATGTATGAAGAAAACAATACTAGGGATTAGCAAGGGGATAAAAATAAAAGAGTTAACAGACATAACAGGGATTTAAATTAAATAATTAAAAATATATTTTCTTACCAGAAAATAATTCTTGGAGTTAATTCTGCTCTTGGCAAACTGATTTACCTCTGGAAGTGCCTATATCCACTAACTGTCAAGGCAAGCAAAGGGAAAAAGGCATATATGTTCAGTGTCAGGACTGATAGTTCATTTAAATGCTTAAAACCTGTTGAGTTCATTTTAATGGTTAAAACCTCTTGCTCTACACAGAAAGAGTAGACTAGAGCATAGAGTAGGAAATTCAAATAGGCAAATGTAAACATTCCTAGAAAGTGAAATGCTTTTGACAGTCTGCTGCAGTATCCTATAACCAAGATGTGCTACAGAGGTGAATGATAAGGTGGGTGAAATATTGGCTTGCTCATCAGGCTCAAAGGGTTGTGATCAACTGTACAAAGTTCAGCTGGCAGCTGGTTATCTGCTGCATGCCTGAGGGGTTGATGCTGGAGCTAATACTGTTTATTTTATTTATTAACAACCTCAGCAATGGGGCAGAGGTGCACACTCAGGAAGTTTGAACTGGGTTGAGTGGTTTGTAGGCTGGAGGACAGGGGTGGTRTGCAGACAAACTTCAACAGGCTGTATAAATATGCCATCAGGAGCCTCATGAAAACCTCAACAGAGCTAAATGGCCTGAACTGAGAGAGCAAAAAGCCCAGGAACCAGTACATGCTGGGGGCAGACCAGCTACAACACAGCTTTACAGAAGAGGACCTGTTCCTGGTGGACAACACATTGAGCATAAACCAGGAGTGTGTCTGTGGCAAAGACAGCCTGGGGCACCCTGGGCTGCCCTAGCAAGGTGTTACCAGCAAGCTAAGGCCAGTGTCTCCCTCTTGYTCTGCTCACCCGTTCTGGGGTGCCATGCAGAGCTTTGAGCTCCCCAGTACAAGCAAGACACTGGTGGGCTGGAGTCCTGCTATGAGAGATCCACCAGGATGGTCAGAGGGACAGCATCATGAAGGAAGAGGAGAGGGCAAGAGAACTGGGCTGAGGTAGTGCTGCTGTCTCCAAACACCTCTCAGGGGGTATAGAGATAGTGGAGCCAGACTTTTCAAAGGGAGACAGTGGTAGGAGAAGAAGCAATGGATGCAGGCAGGTACAAGGGAATTCTGATTAGAAACAGGAAATCCTATTTATCCATGGGATGGTCTGACACTGAAACAGGTTTCTTAGAGAGGCTATGAAATATTCATCCTTGGAGACATTCAAAACTCATCAAGGCCCTGAGCAACTCAGTCTAATTTGATCCACTTTGAAAAATCTTTAAAAGGCCCTTAAACTGGACTTAAAATGGCCCTTAAAATGTGTATGATTCCATAATTACAAAAAAGTGCTGATTGATTTTGAAGGCAATCAAGGGTTGGAACTACTAGAACTACTATATATCTGAGAGGGGCCATCCCTTTCCTTTCTCAGAAAATGTTTCTTCACACAACTATTAACTTGCCTGCAGTATAAACCTGTATTTTTTCCCCAAGTTTGAAATAGATGTCACAACAAATCATAACACAAAAATAGGTGCTTTAAGGTGGGAAAACCTTGATATTCCTGTCCTGACTCCTCCATACCTGTCAAAACATAATGGAAACAAGAGTGAAGCCATGAAAAGCCTAACATGTCCAAGAAGGCAAAACAACCTTTTCCAGCAGCCTGGAAATTAGAGGTCTTCGCTGTCACCACTTGAAATAAATCTTAGTCTAAAACCAACCAGAGGAGTTTCTCTGCTTAAGGGAGAAACCTATGTGCTGCTGTTTTACACTTCATTAGAAATCTTTTACCCATTTCCAATAGTTCCAATCACCTATACAACATGGAAGAGTCTCTGTGCTGAGCACTCAGAATTGGACCATTAATTTAGATTTTCTTCTTTAAGAATTAATGTTCTGCATATAAGTACTTTGTCAGTGACTGGTGTGTCAGAATTATATTAGTAGGGGCAGAACAAAACTGCTGCTAGGGTGGCTCTGTTTTCTGTAGGTAAAAAAATTCTGAATTTCACCCAATGCTCACAATCTCACAGTAAAACTATAGATAAAAAGACTGCTTTTTCTCTCTAGATCTCAGTATCTGTACTTGTGTGCAACAGAATTTCAATTTCTGCAATCAGGTCTTAAACATTTTCCAAATATAGTTCCAAGTTGTCATTCTTTGTCCTGTTTTTAATGATCAGAAGAAAAATAAATTACATATGGTTTTCTTCCATGTAAGGTAACTTAAAGGTGACCATGATTTTCACCCCTAGTACTCTTATTGTTTGGCTTAAGCATTCCTGTGAAAGAGAGAACCTGACCTCTAGATGGAATCTAAGAGAAAATGTATTGTTATTCCATGAGGAACATCTCTGAGTAGTTTGGAAATAGGCACAAGTAAAACTGAGCAACAGTAGACTCAGGCTTTCATTACCTTGGGAAGGTGGGGACATTCTAATGGTTGCTCTAGAAGTTTTATATGTCCTTATATTCCCACCTATATTTCCCTTTCACACAATGTGTGGCTTTTCCTCCATTTTTCCTATTTCCCCTTCATGTAGCCTGGTGCTCTGTATTCTCCTCTGGGTCTGATCTCAGCTGCATGCATATTCCATTTCAGTAGCACTCCATAAGAGAGACAGACAAGCAAGGCATATTTTTTTCTATTAAATAAAATACCACCTGATGTCATGCACTGGTAACATGCCCGTTTTTCACAGTTTCAGGGATAAATTTTTGACTGCAAGACTTATGGGGAGAGGCTACTGTTTCCACCTTATTTATAATACAGAAGTCGTATATTATGGACATTATATAAGACACAGCTATCATGACCTGAATGTCATTATTTTCTTCTAGAGCAGCTGTGGGATTTCATACAAAAGGTTACCATAGTTAGGATTCTCATAGTCCCCATTCTCCTGGAAAGACAATCACATGGAACACTGCCACAAATGCATATGRACAGAATAATTATCTGTGTTCTCAGGAGGAGGAAACATTCCTGTTTTCTTAGAATGTTTCATCTGAGCTTGGTCTGTGCCTTGCCTCTCCATAGGAGGAATTGGTCCCAGCTTTCTGTACATCCTGAAGGAGTGGAAGATAACTACTATTACATAGCTTTATACACCTGCTAGCTTTTATTTAATTTGATTTCCTTGAAATATGCAGAATAATCCTTAGGGTGCTGAAGCAGAATAAAATACTACGTCATTTTCCCCAGTCTCCTTAAAAGAAGGGGAAGATGATGCATCCCTACCCTCCCTACTTCTGTACAACCTGATGCCTTTGCCTTCAGTCACCAGACCCACTCAGCAAAAGGGCATTGGGCAAAAAGTATGCAGAGATATTGCCACTTGTCTCACTTATGCAGAAATGAAGCATACAGAGAGCTGTGAGATGTGAGAGAGGATCTATCAAAAAAGGAAGAGAACTTCTACTTTTACCCTTTGCAAAAAACGTTCTAGTATTAATAAATGAATTAGGCATTCAAAAGCCTCTGGAATACATAAAACCAAAATATTACAACTTTTTTTTTTATTTTGCATTATGCTTGTACATGGAAGATTAAGATATAAAAATGTCAGTCCAATTTTTTTGCGGGAAGTAGCTGATTCTAATTTGTTGTGGACGTGGAGAAGTTTCTCAGTGGTTTCCAAAGGCAGTTTCAGGTGCTGTATTGTTTTACCTATATATTAGTCTATGCTACTATTTTTATTTGTATAAATAAAATATTTACATAAATATTTGTAATTATATTGCAGCCAGATTAGAATGGCCCAATTATCTTTTATCCCATTGTCATTCTAGGATGTTCTGTCACTGTAGTTTGTGATACAACAAAATAAGCAGTATTTAGGATTCAGATTACAAAAGTCTGGATCATCACCAAGAGAATCCTTTTAGGCCCATTTGAAACCTACTGACTCGTTATTCCTTAAAGGTCATTTCAGATTCAAGTAGTACCCAGTTCACATCACATTTAACAAAATAAAAGAAATATTAATCTGTTAGCCATGAAACCTGATGCAGAGACTGAGAAAAGAATGAAGAGGAAAAGCAAAGGAGAAGACAGTCTTAAAATATATGAAGAGAAAAAGGGAAACAAAAATGGACAAATGCTGAAACCTCCATGCCTAAGTATCAAGAAAAAAACATCTATAATTCTCAAAAATGACTTGCAGACCACTCTCTTGGATCACAATATGGCAGAATGACTACATAAATAAGCCTTTCAAACCTGCCTGTATAATTTATCTTCTCCAGTCACTGAGAACCTAAAGGTTTCTGACAGCTTAAAGGGATTTTTAAAAGCAAAATTAGTCASCAAGCATATTTATTGCAGCGAGTTAAAAATTAGCTACTCCAGGGCTCAAACTGCAAGATAAGCAGGAAAAAAGGAATGCAAATTTTACCTATCATCCCTAATTTTTTGAATGGATTCAGGGGGACACAAATGGAGAATGCYCAGTGCTCTGCTGTGGGACCCAGGTCTCTCCTTGGAGGTAACTACGTGCTGATAAAAGTCTGGCTTGCTTCTCTCACAGGTTTCCACATGTTTGTTCATCTCCTATCCAGTGAATTGCTACCAAGCTCTGGAAACTAAGTTAGGTTATCCCCAGCTCTATGATGCTGCTTCTGAAGCCCTCATTTGTGCCCTTAGCTGCACCCAAAATGTTTTCAGATGTCTGAATGAGGTGTGTGAGCCCTGGTAAAGGGAGAGCACAGATATTCCAGAGTGCAAATTATTTAGCATATTTTGTCCTGGGGACATACCCCATGGGACAGGATGGGGGAATATGCCATACAAACAGAACAAATTTATTTTGTAAATGAAATTATTACATGTGATTGAAGGTGATATATTAGCCCATGCTCTAGCCTAGCAGTATCCAGTGTTAAGTAAGTATCAGTGTGAAATAACTCTGCTGTGACAGGACTACTGGTGGGACACATATTGTGGTTATACCTAAAGTGAGTTCAAAATCATCAAAACCACAAGAAACAATGAATCTGAATTCCACTTCATGATGTCTCTGACCACAAAATTACAAATTCCAAAGAAAAGTCTGCTTACTTCACAGTCAGTGCTGCTTGGCTGTTGCTAAACCTGAACAGTTTTTTTAGAGAATTTGACCCTTATTTACAAATTGTTTTAAGATGGTGCTGGCAATTTGCTACTTTTTGCAAATACTGAGTGTTTTGTATACTGATGCATGCTTTTGCTTATTTTTGCTGCTGGAGCAAAACAAAAGGCAATGTACACTTGTTTGAATTTCAAAATAAGGAAATAAATCTTCACATCTCCATTGAGAAATGTAATTCTTCTTTCCTCTAAGGAAAAATGTATGGAGGGGTGGTAATGGGTGGGGGGGAAGTGTGTTTGTTTTGTTCTTTCTGTGCTGTGGTTTGGTGGGGGAGTTTTTGGTTGCTTGGTTGGATTTTTTTTAATGTAATTAGGGCCATAAATACAGCGAAGGAAAAAAACCCAAAAAAGACCAGAATCTCTGAAAGTAGAGGATGTGTACTTTCAAAGGTCAGAATTAAACAATTTTCACAAAATAGTATTTTTAAAAGTGACATTTTAGCAGCTGAAAAATTCTGTATAAAGAACTGACAGCTCTAAAAGATGAACCAGGGAGTAACATGGATATGCTCCTATGTACCTTGCCCAGGTGTCGGGCCAGTTACTGAATTGTCTGCACTTCCCAGACTCAGAGCATAGCACAGTCCCTCAGGGAACGCATGCTAAGATGGTTTTACAGCATAATTCCCTATCTGAGATGCTCTGCTGATGTATTAAATGATCACCAACTGCTTTTATACTGTACAGATTTTACAGTAGATTGAGAACTTCCAGGAAAAAACATGAATCGCACAAAGCAATTTCAAACTAGTTTTCCTCTAAGTTACAGGCGGCAATTCTTAGTGAACTGTATTTTAAAAAAATACTACATTAACAGCATTAATAAAATATTAGTCACTGATATTTTCCCATAATTCTGCAGAGAATAACTAGCAATTCACCAATGCTACTGGCTTTTGTGATTTGACTCAGTCTTGCAAGCTTAATGGATGTGATTAAATTATTTTATGCAGAGTAAACATTTGCAGTGTTTCTCTTCTTGCTCCTGTCCCAACCTAAGCAAATAAACTGACTGCCAGCATCAGTCTCATGCTTCTCATGTGAAACCTATTGTGAACTTTCAAAGCTCAGTACTGTAAGAGAGAACCTGATGTACTTCTAAATAAATTCACAGATTAATTTGCTGAACAATTTTGAACAAGTAAGGTTATAGCCCCTGCCATTTGTCCACAAAGTATTCTGTGGGAAATTAAATGCAGTTAGGAAAGAAAATAATTGTTCCCTGTTTTTGGTTGCTCTCCAGAATAAAATATTTCCCCTATATCCATCCTTCCTGACACAAATAGCTTTTCTATCTTGGAATTTGAAGAGAATTCACAGGAAATAAAATGAAATCATATAGGTTGTACTTCTGTAATAAAAAATTGACTTTCTAGAATGAGGTGATCATCCAGTTAAACTGAATGTGGATTAGTTGCTTTCTTTCAGATGTGTCTCCTCTAGCATCGCTAAATCCCTGCTGAGACTTCTGTTTGGATCTGCATGCACTGACTGAAAATTTCCTGCAAAGGATTATTTAAAGCATTTACCTATCAATCCTTAAAATCCTTAAATCCTTTAAAGCCTTCTGATTTGTTTACATGAGTTATTCAAGATCATACAATCTGTCAGTGGAAAAATCAGGACACGACACCAATAGTATTCAAGGGTTTGGCCTCCTGTCATAATCTCCCAGTTAACAATCCCCAGTTAACCACCTGTTGCCATGTGTGCACACTGGCTCTCATCCCGTGCATCCCATTGCACAGCTTTAAAATAATTAATGTTTGACCTTTTTGGAAAAAGCTGGATGTGACATTGTTAAAAAACCTGTTTCAAAATCATCTCTAGGTTGTAAGAGTTTTAGAGTTTGGTATCTACTCAGATCTAATTTTTACAGAGAATATTTTGAAAAAATTTCATTAACTGCTTTCAGGTCAGGTGGTRGTAAAATACACACTTTCACTGTAACAAAATATAAGCACTTCCTCAGAGTTCTCAAGCAAAAATGTTTACATTTTGTACCTTGAAATTTGTACCATAATTATTTGCCACACAACGCACTGCAGAATAACACATTTTTTTTCTAAATCAGTTACTCAATTGATATTTGAATTTCAAATGAGTCTATGTAAAAAACATATCCAGATCCTCTGCAGCTTTTTAAACCTCGGCTATGACACAGCACACTCATTGCTTAAAAGCAGAGTGAGGTTAAAGATGAAGTCCTGCACTTCTGCAGCCAATAACAGAATTTTGAAAGGACCTGGGCTGATGCTGTAAAAATTACATTGGTGAGGTGGCAGGAACTTCCCTGTAGCTGCAGTGGATGGATACACTGGGGGTCAAAATTTTTCCTGTTGATTGTTTCCAGAAGACAGTTGTTTCTTACTCCCAGACCAAAGACCTTATGAGAGAAAAGAGAAGGCTGGGGCCTGGTGCTAATGATCCCTGCTCTAAACCTCATTTTTTACAAGGACTTTCTGTACATGGTCTCTACTATTAGGATATGAAAAAAACTAAGATAGACCTGTCTTGTCTACTCAGGCTAACAACCAGAGGGTATGAGAAGAATAAGACCTTCCTTTCAGCAGGGTTATTCATTTGAGGATTTGGGGTTTTTCTTGTTAATTCAGTTCCCACTTGGTGACCTTCAGTGCTTACGAAATACAGATGGGAGCAAAAGCAGCCAGGATAATTGCTTCTGCCAGCCAGGGGTTTCAACACTTCTGTGTACAAACAGTCTCTAGATTCTTCTCATTCCAGGAAGCCCTCAAAGTCATGGGTCAAGAGAGCTGAAGCAAATTGTGGGGTTCTCTTAATTAGGGGGCATTAGGTGACAGTCTTGGTAAAACCAGGGTGCCTCTGTTTTCCTTGGCTAACTGGTAGTTTACAAACATCATTCAGGATGCTGCTCTTGACCTAGAAAAGCATTTAGAGACAGTTTTATGAACACCTTTTGCAATGCTAGTCGATATTAGCAAAGGTGTTTATCTTCTACATGTTAAAAAAGGATTTTTAGTTTCTGTCTCTGGAGTTCACTCCCAAATGTCATTTTAAAATGGCTACTCCAATTATTTTGAATTTTAAAGACATACCTAAAGATGTTCCTCTGCGCTTTCATTTAGGTGGGAATTAATTAAATTGGTTGGATTTTTTTCCTTTCCTTGGGGATAAGAACATACTACCACTTTTATTCTTGGTTGGGTTCCCAATTTTCCCACCTGTCAGAGATACAGCTTGGGGCAGGCTACCCAAAGAATAGGGCTCTGAATAGCAGCCCCCAGTATGCAGGGGATGGAAATATTTCTGTGTTAGATGCATCTAAAGAATTGAATTAACCAGAGTAGCAAGGCTCCTCCACCTGAAAAGTCTGGGCTTAGACAAACATCCTCCACCTCAGGGAGACAATGCAGCTGAAGAGGAACATTCAGGGAACATCCAGGGAGAGCAAGCATGGTAAAACTGGGCTTGGAGGAGGCAAATGGTTGTGTCCTGAAGCTGATGATTCCACTGAATCAGGTTTGGAGAGCAGGTAATTACCAAGGCTGAGAAGAAATGTTTTCATGAGCACACCAGCAGTGAGTGATGCAAGACAATGTCAGACTCTGTCTCAAAGAGAATAAAACTTTTGGTAGGAAATTGTTGGAAAGTCAAGGGGTTTTTTGTTGGTTTTCTGGTTTTTTTTTGTTTAGTTTTTTTTGTCACAGCTTTCACTAACAGAAGCCTGAGAAGTGTTTAGCACAGCTAATGAGAAATGCCACTTCTGACTAAAATACTCAGTAATGGACTATGGAGTACTCAGTCATTTTCTACTGCATTTGGCCTCATGTACTTATGCCTCATGTACTTATTCTGGGTGTTAGGGGATTCATATGTCCGGCGGTCATGTGATGGACGTGTCAAGAGGAAGATATCACCTGCTATGCACTTGAAGGGCTTATTGAAGAGACGAAAAGAAAACAAGTGTAGGAGGTCGGTATGCCAAGGTAATGAAGTTAGGGAGGAGTATTCAACTGACCACTTGTATCTGTGAAGAGCAAGGAGGAGGGAATGTGGCAAGTTATGGCCCTGAAGTTACAACCAATAGCGCAAAAGAGCAAGTAGAGCTCGGTGGTTAGGGGGAAACTTAAAAATAGAAACTGAAATAAAGCTAGAAAAATGAGCACTGCAAGACGTGAGGCACTGAAATCAGAGGATTACATTGAGTTATTGAAGTCAGTAGAAGTATTCAAGGGTTGTGTCTAACTATATTTAAATCTGCACAGCTTCAGGAATTAACCTCAGATATGTAATAGATGCCTGAAAGAGGGAGAAACATCTGTATAATGGCCTGTAACAAAATCAAACAAAATTTACACATGAACCCTGCTTTTCTGTTTTCCTTTGATTTTTATGTTTTCTCACATTTTAAAGGCCTTCAGCTTCTGCCATTACCTGTAATATAAGATTTTTTTTCCTGGCCTCCTTGACCTGAAAACTCCATAAGAGCTGAGCTGCAGCTGAAGATTTCAAGATGTGCCCAAGATTTCAAGATATAACCCAGTTTTATTAATTCAAGTAAAACTGGGTTATAAAGCAATGTAATTCCTACAAATGAGAAGCAAACTCTGTTACTAGCAGAATTCATCCCACCAATATCTACACCTTTGCAGACTAGACTTCCATAATTGCACTGGCATCTGTCTCCCTACACAGTTCCCATTGAGAGGGGGTGGAGAAAAAGCCCCAGCATTTCTTGAACACAAATAAACTGCCTTCTTTAAGATATTTTCTTTAAGATGAGAGAAATTCTGTTGCCTATAAAGTGAATGTGGAATGATTAGTATTTGGTCTGATAAATGCCACACTGACTGTTAACAGAGAAAAACCTTAGTTGGAGTTCTGTTTAAAAATAAACAGATAGAACAACCAAATCTCCTTGCCTTGCACTGTGACAAACTGCATCCATAAATTTAGAATGAAGCTTTTTTGGTCCATAAGTGGCAGTAGAATAAGTGGCAAAATGAATAAGCAGAGTCAGTTCATTGCACAATTTTAAAGGTATATTCATCTAATTATCTGTGGCAAATGTTTAGATTTTATTGTGAGATTCAGAGGGTCATATTAAATATTTGCTTTCCACTTCATCTCTATTTAGGCTGATACAAAACAGGTGCTAAAATCTGTTTCTGAACAGATTAAGAGTTTTGAATTTTCAAAGTTAGGAGCTTTGAAAATCTTCACATCTTCCCGTCACTCCCATAAGTTGCATGCACATTATTATTTCTGGAATTTTCATTAAGTAATTTATGTGCTTTTTCTCTTGATTGTTCTTGCTCTTGGAGCAAAAATAAATACGCCCCTTATGATTTGCTTGTTTAACCTGATAAGGTGCTAAGATTAATTTTTTTCCATTCATTTGCTAATAAGGAGACATTAGCAATCAGAAGATAGTCTCATTAAGGATTTCATTCACACTGGCTGGGGATGTAGCAGCATTCCTGTAGCAGCATTGGCCTTGTTCAACAGACGTTAATGAAGGATTGATTTTGATGCCATCTTTAATGAAGACATGAACTAGAAGATTAGGTCTTTCAGTCAAGCTTATCTGAGATTCTGAAAATAATTGAAAAGCTTAAAGTGACAGACTGGGACAAGACTACTCTAATGCAAACAAACCACTAAAAAAACAGGCTATAAAATATTCATTGAGTGCTTGCACAGAAAAAAACAGAAGAGAATATTAATTTTAAAATTGATTAGGCTGTATTCCAGAATGATTAATTATTCTCCCCCCACATTTCGTATATAATCAGGAGATTTCAATAAAGCCACCAAATACATTCAACAAGACATAATAACCTCTTTAAACTGGAGCAGCATCTACTTTTCCTGGGTAGCTTTAGATAATGTGGAATGAGAAATGATAATTGAAAGTGGCACCACAATTTAACTTTAGGTTTTCATGTCTTTTAAGAACCTAATCTCTATTTTCTAATCTTCTACCACCAGAGATTTATTTTTTACATAACTATACCCAAAATAATGTAAAATTTTTCTTAGTTCCTGTGTGCTTTTTGTCAAAAGTCATGTCATAATTTAAGTATCAAATCTAAATATGTCAGAGATGAGATGCATTTGCTAGTTTGAGTGAATTTTTCCTGCTTTAAAAAAAGTCTTGACAAAACTAAATTTGCAAATTTTCTTATCTATAATTATTTCTTTGTCATGCACTATGACTTATAAAGTCCTTCTACAGAACTGATGGAGTTCTATCTTTTGAGGGGAGTGATATTGCAGCAGTCCATTAGTGTGAGCTGTATACATCGAAAATAACTACAGAGCTTAAGTGTTTTCCCTTGCTGTGGACCAGGTAGGTCCAACTTAAGATGGCAACAGTGAAAAAAAATATTTAAGTAAAGAATCAAATTTTATTTTTACTTCCCAATTGAAGTGTTTAATTGACCTTATGGACCTACACAATTTATGAGACTGTAGAGTAGCACACCTTTGAAATCAGTGTCTTGGAAAAACTTATTTGTAACTAGAGGCACAAACATGTACTTTGGAAATCCATAAAATATCTGTTCACTTTTATAATGAGCATAGAATATTTCAAGGTGTTTACATGACATGTTTTTCTTACTTACATCTTTCATCTCTTTCTTTTTCTGTTGGCAATTTTATGCTTTGTATAATTTTTCATTCTTTGTTCCCATTTCCATTTATTTTCTTCTCATGATCTAAATAAAAGCACAGAAAAGAAACTGTACTCAAATATTTGATTTAATTTTGATTGCTGGAAGATCTGGAATGTTATTAGAAATATTTCCAAACAACTGCACTGTTTCTTTTTTCTCCCCCCAATTGAAATCTAAAGATAGTAGACAAACTGTAATAGGAAGTGATCTGGCTTTAATATTACCTGATCTAGAAGACAGCAAAACCTCATCTTTTTCATTTAATGCTTCAACATATCTTGCTTAAATGCATGACTGTTAAAAGAATTTTATAATTTTTCTGAGGAATTGTCCACAGTCTCTTTCCAATTGTGTGTGCAGGATACATATGTATAATGGAACTAAAACTAAGAGTTTGGCTGGGAGAATCCAATAAAAGTCTCAATATTGCTGTAAAATACCATGTTATCTCCTGGCGACCTTTTAATGAAAAAAAAAATTAAAATGCCTCTCTTAAAAGCTACTTTTTTGAACTGGGAGTCATCACACAATTGAAGCGTCCTAGACCTTTCTATCTGAACACAGTGGCTGTCCCTGCCTCAACCTACACTCTAGTCTTAGTTCACACTTTCTAATGAAAAAAGGCACATGGTTTTATATAACACTGGAACCATTTCTAGTCACTTTTTTTCCCATCCTGCTTAGAAAATTTAGATATTCTACTTGGATGGGTCAAATAATTCAGTGATGCAAAGAGATTCCATTGGTACTGAGTTCCCACCCCCATGTCTGCAGTTCTCATCCCACATTTTAGTTTTATCTATTTTTCCCACCTCCAAGGTCTGCCAGTTCTTCATCTGCTTGAAAAAAAAACCCAAATTTGTATTCAATACTTTTGCTTTGCTGGGACTGGCAAGGCTCCTAGTCTGTGCTGGTTTTAAGAACAAGAAGTGACAACAACTTTCCTTGCTACTATGATGCTTGTGTTCTTTTTCTGTCTCCTCTGGGTACTCTCTCTCTGGGATTTCAGGAGTCTTCTCATCTATGTCACCATTACTCCACATCTCTGCTTGCTTGACTGGGCTTTGACACATTTTAAGGAAAGTCCAATTCTTTGAGAAGTGCCTAAACACTACACCTTTGTTTTCCTTTGAAACACTGAAATAGCTTGAAATTTATTAATGTCTGATGCGTTTTTTGTTTATGGACTTCATTTTTCTGTTTCTTTGCCATTTGTGAAACATAAATGCCCCAGCTTAAAAGTACAATCAATATTATTCTCATGACAAGTTTCATCTATGGCTAAGTGACTTTCTCACTTGACCTAGCACAGCTGTTTGGCATTCCTGAWGTTGGGTCTCAAGTGTAAGTAAACTCTAACTCAGTTATAACATGGATCTAAATTATAATTCTTCTAAATCTTTCATTAAATGAAATTTTCACTCCTCACTTCTTTACAATAAGGGAACTCCTCATTTCACAACATTTTTATAGAACTGTTATTCTGTCAGTGTTTATTATTTTGTATTGTTTGGTTTGGTGAGGATAACATTTAGGAAGAATCAGATACCCTTCAGGACTAGAAGTGATAGAAATGGGATAAATGTGTAGCGTCAACAGGTAATGGTAACAACCTCAACCACTGGCAGTAATCAGGGCCAGAATGATAAAGAGCTAGTGATGTTTTGAAAAATGTAAATGTGATGATAGTATGTACATATGAGATGACTAGAGACAGATGGTTATCAAAGGCCTGATTAAGCAGATTCTAAAGAATCTCCTGGATTAAAATGGTAAAAGAGTTTGCTGATTAGCTAAAGAAAAACAGAGGGAATGTGAAGTGGAAAGATGCTATCAGAGATTGAAAGAGAACTCTTTAAAAGGCCCAAGGTTTACAACAAAGATTAATGTTGTTTTCACCTGGAAATAAAGAAGAATTTCCAGCCCTGCAAGGAGTGAGGTTGCAGAGCAGCTATCCAGGAGAAACAAGTACAAAACCTGTGTGAATATCACTGTAGCATACAAAGAGATTTGTTTGGGATTTGTAACTCCAGAAAATTGCTTAAAAATCAGGGAAGGTCCTAAGTCAAACACTCAAAAGTCGTGACATTTGAAAATTAAACCTTCCTATCTCTGCAAAATTTATGTTGCTGTTCACCACATACATGATTTCTACAGCACCCCTTCTCAAAGGGCAGGCACTAGGATGTCAGTGGTATATGAAACAGGCATGTGGAAAGCAAAGCTATGTGAAGAAGGCAGTACCCAGATATGGCTGTGCAGAATGGGATTCTGCTCTGTCAGAGAAGCTTGACACGTTGTGGTTTCTAGGATGGCTCACAGCATTCTCTATAGATTCTGCCTGAAGAGCACAAGAGTAAAACATCTGTTTTTACCTGATGTAAAACAAGTGTCAACACTTTTCATTAAGTCAAATGAGTAAATGGGGATATCTGAAGAGGCAAGTGCTGGCCATTGTTTTAAATTAAAGGAACAATTATCCACACACAAAGCCTTAATAAATTAAAGATATTGAAATAATTTTGGTTTTTCAATGTTTATTCAATGCAGGTTTTTCTAACCTTGAAAAGAGCAATAGGAGGAACTAAGGTTTGGGTGGTTTTTGGTCTGTTTTACTTTCTGATCTTCATTTAAGAGCCACTATTATGCTCTGATTGTTTATTTTCAGGACAGTTCATAAAGCAAATTCAATTCAATTCAATTTAAATTAATTTCATTTTAGGTTTGCAACCTTTTATTCTGTTTTCAAAGGTATATTCAAGAGGACACTGTTACTCCAAGGTGCCAACCAAATCTGAACTCATGCTGGGTCGAGAAGCGTTTGCAGGAGTGAGTATTACAGTAACTCGTGTATCGTAGCGATCAGGATGGGGCAAGATTGATGGGGTCCACTCCTGGGAATGTCGTCATAGGTTGGGAGAATTCGACAACATTTCATGATAAATTATTAATAAAGAACCAAACAAACAAGTGTTTGCTCTTCAGGTTCCTCCTACAACATTTTGTGCTTTTATTCTGCAGCACCGTGAGAAGGGACATAAGTTAATTAACAACTGTTTTATTAGAGCTCCACTGACATCACCAATGATGCACATTCAAAGCAAAGAGTGAAGAGGGCTGGATTGCTTTTGATGTAGTTCTTTTCTGAAGTGTTGGCAGAATATTTTAAAATCATCAAAATGTACTTTGCTCTGTCAACAAATTCACTGCTTTTAAACCAGTTTAACCTTCAGACTAAGACCATACTTGGCCAATTTGAACTGAAAAAGAGATATAATGAAAGCTGTGAATATGCAATGTGAGAGTTCTCATGGAAATTGATGTGCATCCTAAACAATAAAAGTAAACAAACAGCTGTTACAATCCCCTAAAATGGCCCATCTGAGATTGTGAGATTCATTTGTAGAAAACCTTGGCCTTTTGAATAGGAATGTAAGAGCTACACAAGGATTTTTTGTGCACCTCTGAGGAAATAACAACATATGCTCAAAGTAAAAACACAGCATTTTCCTAAGAAAAGAGAAACACTCTTTTGACTTTTCACTTATAACTATGGCATTATTCTTGAAATTGTGTTTTACATTCTCCATCTGCCTTTTTTCTGCTATTTATTATACTGGCCTGCAATTTACTTGAAATGGGATTTAGAAATATGAGAAAAGTATAGTTGGGAATTCTGCCACTCTAAATCTTGAAAAATACAATTTATGTAATTTCTATGCAAATATTAATGAGTATTCAGAAAGATCTGTTGTTAAACCATAAACAATTATGAAGGGCTGTTAATCACTCCTATTAAAGTTTGATGCAAAATAAAATATTGAGATTTATTAGAACCTAGACACTCCTTTTCAGGCTCTCAAAGCTCATTGTTTTATCACCAGCACTGGTGGTACAAAGGGTTTAGGGAGGCCAATGCACATGTACAAGGAGCTCTGGCAGACAGTGCTGGTCCCCGAGCACTCAGACAGATTGGGAAGGCTGGGAAGGCTGGTACATCCCAAACCAAACCAAACCAAACCAGTACAGACAGGATGGTGCCAAAATCAACACAGATTGTGTAGTATTATCAAAGTTATTCTTCCATGTTGTCATCTACTGGCTTAAATATGCTTTTCAAAAGGGCTAACAGGATAGCATGACATAAAAGTAGGAAGAGAAAATGTAAACAAGCAAACGAAAAAACCAAACCAAAACAACAAAAAAAGGGAAAAATGTAGAAAGTTTCATAGACCTTCTAAACGAATGAAATTCATTACCCTTATAATTTCTCAGCTGGGTTTTTTCATTTTTTAGTTTTAAAAACAAACAACTTGAAGCATTTACAAGGTAATAATGAAAATTTGAGCTGGTCAGCTTAGTCTTTCTTAATAATTTACCACAGAGAAATGGGCATTTCCTAGATGTGAATTCACTTACCTATTTTTGATCTTTACTTTCCAGTAATATGAGTAGCATCCAGTAGTGCCTATTCCTCTCCAGTTCAAAGGGAGCTCAGCATGACTAGAGCACATTTGAAGAYTTCTGATAAAAACATCTCCAGTCATTTAAATTAATCCTATTTTTTTGTTTTTCAATAACCATATTTTGCTAATGATCCTGTGAAAGAAATTTTGATCCAAGAACCTCAAATGCATTTAAGCACCAGAATTCAGCCCTAGCAACTCAAAGAAAATCTTTAACATTCCTAGTTCTGGAACTGTTTCTTAATGTTCACTGCTAAAGTGAGTTGTAGCTTCACTTTTAAGCACCTTTGGTGGAATTAAAAATCTGTTCAAGTTTAAATCAGCAGGATGATCAAACAAAAGAAATCAATTTCATATTGACTTAACATGAACAATATGACAAGTAATCACACAAATGTCTCCAGTAGCTTTGGAGAAACCTTCCCCTAAATTTTCACAGTGCATTAAAACTTTGCAAGCAAAAATTTAAAAATGCAAGTATGAATAGGGCAAACAAGGAAACAAGTCTGAAAAGCTGGGAGATGTGTTCTAACTGGCTAAACAATATCCTCAAACACACTGGAAAAAGCTGCACATCCCTCAATTTAAATGCATTTTTTGTGGAGTGCTTTGTTCCTTTCAAAGCACTTTATTGACTCAAAGATAGGAAGCATCATCAATTCAGTGATGAACAGATGTCACTAGGAGTGAGGAGTAGATGACCTTGACAAATGCTAATTGATGAGAGTTAAAATTTAGAACAGTGTGAAGAGAAAGGGTGGGGGGGGAAGAGCAGGGCAGAAATCTTCATCTCCCTATATTCAACACTGAGACAAGCTGATTGTCTAGGCTCTCTACATTGCCAACGGAAAGAGAATAAAAAACACATCCAGGGGGTGATTTATCCCAGACATCTTTGAATGTGCCTCTGGAGATGTCTCTTCCACTCCATGCATTGACTGCAGAGGATGTTTATGTGATTTATACCCCATACCCAGCATTTAGACAACTAGAGTCAAGCAAGATGAATTCTGCCCTGGGGAAACAAAAAAAAGTCCATGGTAACTTAGGAGTTCATCAGTTTTAATTGATTAAGGAGAAGGAACTGAGCATACCAGTAATTCACAGAATGACTCTAAGCCACCAGTGTGCTCCAGGCATGAAGGGTAAAAGGCATCCTGCGGTAAGCCAGACAAGAAATTTTCCATAGACAGAGAAGAAATATTACCATTATATAAAAATGGGTCAGATCTAATCTGGAATTTAATGCACAAGCACCAGTAACAGAAAAGAACTATTTAAAGAAAAAATGTATTAGAAGTAGCTTTTTATTTGAGGCTTTGGTAAGAAACTAAAAGCAGTCATGTTCTGGAACAGCTATCTACGAAGAAAGACCCAAGACCCAAAGAAAACCCCAAGTGCTTTCAAGATGGGTCTTGAGCCTGCCTGTCTGCACTGAGAAAACACAAATAGACTCAGCTAGAAGAAGGTATCTTTCAATGCAAAGGTCCTATTGACATAAGAGATATAAACAGTGCAAATTTTTCTGCAAGGAAAAAGACTCTCAGTCTATTAATGTGTAACTTGTGAAGTGCAAATAAGGACATTCAGGAAGACTAATGCAATTTTAAATTAGATTCCTTTTCAAGCTTTTCAAAGAAAACTGCATTTCCCTGAAACTTAGAATAAACAGGGAAGGAAAAATAAAGCTTAAAAAGCAGCAAACAAAAAAAGCTAGACTCCAATACTTTCCAATGTCATTAAAATAAGTTGCCAGTGGGGAACTCAGTTGCACAAAATGAAGTTTCTTTTAAAAATTTTTACTGACACTACTGCAATTACAACAATACTGCAATTCTGATAGGAGACCTCAAATCTATACTGACTGTAGTGATAATTGTTTTTACATGCAAGACAAGCCTTTGTGTAGAATCAGCTTTTTTCATAATCTAGTGGTTAATTTACTCATTTATGTGGTCTTAGCAAGAGAGGAGAGAAAAAACACTGAAACCTATTTTTTTAAATCAGTAAGAATGGCAACAAATTCGGGCAGAAAAAAGAACAGGAGCATTGAAATTGAATTTATAAAATGTGAAAAAAGAATTTAAATTGCAATCTTACCTTCATGCTGTAAGCAGAGCCATGTGAGCTGCAGGCAGCCTCCACAGAGACACAAGAGTTGTCCAAGGCTCTTCATGATATTCTTCAAATTTTGGTGCAGGTCTCTGAACCTTTCTGCTGGAAGCAACTTTGTCTTTTTATGGTGGACATGCTGGCAGGAAGCTCCACAGAAGCATCTCCAAGGCAAAGGTGGTCTGCTTATTTTTTCTTTTCCTGAACACAATATTTTACCTGAAGCCCTATCAGTGTACAAATGAAGCATTTGAAAGGCACATCCTCACTTGTTCTGGTGAATACTTACCCCTCCTGACTCCTCAAGGAATGTACTGCTGCCTTCTCTTGTAGTTCTTCATATATTTAAAGAAGATTGTTTTTAATATTCTGTTTCATTGATTAAAAGAGAAGATGCTGCAGTAAACATTTTACTTTTTAGAAGGTAGGAACTGCTTTTAAAAGTAAAACATCTAATGAGAAGAAAAAAGCATCCTTAATGAGAAACATACTTAATGCATCGCTTCTTAAAACGTAGTTTTCGAGTGCAAAATCTAAGTATCTCAAGTGTATGAAAGAAAACTGAGATCACAGTTACAAAAAGCCAAATTTCAGTATGGTAAATAGCTTGTATTGAAGTATCTAATCCAAGTAGTGTTCTGCATAGGTAGTAATGTTTCAGAGGCATTCCACTTGCTGAAACTTGACTATGCTATAAGGTACATCTGGCTGCTTTAGGCAGGAGAAGCTCAGCTGTACAATTAGCTGCACTGCATTTGTGCCCATTATTTGCTCATAGAAGTGACCTGTAGCAGAAGCCCTAAAAAATGTATTCAGTGGGGCTGGAAAACATTAAAACTTTCCACCAAAACATGCTGACTTTGGACTAGAACTAAGTGAGGGAGCACAAGCAGTTTTCTCCTCTTACTGCAGAAAGCAGTTGAAGATAATCTGGAGAAGCAAGCTTGGGTTGATGCACTTGGAGAAGTTTTATCTTGGGGTTCTGTTTTCTCAAGGTTACCGGTTCTTTGAGCCATTCACAAAATTTCATATCAGAAATTTTTGCAAGGGTGACAGGATGCTCCATTTCAGCAAAATGACAGATTGGGAAATTCTTCAGGCATCCATGGTGTCTGCATTGCCAATCCAGGGACAAACTAGATCCTCAGCTGCATCTGTGGCCATTTCATTGGCAATAAAGGTTTAAAGTAAAACTGGATCCTTTAGCATCTCTTTCAGAAAAAAACCCCAGTGCTGGCCATTAGGAAAATGGGATTCCCATAAAGGGCTAAGATCACCTCCTTCGATTGGGTACTGAAAGAATTATTTGTATTTAAGGAACTCAGCACTTCTGCTGAAACCAAACCCTGGAAAATGGGCTAAAGCCTTCAGGTTGTTACCAATAATACTTAGATACACCATTTTCAAACCTGTCCTATATACAATCTTAGAGTTTAGCACATGAAAAAGAAGATTTACAAGGATAAAGCTGTTGATGACATTTAATGTCACCCCATGCTGTCATTTGAAAGGCATGAGCAACAAGGGAGACTCTTGCAATGCACTGCCAAAAAGGATTTAAAAAACATATCTTCTTTCTGAAGAGCAACTCAAAAAACATTGTAAAAACAATTACCACTGTGCAACATCTCAGTGTTGCCCATTATCAAATTACTACATAAAAATGGGAGGATAGTGCTTGTTGTTAGTAGTTATTGGCACATCTGAGGCAACTATATGAGGCAACTATCTTCTTTTGATCCTCTGTTTATGGTATGAAACAACACTAATCTGTTTCATTTTTATAAACATAATTTCATCTTTGATACAGACTGCTGCCCCATTATCCTTTCTCGTAATCCATGCGTAGACTAGAGAACAGAAATTGCTCTTCAAGAAAAAAAACCATAACTTACCAGTAGTGAGTCTTCTTTAGGATGCACAGACTGTAAATAAAGCTGTTCTGAGGATACACCTACCCCTTATCCCTCCAGACAGCTGAGATCTTTCCTCTGTAGTAACCAGGGATGATGTATTCACACTGTTGTCTTCACCTTTGACACAACAGCATAAACTCCCCATATCATGCCATAAATTGTTTAAATGATTAGTCACACAGACATGGTCTAAAACACTGAAGCAAGCCCTGCTAATAGAGCTTGTAGAGTTAATAGAACTTCTTTCCTTTTCAACTTTCAAATTAATATCCACATTTGCTCACACTGTGAGACTTCATAAAATAAACTGACACAAATGATCTACCAGAGGTTCTTGACTTTACCAAGTGCTGTGGCAGCTCTCAAGGCAGCTCACCAGAGATGGCACAGTGCCTGGGGAAAGAGTAGTGGATATACTGCGGGTCAGTAGCTCAGCAGTCTCACAGAAGCTGTACACTCAGTTGGAAGTATCGATTCCTAAGTTTTATAGCAAATACTGAGACACCTACCATCCATCTAGATAACTGCTGGATCTGTCAGAGATATACAGAGTCTGTATATTCTGAGATAGCCTGGAATACAAATATAAAGGGAGCTCTTTTGCTATTAAAGGTGCAAAATAAAGCATGTTTCTTAGAAGCCCAAGGGAAGGTGAAGGAAAGCAAAAAAAAAAAAAAAGTGATGTTAAAGACACTATCTTCAGCAAAAATGATGGCTGCATCTTAAGAGCTGGCCTATCTTTGAAGAGTAAGGTCAGAAAAGGAATCACAAGGGTATGGATTTCTCTGATTTTCTAACAGAGTAAATAACAATAAAGAATGCCGCTTTTTTGGAGAAGGAGAATCCATGAGAACATGAAACACCAAATTAAAATTCCTGCAAGTGACGTGCCTGGCAGACAGAAAGGTCTTGATAAGCACAGCTCAAGGCTGTAAATCTGATAGTAAACAGATTTCATTAAGGGTAAGAAACATGCAACAAAAGACCAGACTGCTTCAGTTTGAGCAGGTAACTCGGAAGACTGGACTGATGGGAAGGCCAACAAAAACATCAACCCAAAAATCTAATCTAGTTAATCATTTACATTCCATTCCATTACTTATAAGGCACAAGAAAAATAGGAGTGCTGAAAGAGTGAGTCTTTCTCCATCTGCATCATGGAGAGAAGCATTTCTAGACTCAGATGAATCAAATAGCCCACATTCCACAGGTAGCCCACATACCTAACAGGTAGACGAGTAGCAGCAGAAATCTCTTTGAGAAAGGGAGAAAATCTTGATATTAAAATTCTGCATCCTTCATCCCACCTTACCCTCAACTGGGGAAACTGAAACTGGGGATAGAGGGCCTGGGGGATATGTTTCATCTACTTTATCAGGGGACTGTCCAACAGGCAGCCTGATAGTTCAACCACTCTCATGAAAGTGTTGCAAGACACCTGAATGAGTGTTCAAGATAGAGGAAGATTAGCATTGTGGGACACAAACTCATACATCAATCTGTTTGTGATAGATCCACTGGTAGAGCTCAGGCAGACATTTTTTGAGGAGGACCTGGTAGATAAAATACTGATAAATGAATACAGTTCTCTTATGACATTCTGCCAAGGACTGATTAAATACTGAAAGAGAGAGTGGAAACCTACACACACCCTTTCCAGGTTCTCAAGTTTAAAAATGGGTCGTTTAGTGGTGAAGTCCTCATTTGAGTGAACAACTTTAGATATGATAGAAAGCCATTCCTGCAGTTCAGATAATGTGGAACTCCATGATACAGGTGTGAAGCTTCCAGTCCTTTGGCCAGTCCCTGTTTAATCCTGCTGCCCAAATGGACAGTCAAACTGTAGGGAACACATCTAATGCCACTTCCTAGAAAGGTGGAAAAATGTAGGCATGATCCCCCAGCGGAAACTTGATGCTGCCACCACAAGAGAAAGTTCTCCCACTTCAAGGAATAGCAGTGCTGATGTAGGGACTTTGCCTATGCTGTAATTCCTGCCACTTGGACTGAAAAATTCTGCTTCATTTTAGCATTATGGAAAGGGGGAAGCATCACCTGGAGGATAAGTCTTAGGACAACCATTTCTGGCTGTGTCAAAATGAAAGCCATTCCCTGTGAGAAGGTGACAAGAATTTCAGCTTGGCCAATATTCCCAATATTTTTTTTTTGTGTTTTGCAGTTTCGGCCTGACAGATGAGAAGAAGCTTCTTAGGCTACTAGATAAACACTCAGATGGCATCTCCTTCCACTTTTAAATGTATGGTGAAAGGATCACATAGGTGCCTTATTTGAGGCAGTAGAGGCACCTCTTAAACAGGTGGCAAGATATAATCCAAATCTCTGATCAAAAAGGCAAAAAGGTAATCCTCAAAGAAGGCATGGTTGAAGAACAAATGCCAGTAACTTGGTTGGCTGTTTAGAAAAACTGATATATTTCAAGTATAATTCTGTCAAATGTTTTGAATAAGATAAGACTGTTTCAAGTGCAGGTATCATAAGGAGTAAACGCCCCAGAAACCTGAGCAATAAGGTCCACATAAACCCAGTGTAGCAGGATAACCACTTAAAAAAAGGAATTTAGAGTATTTTCCTAGTGGAAAATATAATGGAGGTATAATACATTCCTTTTTCTCTCTCTTAGCTTTGCAGGCTCAGAGTAAATAATTGCTTTTTTTTCACAATGACAAAATGAGCTTTAAAATGTAATTATTTCCTATTGCATAAAAATATGCCACAGTCTCTCTTCATCAAATAAATGCACCTCAAAATCAATACTGAAACATTTGCAGTTGCTGTACTACAACAGGGTGTTAGGCTAGTTTGCCTTCCCTTCCAACCTTATGAAATCAAAGATTTGCTCCCAGATCTCATGGGCCAGCATTTGCKCTGCCAGAATCCATAGCTCTACAAGCTCTAAAGGAAGAGTTTTGATTGAGTCTCATGAATTTCAATCCATCAGCATCTTCCAAATTCCAATAGTACTGACAGAAAATTTCAGATTTTTCCTTGTGAACACCTATAGGAAAATGTATTTAGAATTTTATTTATTTTATTTTAGCTTATTTTATTTATTTTAGTTTAGACTTTAATATTTGTGCCTCACCCTCTCTACAGCTTTGGCCAAATCCAGGTCTGAAAACATATTAGGGCTTTTCCACGGATAGTACAGTGGAAGATTGTGATCACCTTCTTTTTGTGCAGAACAGCTACTACTGAATTTTGAGTGGCAAATTAAAAATACTGGTTAATGTTAATGCCACAGTTTATCACTAAACTGTTTGTGACATGGATCAAGTTTTCAGTTTGTAATAGTTTCATGCTTAGTTCAGAGACTCTGGCTCTGGCCTCATCCTAGTGAGACAAATTAATCCCTGATAAAATACTACTAAATTTAACTGGATTTCAGTGCAGTAAGCAGATGTCTCTTTGATATAAATTGTGTTTAAACAAAGTTACTCAGGAATACATTTTTCAGCTTTGAATAATGTGCCAGTGTGATTATATCACGTCTGGTGAGCAGTGAGGACATCAGGAAGCATTCTGGATCTTCCAGTGATCATTAATTGAAGGAGTATTAATGAAATAGAAGAGAAAAAGTATAGGTATGCAGCTTTGTTTCTTAATGGCAAAAYGGCAAACTTTGCCCAATTATTTTTTAAAACAGCCTGAACTCAAGGACTCGAACATGAAGATGCCTGTCATTTTGCCAAGTTAAAAATCACTAAACATGTAGTATATACATAAAAGTTTATAAAAGTATTGCATTATATTGTATACAGATGACATGATTTAATTTAGCATTTCTTTACTGCCTTAGTGCAAGTAGGTACATACTGATGGCATTCCCTCATGTCATGAAGTTAAAATGTGCAATTAATGCAGGAATCAATTAGGATGCCACACAGGAAGACAAGGTTACCTTAAAGCTCAAGATTAATAGAAATGGGCTATAATTCAGCAGCAATTGATGTGCAGTTGATATGCCCCAGAATTAATAAAGTTATGTCTATTTTCATTCAATACTCTCAGATGGACAGGACAAGCTGAATCCTACAATCTTAGAATTACAGAACAGTTTGGGTTGGACAAGACCTTTCAAGGTCATCCTGTCCAACCTCCTGTGGTGGCAGGGACATCTTCAACTAGATGAGGTTTCTCAGAGCCCCATCCAGCCTAACCTTGAATGTTTCCAGGAATGGGACACCTATCACCACTCTGGACAATCTGTTCCATGCCTCACCACTCTCATAATAAAAAAATTTCTTGCACCTGTAGTTTCAAGTCATTACTTCTTTTTATACTGCAACAGACCCTAGTAAAAGGCTTGTCCTCATCCTTCTTATAAGGCCTTCTTTAAGTATCGAAAGGTTGCAATAAGGTCTCCCAAAAGCCCAGCAGAAATATGAGAATACTATCTGACAARGGATGATTGTGAGATACTAACCTAATATGCCTGTGAATACATATGATTCTAGGAGACTGCAGACAAATAATTTCCAGCAGYTGTGCCATTGTACAAAGCTCTCACAAGGCAGCATTTAAAAGCCTGCATATAAATCTGTATGGAAACATTATGAAAAAGACATTCATATGGTACCACATGGGGATATCTAAAGTCCTGGGGGAAGAAGAAACTGCCTTCTAAGGGAYGCCTCAGAGAGCTTTGCTAGATGATCCTATTTATCAAAACTGACACAAGAGCATGGTGGTGGTTTATGAAATCACACCATGGAGCCCAGTCAAGGGTGACCATGCTAGTCAGGGGCTGCAGCACATGATAAATGAGAAAAGACTGAAGAAACTGGTTTTACTCAGTCTGGAGGAGAGAAGACTTAGGGGAGACTTTATTACAGCCTACAGCTGCCTGATGAAAGGATACAGAGAGGACAGAGCCTAACTGTTCTAAAGGATGCCCAGCAATTTGATCAAAGGCAATAGRTATTGTTGGAACATTGAAAATTCTGATTAGACCTAAAGAATTTTTTGCATTTTTTAGCCAGAAATACTGTAAAATATTGGAACTGGTGCCTGGAGAAATTGTGGGACACCATCCTTGGAGGGTGTCCAATAAACCCTTTAAACAGCCCCAAGCAACCTGATCAAATTAGACCTGAACAGGGGTTGAACTAGGTAAAATACAGAGAATCRTTTATATTTACAACCCAAATTATTCTGTGATTCTGTGAAAGTGCATTAAAAAGCAGACGATACACCTCTCCCCGCCTCCGCCACTTGTTAAATACAAAAAAAAACYCAAACCAAAACCAACGAAACAGGAGAAAMCAACCAAACARGAAAAACAAACAAACAAACAAAACCAAAAACAACAACAACAAAAAAAAGAGAGACAGAGACCAAAAACCAGAAAACGTCTTGAACAGTAAGAAGAACAAAAATCTACTTACCTTTGAAATAAAACTAGATCAATTGAAAAGAAGCGGAATRAAAAGAACTGGACTAAAAATGCTTAAAGTGACACATTCCTATCCATGTCAATGCTTAGTTGTGACAATCTAAATTTATTTTTGAAACTTAGTAGTTCTAAATCGCTGTTGACATTTTTATAAACTCAGAAAACCATCAAGGATACCAACACAACAGTTCAGCTTGGGTATTTTCCTCAGTATGAAATGCTCAAACCCCATAGTATTTGCAGCACAAGACCAGCACTCACAGCCCCACTCTCTGGGCTGCCAGAACGAGAGAGTGTGAGCACCACACAGGACAAGCTGTTGTCGCCCACCAGCAGTGTAAGTCAGCCTGCAGCCTCCCTCTGAGCTGCCCTCCGAAGTGGGTCCTTGCACTAAGTGAATTGGTCTCAGAAATCAGATTTTTCTACTACAGACAACAGATTAAGCTTCTGCTACTGTGTTTCTGAAGATGTTTCTCCRCAGCCAGAGGGAAAGGCATGTCTTTGTTTTACAAAGTGAAGTGCAAGAAAGTTTTTGTTGGTTTAGTCATTCTAGTTCAGCACAGAAAGCTTCATGTGTGCTTCAACTGAAAGGCTAAGTTTCCAAAACAAGAGCAGTAATACGCTTTGCACATGGTGTTATGAGAAACAGAAAATTACCTACAGCAGTTTGGAGAATGGAGGCTGCTGCTCCTTGGTCACTGAGAAGGTCACCAGATGCTCTTGTGAAAGCCTATTGGCCAGCCAGAACTGAGAGCTGTTGCTTTGGCTGCCTCTCAAACACAAGGCTACAAAATGCTTTCCAGAAAAGTTCAGATGGAAGAGATTACTCACAAATTGCCTTTGTCATCACTCAAGAGAAGAACTGTCTCTAGCTGGAAATACTTCAGAGATATTTATTGTATTCTGAAAATTTCATTTTATTTCTAACTTATTTACAGTTAAACATTCAGAATCATAAAATATGAAGTATAAAATATTTAACAAAATAGATGCAGTCCGTGTTGTTCAGGTGCACCATAAATATATGATGAAACAGTAAACAGCATAGGAATTTTCTGATGGTCCTCTCTGTCATTTACCAGGAAAAAGAGTATGTAGACCTGCCTCATACATTCTGGTCTGACCATTATGGCATCTTTCATTTCAGAGAGAACACGACCACCACTCTGGTTTCTGTGTCCTCAGTCTTCCACAGTTACCTTCACTGTCTAAAAGGCCAACACTATAAGTTCAATACATCAGATCCCCTCTGAAGTTGGTATAGTCATATATTCAATACATTTTTCTTAAATACAGAATTTCCTAGAAAAGAAGAATCAGGTAATTCAGTCCATATGAACAAAAGAGTCATTTATTATATATATATATTCTCTAGTAAGTTATAATAGTCTCTTGGATTTTAAATGTTGTTTTGCTATTTTCAATGCTTAAAAATTATAATTTTAAAACATTAAATATTGTGTTATATACATTATGATTTAATTAATCATTCTAAACATGGAGCATTCTCCAAGYGAAAACTTGGATGAAACAGAAAACAATTTCATTGACATAACAGGCTTTAGAAGTTCACTTCGTACAACCATAAATTTGACTATATGAAAAATAGCCAAACATCAATTTGCTCCTATATGGGACTTTTTTCTATTTGTTTTTCTGATCTTGGGGAAAGGGTTTTTTGGCTGTTGTTTCTGTATAAACTGAAGGACAGATCTAGTCATTACTTTTGTCAATGTTCAGTATTTTAACTTTTTTTACTCTCCTACCTATTTTATATAAAATAACAAAATATACAGAGAAAGCTGAGTTTGTTACATTAGTTCATACACATACAGTAAATAAAAATTTTTAATGTATGGCTTTGCAAAGGTAGATTATGAAGTGACTTTTGTATTTTATTTGTTTAAAAGCATTTTAAGAGAACGTGTTAGTGTGCTTACAATAGCGGCCATGGTATTCGGATGTCGAGCCAAGAGTTTAATGCTAGGATCACCAGAGGTCTTGCCTGACACTGCTTCTGCAGCCCTCAGAAGACAAATGTAGTTTATTACAACCTCATCTATCTTAGCTATAATTTCCTGCTGCTGTGTTTCAGAGTTCATGACTTTAACTAAACGCATGCAGGCTTCTGTTAAGCAACAGAGTACTTGGAAGCTGGAAGTCATAGCTAAAAGCATTTCCTCAGGGCTTTTATCAGCCATGGCCATTTTCCTGCAGGCACTTCCCAACTGTCTCGATTCCAAAGATAACAGTTGTTTGTACTTAGAAAGTTTAAGGTCATATGTTTCTGGATGTAAATCTTCTCTCTTGCCCATACTTGCTCGGACCAGTGAGAGTAGCTCATTGGCATCCTTTTGTGCTGCAATAAATCCATCAGGCATTGCATATGTCTTCTCTTTCATCACGTTTATTCGTGTGATTCGTGCATCAAAGGCTACATCGTTGAGATTCACATCAATTTGGCCACCTTGGGTGTCAGCACTGCTCTTCTCATGCTCATTGACTGCATCATGTGGGGGCTCAGCAGCTTTCAGGGACTCCAAGATTTTCTGCTCATTGTCACTGGACAACTGAGCAACTGGTTCTGTGAGCTCACACGGGGTCTGTGGTTCGAAGAGATGTGAGAGCTGATGGCTGTCTTGGTCATCTTCCTCCTCATTGTCATMATTTCCTCTGCTGAGGAAGCAATAGCTAAAGGGGCCCCGACACCTCCAGGCGCTGCTGGTCAGCTTTCGCAAGGGCAGTGTTCGACACTGCTTGGAGTCCTTCTGACCGGTGCCTGTGCCTGAACACCTCTTACTGTCCTTCTTATCAGTGCTGACATACACACAACTCTGAGAGTAACTTTTGGACAGCTTTTTGCCCAGGGAAAATTCCACCCTTCTCTCCGATTTAGATTCATCCTTTTGGGTGGTGTCCAGGCATTTCAAGCTGGCCGTGGCTGCCTTCTTCTCAAACAGCATCTCAGTGCCTGCAGATCTTCCAATGCTGCTGCTGCTGCTGCTGCGTCTCAGCATCTTCTTGTTCTGCGGCATCCTGAGGCTTCCTCCTATCATGTCATATGGCCATAAACTAACTGTTGCGCCACAAGCCTGATTTACTTTGGGAATGTCACAAGAGTCTTCATTTTGACTTGGCACCTTTGATTCTGATAGCATGGATGATAGCATGATGGAGTCAGCTAGAGGCTGTCTAGGAAAAGCTGTAGGCATGCCTCCTTGTCTTCCCTTTTCAGGCTCTGTGAAAGCTACACTAGGGGTAGTAGAAGAGCAGACAGAGTAATTAAGCATCACCCTGATAATATTCATAGGCTGAACTTTTAAGTATCTTTTAAGTATAAGTACAAAACATTTCCTGGTACTTCCCAATGGTCCCCATTCCTCAAAATATTCCATCAAAAACTCATTACAAGTCTTTTGTATTTCACTAAAATGCCTTTTACAACCAGTCAACAAATTGTAATCTATGAATTGTACATTTCACTAAGGCAGACTTACTCAAGAAAAGGAATAGCAAATTACATACAAAACATCCTAAATCTCCCCTAATATATGGATTGCATGTTTTCTATTAACTAATTATATGAATAATTTCAGATTAAAATACCTTCTTTATCTACACCCGAAAGAGCATGGAAAGATGTGCTCATAGTAATTTTGGTTTGGTTTTGTGGCAGTTTTTGGCAGAGGAAGATTATTTTTCATTTTAAATCTTAGTCTGTTCCACTTTTGGAATTTCATGCATTCGCACACTAATGCTACATGTGGGTTGCAATCCAAGAAGAGCGAAACATTCAAAATTCAACTGAAAGAATTTCAATGCTGTCTCCAAAAACTGCATTTTTTTATAACTTGAAAGAAACACCTACTGTCAGATTGTGAAGTAAATTCATGCTTAATAAGGTAGTGACATTTTCTTATTCTTAACATCTAGAGCTTTTTATTCATATTGGCATGTTTTTGACAACCTGCTAAAATAGCATATAAGATACCTAAGAAATGAATCAAAGGTTTTCCTCCCCTATATTAATATAACTTCTGAAGTAATTTTACAATCTAACAAGCATCTTGGACTCAAATGACTATGGATTTTGGAGAGGCTTCCAAAGAGTGGAAGAGAGGCCTCTCCATCTGTGTCCCTCCAAATATTATAACTGCAATGAGAGGTTTTTTAAAAAGTTGATCTTTGTACGCAGATCATCAGAATATCTCAACAAAAAAAATGAACCAGTAAACTGAAGGTCTAATCTCACTGTCTGTTACAGCTTGATGATGTAGTTCCAGATAAAGAGAATAGAAATGTCTTACCTAGACCTCAACATGAAATTGTAGCTTTAAGAATAAACAGAAGAAACACTCTATTACTGCTGTACCTGTAGTTTCTTTTATCTTGGGGATCCGATGACATCCTTCCCTCAAAGTGCCGAAAAGTGGCTCAGCATTGATTGCTGAATGCACAACAGGCACCGTCATTCTGTGACACACAGCTTCAGGCTGCTGGTGCAGGTCCTTGTATGTCGTTCCATGGTTTGGAAGAATGGCAGCTCTTTCATCTGCTGGAACATAGGCAATGCCCTTCATTGATGGATCAGAGATGATGTGTTTACCATCAGAGGTACAAAGAGGGGATTCAACGGGGGTAGCACACGTGCTACTGCCTGTGCTGCAACCTGCATCCACTGAAGAGCACTGAGAGCTCTGCAGTGAGAAATGGCCTTCACTTTGCAGAGATGACATGCGCTTCGCCAAGTGATACTCACAAAGTCTAGCCACACCCTGCTCAGCTTCTGGAAGCTTTGAAGGATGGTCATCTGCAGATAAATCAGTATCTTCTGCATCATTTAGGTCTTTGGCTGAAGACACGGGAGTCATATCTGACAGGAAGTTTTCACCTTGGCTAAGCCCTGAGGGGTCATCCTGATCCACCTCAGGATCCACTTCATCCTTACAGTCAGTTTCTGTTTTACCAAGGACAGGGACTCTTGGAAAAGTCTTCCCATTAACTGTTTCTGGGCTTGGCTTATCTGCTGCCCCATCATCGGCAGCGTACCATCTTTGGCGAAAGGCAGTTCTCTCCACGTTGAAAGTGCTTAAGCGCTGGCTGTCTCTTGCTGAAAGAGTTCCAAATTTAGCTTTTAGATCTTCATCAGACTCTGCTTTTTTATTTCCCTGTTGTTTTTTCACAGTAGCATTGCCATCAGAGGATGCTTTTCCTTCGCTATCTGTCATCTTATTTTTCCTTTTACCAGTGCAAGAATATACCAAGGATCCCATGTGCAATTTGCTAAAATAATCAGTGACAGATTTTGTTTCCATGGTCTCTGGCTCCATTTCCATGTTATCGGAATGAAGAATCTGCTTTGAAGGCACAACTTTTGACTGTAGCTCTGCAGCCTGACCACCAGCCAAAGGCTGTGAGGGCTTCATACCTGGCCCTCCAGCCTGATTCTTAGCAATGGGAAATTCAGTCTGCTCTTCCACAAGTGGTTGGTAGCCTTCACTTGTGGTCAAAAACATACGTGCAGTGTTTTCTGACTGTTTCTGTGCTGTGGCTAGTTCAGAGCTTTCAGTCATTTCAGAGGAATTTGTTTCATTGCCAGAATCTGAAGATGACTCAGGGCTATATGCTCGCAGGATAGCTACACCTGCAAGCCACAAAAAATAAGAGTCAATTAAATGACAGCAGCTGAGGCACCTGGATAAGCGACAAGCAAAAGGGGGTGTATTAGAGACAAAAATATTCTGTGTAAGAATACTCTGACTTTATTGCACAGTTCCCGAGACAGGTAGTTTAATAACAGTGGTGGCTCCATTAATTATGAAATACGATGTATGAAAAATGATGGCAAAAAAATAAAAGGAAAACTAAAAAAAAACCAAACCAACCCTCATGAAATGGAGTACTTCCAAAGCTAAATGGATGAGATGGAATGATTCTCAATGAATAAATGTAACTATGGTGAAAGAACCTGAATTGTCATTCGTCTGCTCTTCCTCTGAAGCAGCCAAAGCTTCTAGTGCTTGAAGAGTAGAGACTACAGCATCATCTATCCCCTTCTCACACTTCCCCTCTGTATTAGTAGGGACAGCATCAATAAGCGACACTGGAATGTCATCATTGCCTAGATTACTGTCTTGCTCCTTGTTGTCTCTAGGCTGTGTCACTTGATTCTGAGAGTCTTCCTCATCAGAACTGTCCCTGAAACCAGGTGGAGGAGCAGCAATGGCCATGTTTAAGGTATGCAAAAGGAAATCATCTTCATTGTCATCACCTTCCGGAGGTGGAAGTGAAGTCAAATCAATAATGTCATCACTAGAACCAGAAAGGCTGAGAAGAGCAGGCCTATTGATTTCTCCTACCATAATATCTTCTTCACAGCTTACTTCATCTTCATCTTCAGCATCATCTGTGTTTTCTGCATAACAGATATCATGCAGCAAAGGCTCTTCTATCCCTTCTGCAGCTCCAAATATTTTACCATCGCTTATAGTTGCGTAAACAGAGTTTGCAGCAAACTGAATGCTTTCAGCATCTGGTGACAACTCCAGGCCTTTAATATCATTGGCATTACTAAGATAAATGGCTCTTTGTTTTTCTAATACTTCTGGACTTTCATCCAAAAGTCTTTCATAGCCAAGAGTCTGGGGACTGATACCATCCAAGTTGGGATCTCCAAATATAAAGGAAACTTTTGCTCCCCTGGGAGAATCCTGTGCTTTCTTGTTAGGTTCCAAACCTGAGAGTGACAGCAGTGAAGGCTGGTTAAAATTTCTGGTTTCTTCTGTTTCAGAGGGGTCACTTTGCTTGGCCAGATGCTGATCAAATCCACCTGAATTATAAGTATTTTCTATGTACAGATGTCTGTGTTCTTTTGGACATAACAGACTTTCAGAAACATCTATAGTCTTTTGCTTTGGATCAGCAAAGGACATTTGAGCCTCCTGATCTCCTTCAGCCAGGAAAGTGGTAGTTTTTGGTATACAATTCCATTCAGAAGCAAGGATATTATGCTTCCCTCTATTTTCAGGTCCTATAGCATGGCGAAATAAAATCAACATTGTGAAATCAAAGAACAAAGTCAAGTAATTTGTAAACAATAATTTGTTGATGCTAAGTATTAAACACTCTGAATAAGATAGCTGAGTCATCAAATACTTCAGAAAAGTGTTTTCAAATTCACCTCTGTTCTAAGTTAAATACCTGTTGACTTAAGGACCTAAAGTTTAACTGGTCCTTCTGTACTCTAAAACAAATCTAAACCTCAGCTAGGTACAAGTGCTGTTCCAGGCATAGTAACACAAAAGCAGCTGGGTCCTACAAAACCATATGTATTCTGACAAAAGATATATGCATATAAAATAATAACACTCACAGGAAGAATGCATTTGTGTACTAGAGTATGAAGAAAATTTGACACATGGTTTATTTTACCATGGAGATGCTATCATAAGCTGGGTATTGGAACACTATAAAGCTGAATTGAATACTGCGGTGCTAGGTCTGAGCCAGCAATCAGATGTCATTTGACACAGCTTTCTATTTATCTGGAGGTGCTCTGGCTTAAGTTGACTTCTGCTTTATACACTGGACCATGGGTAACATACTGTGAGATAAATACCTGTTTCTCGGCTCCCTGCATTTTTCTTGTTGGCCATGTTAAATATTGAACGCCTTGAGTCAACCAGCAGTCTGTAGTATCCAGCTGTTAGGCAAGCAAGATTCATTGCATCTGATGACTCCATCAGAAGAGTAATAGGCTAAGAAGAATACAATCAAGTTAAGACTATTCCTCCTCAGTTTGTTTGCCTGTTGACAATACTATTACATTGGAGCAAAAGTAATTACATCACAAACACCACATTGAAAAATACACGTGAGAATTTATTCTCCTCACTACCAATATCAAACAGTATAAAATGTTTAGTCAAGACTGGAGTTGTAGTAAGGAAGAAGTCCAACTAGACATGTTAACAACTGATTACTCTCTTTCTGAATGAAGCTAATTATTTTAAGACTCTTCCTCCATCTTTTTCTTGCACAGATATCTTACTCTGGTAAAAGCACTATTTAATGTTACCTCTGAACATGCCAGAGGTGAAGAACCTGGTACAGTAGGTGCTGGAGTCTTGCAGTTGTATGAGAATCTGCTGCTTCCCTGAAAATGGGGTGCACTAAGTATATGCAAAGAAGCATGACAGGGGAAGCAAACAGTCAGGGAAAGTTGAGGTTCATAAAATAAAGCAGTCAGGTTAAAGCTATCATTACACTGCAAGACAGGGACAGGTTAAAAGATTTCAGTGCTTGTGGCCTGGTGTTACTGAAAAGAAAAGTGGTGAAAAAATAAGCAGATAAGCAGAGACAAAGAGATTGAAGAAAGATCACCAGAAGTGTGACCAGCAAAGAAAACAAACATAAAACACTAAAAAAAAAGACAGTCCTAACAAAAAGTGAGACCTCAGAGCTTTGAAAAACTGTGGCTGCCAGGTTAGCAAGCACTGAACCCAAGACATCCACATAAAAGATACTTTAATTCATTTTCTTTTAATTCAATTTTCCTTTTCTTTCACTTTTCTTTATGTATACATTTTCTTGCCTAAAAAAATTGTTCAAGTCTCTATAGCTTTTAATACCAAAAGCTGTTCTCCTCAAATGTAATTTAATAACGTGGTTAGCCTCTACAACTCCAAGACAGGAAATAAAAATGAAGCCCTCACCATGATGCATAGATAGAAATTAGGCCACAGACAACCCATCTTATCACTCACAGTTTGTAGTGACTCCTAGTATGTGGACATTTGTGACAATTTATCATAATTTAGCATGCAGAGCCCACTGTCACAAGACAGATGCAAGGACCTATATCATTCATTCCAGGAGAAGTATCACATGTAGGCTCTCCAACCTACTCAACCCCTCACTAGTAAAAAGACAACTGATTCTGATGGAAGCTGTGGCCAAAACATCACTGATCCCAGCTTACTATCCGACCCAAAATAGGTCTGATGAGTTTTTAAAAGCCTATGCTACAGCACCTTAGGCCACAATGTTCCAGGTGCCCTGAATGTTGTATAAATTGTTTTCACCAACTTGGAAACTTGGAAAAATATATTAAGGTTTTTTTATTTTAACCAATTTTTGCTGCAGCTTGAGCTTCTATTCAGTACATGCTTCTTTCAAGGTATTCAAATACCTTGTTACAGTACATGCTGTTATAGTTACTATAAATTATTTCAAATATAGCTATTATAGTTACTATAAATTATTAAACCTACAGTGTATTAATTAATCTCTACTTTTGAGCAACTACTAAAAATGGACATTTGTAATGCTACATTAATCTCAAATTTTCTGCAGTGATTGGCAGAAATTTATGAACTCTGCAGAACTCTCAGATTTCTAAAAACAATTCTGTGAAGTACTGCTACTCTGCTGAAAAGTTCTGTGACAGCTAAACTTTTATTGCCTGCTTCTGCCAAGTGAAACGTTCTTGAGAACATATTTAAAGAAACAAAAATAAAATAAAAATCTGAACTGTCTGTTCATTTAAGAAAATAATATATATAACATATACTGGTACATTTAGAAGTTGGATATATGAACCTGCTACTTGAGGGTGAATGAAAGGATGAAAACATCATTGAGAATACCTACCAGTGTGTGCCTGCATCTCCTTTACAGGACATGGTCACAACCCCTACTTGTGCCCCACAGAGAGGCATCTTTTTGTCAAATTCCACTCATAGCCTCCCAGATTTTTATTTTTTAGTCAGTCTCTCTGGTTTAAGATCACATGTGTGGAAGTGTAAGGAGATGAGGATAAGCACAGTTAGCAATAAGACAGTAACTGTATTATAATATATAACAAAACTGTATTATAATATATAACAACATAATACCATGGTAATACATAACACTATGGCATACTGTGCTGCATATTACATATGGGCAGATTGGAAGGATTTAATTTCTATATTACTTTCCCCATCTGTAAAAAGGTGATAATAGCTTTCTTACAAGAGGGTTTAGCACAGTAATGCAGGCAAGGCAGCCTGAGATCCTCAGGTGTTACCATTGCTAAGGAAGTAAGGTGAAAGAGATGCTGTGTTCACCAACCTGTACATTTCTCTTAAATTGTTGTCAAAGAGCCTTTAAAGATTACTTTACAACAATGTTTTTTTCATTACCTCAAATACAGAGAAACTGTTCCAGGTCAATACACCTAAAGCATTCAAAGCAAAAGCCTAGTAAAATATTCCTCATGTGTGCTTTTTGTGTATAGCAGGGTAAGCAAAAAGAAGTGTTAGGTTCTATTTATTTTAATCAAATTTTTCAGTTGCAAATACAATGAGAACTCCACCTTCAATCTCTGGTTTTTCAGATTAATGCCCTAGAAAGTCTATGAAGCCTTTCACTTCAAAGCCAAATTGAAACCACAGTGAAAACAACCAGGACAGCATAACATACAAAACTCCACTGGTTTTGCTGTTAGATGCCACACAGATGCAGAGAGTTAAGTGATATTAAAAAGAAATTAAATGACTATAGGTAGATGATGAGCATCTGTGAATATCGAACTGGAATTATAAAGGTTAAGAAAAAAACCCATTGATTCTTACAGTTTTTTTTAATTGTCAGTTGTTATGTGGTTACTTGCAGTAAACTTTGTGGATATAACACTGGATTACAGGGAACACTGGTCCAATGCAGCTGGCAATTCTTTACTGGTAATGATACTGTATATTACACTAGAAGGAGCTTCAAAAGAAGGTCAGTTTCATCACCACCTCTTCTTACCATAGAAATCCATGAAGACAATAACAAAGCAAGTTTCTGGGGGTCAGCTGAGAGAAAAATCAAAATAGAATGCAAGTGCTGGAAAACACCAGCCTAGTACACTGTAGGCCCAACCTGTAGTATAAATGTACTGTGACCAAAAAAAGAGCTGAAAATGTACTCTCAGAGTACTACTGGCATGAAAATGTTCAGAATAGCATAGCTTAATCTAATACTCAAAGGGTAAAGCATTATTAAAGATGCTATATCAACACAAATCAATAACAAACTTACTTTTACATCTAAGACATGCAGCTCAACTCTAACACTGCTTTCATCTTCTGTAAACATCTCAATTCTGTTCACGTGGCTGAAGTCTGCCAGGAGAGCCACAAGGTTTGTTTTGGTGTTTATCACATGGCTGATTCCGTACCGTGGCCCTACTAACAGAGTCACTTCTGAACGCTTTTCTCCCTGCTTTAGCAGAAAAAGAAAGAAAACACAAGTAAAAAACACGATAGGTACTGCATTGTGACAGAAATCACCACTCCCTTCTTTCAGTTACACAGAGTTACATTTGCATGGCATTTCTGCATTAAAGATTACTATGTCTTTACTAGATAGATACGATACACAAGAGCATACTTGATTTGTAATTTTAAAAAAAGTAAAGAAATTTCTTGCTGTATGTTGATTGCACTCTAGATTTTAGGTGGATAGTTAGATGGACAGACGATGGATGGACTCTGCTTCTGTTAAAAGAAAAACTTGGTCATTAAGATTTTTCCAGACTAACAATTTTATCATTCAATAGATAATTGGATGGTGTTATTTTCTAAGAAAGTGCTATCTATCTCCAAATTCCCAATATAATTTTTATTATGACAAATATATTATTTTCAAGATTAAAAGAAGCAAAAAGTGATTTGGTTAAACTAAAAATTATTTTTAAGCATATGAATAGAACCTAAACTTCTAAAGAAAATTATATGATCCAGCTTTTGAAAATAAAAGGCATTAGATAAAAAAAACAAGAGAAGAGACTATTTTAAGAGAAATGTTACCACTAGTGTTGCCTTGAAGACACGCCCTCCATATAATCGTAGATCACTGAGGAACTTTAGATAATGCACCTTGGCTTGCAGAGCAGAAAGCTGAGAAAGGAGAAACAGGGGTAAGAGGTAGTTGTGGAAATCATCACATTATAAAATTCTGAAAGAAAATGTATTTGTGTAATATAAAGAGAATGGTCTGCAATAACAGCTCTTTGGAGCCTGAAACTAAATCTTGAGATGCTTGAGCTTCAGATGAGGTGAAACAGTTTCATTCTTAAAATTAATATCTTGCTTGTTTAGTTAAAATGCACTGAGGACTTGGGAATGGGCAGATCAGAGCATTTCAGGAACATCCTAACTGCTTTAATGAAGGGAAAATGTTAAAGTACTCAGATTAAACATCTGTTCACTGAGAGATTTCAAGGCTAAGACAGCAGCTTTCCATTCATAAACTCCATCAGTTCTTAAACGCTTATGTACCTATACAGAGAAAGAGAACAGAGAATTTGCATTTGTCAGCTACATATTTTACATTTTGCTAGGTACTTGTGGTGTTGGGCATATTATTCCACCTTGTTATTGCATTTCCTACTTTCTAAAATAACACTCCCACTATATTTAGTAGGTAATAAATCAGAAAGCTAAATACAGCACATGAATACATATGATCATGTTATATAATAGATGTCAGAATTTGTCTCCTCTTTTTTTTTTCCTATGAGCTTAAACTGCCTACTTAAAAAAGAAAACTTGGAAATATTTTATGAGACAGAAGGGAACCAGGAAACAGTTCATTTCAGCAGTCTGAATCCAAACCTTACACTTCTCGTGTGTAAATCCTTGCATCTGGACGTTTAGAAGATAATATAAAACAGCCTCAAATCAGTTGCTAGTTTCATTCCAGTCACTGGATTTCTAATTCAAAATCTTATTTAATCTTGAACAACATTTTAAGGGCCCCTATCCTAAATTTTTTATAGACAACAAAGAGGAAATGGATCCAAAGCAGAGCAACCAGTGGTAATGCTTTGCCCTTTGCTGTACCAGGTGTTCCCTTGGTGCAGAAATACACAAGGGTTGTAAAAAAACAGGAGAATCCTGAGAATTATGAACTTCTCTTCATGTGAAGGAAGAGAAGACCCCCAGAAAGAAATCAGTTAGTTCCTGTGGTGGTACCTACAAGTGAGACAGGAAGTGATCAAGAGCTTGGATGCTTCTTTCTCAGACCCACCTGCTAAGAAGGCAGGTTGGCAAACATGCATTTCCAAAGCTCAAATCAAAAGGAATGAAGCAAACACAACAGTCTGCTTCATGCAGGAAGGGACTGTTGCAATACCTCTCCTAACTAAGAACTGATACTGGTATGCCACTGTAAGGCATATCTCACACTGGAAAGGCCTGCAGCAGCGATGGCTTCGAAAATAAATCCAAATTTATACTACAAAGACAAATAATAAGGAATAGGCATAATTTAGCTTTAGTTTCAGAAGTATAGGAGACATGCACTGCTTCAGCCTTTCTTTGTGAGGTCAGACTATGTTCACACTCATGATGTGCTCTGAAACCTCCAAGCAGGATTTCTGCTGATGACAATGAGCCTTAGCTCATGCACCAGATGTTTTGAGGTTTTTTAGTTCATAAACAAAGTGACATGAAGCAGGATTCAGCTCATTTTATGTCTCAACAAGTCACTCTCAGGTTCTTTTTATAGTCCATGAAGAGACATAAGCATTTCTAGGGCACAAGCAGTCTGACCTATTTCTGTCCCGAATGTGGGATGGGATGATTCGCTCCCTGGAAGTGCCCATTTCTCTCCATTGACTACACATGAGAAGATGACCTGCACTAAGAAACCACATTTTGGTGTCTAAAAGCAGTCTCAGCTGCATGCATGTAACAAAGGCATTTCTCAGAGACATTGTCTTATCCATGTTTTTTCCAGCTGAAGTGAAAGCTTAGTGCTAAGAAAAGTATTTTACAACAGCAAGGAGGTTCATTTACAGCAAGGACCATCATCTATCCAGTTAGATCTTGGCCAGCGAAAAGTCTTTCTCTACAGTGTAACAGAAAACAATCTGAAAAACAGCATTTATGTCAGATGAGAGCATCAGAGAGAGAACAAAAACTTTCCTAGCAAATCTGCCATTGATAGAAAGCACTAAGCTAATGAAAAAAATATATATGCTTATCATACATGGGGTACTAATAACCAGTTCTCTGTCATTCTCAAGATAAGAAGATAGTTTAGGTGGGACATAATTAATTATTTTTAATAGTTTTTGGCTATGTTGCACCAGCACCCGAAGTTAAATCTGAAAATAAAGTGGCTAGGTGTTTCTCCAAAAGATTAGCTTTAAAGGTGTCCCATGCATGCCATAATTTTGTTCTTTAAAACATATTTTCCATTAAGATGCAAATGTAGTACCTTTTTGCCTGGAGGAACTAGGTTTTGATTTGCTTTGACAAGGTGGGAAAGTGCTTTCTTTATGTTCTTTTCTTTCATGCTTTGCAGCACAGCAGATGGAAGAAAAGTCTCTAATCCCCATTCTTTTCTGCAATAAAAGGCATATATTTAATTTCACATTCCTGTGATGATTATTTATCTAAAGACTGGTGACTACGATGCCAAGTGAATGATTACCTGAAAACAGAAGGAGAGTTGATCAAGTCCAGAATTTTGCAATAACATGTTATTTCTTAAATTTAAACATTTTATTTTTGACGAGAAAGATATTTTAAAATTATAAATAATCTCTCTTCTACCCCTTCCATCTCTTCATTCATGCCATTCAGAAAAGAATATTTAAGTTTGATACCTAAAGTCCATGTTAGACACTACTTAATTACATTGACAAGAATGATTACAGAATTAAAATAGCAGATAATTTAACAATGCAATGTCAGATTTAATTTCATTTTATTGGTTTCTTTTAGAACATGGAAACAGAGCCGTTTTCTTGTCACCTTTATGTTTGGGGGTTGGGGGGGAAGGTCTGGTTCCTCCTCAAATGCAACCAGTTTGCCTCCATTTACCAAATTATTTTTCTGCTGCAAGCACCCCTTTTGACAGAAGACTGACTCTTCACTCATCACTATATTTGCAGATTCATTAATAGGATAGAATATAAAATTGCCTTCGATATGATGGATAAACTCTTCAAGACTGAGTGTGTAACAGTTGTTATTTCCATTCTGCAAGCAAACTCATCAACAGCAACAGAAGTTTTTAGGGCTTGGGGCTTTTATTTAGTTGCCGGGTTTTGGGAGTTTTTTTCAATCTAAACTGATATACACACATTTGCACTTTCCAATGTTTATTTTTCATTTTAGTTGTATATCTGTATATATGTATATGTAGTTTTATATATATATATATATATATAGAGTCTAACATAGGACAGGTGCCTACTGGAGTACATCTGCATTTAAGAAATATTACAAACCCCAATCTATGACCTACTGTACTCTGAACCAACCAATAATCTGAATCTTACTATAATAATCTTTACTAAAACCATAGGATTCAGACCATATAAACTTAGATCTTAAATCACTGAAAGCAAATGAGCTAATCATATTTACATTTACAGTCTATTTCACATGCCCAAACAGATGATCAAAAGATAAAACAGACCCAAAGGACAAAATATACCATTCTTAACACACCTGAATTAATTTCAATGACTAAGATTAAATCTAAACTGGTGCATGCATACAGACATACTAAAGAAACAACCTTAAATAATCTACAAGTTACTCCTAACCTTTCACTTTTAAAGAAGACACAGGATTCTCAACTTACTCTATGTACTTGAGGGAGATTTTCTGAGTTTGCTTGGTGGTCACAGTTGCAATATACATTTGCAATGCAGCCAGCCGCAGGGCGATGTCATATTTCAGTTCTGGTCCAAATCTTTCCTGGACCACATCGTTACAGCTCTGCCAAAGAACCAGTAGAGGGAGCATCGTGTTAAAAAACCTTGCACTAAAAATAAATTACTGTTCTTTTATTTCACCCCTCCCGGTTTTTTTGTTTTTTTTTTTTTTTTWTTTGGTGGGGGTGGTGTTTGTTTGTTTGGTTGGTTTGTTTTTTGTTTTTTAATTAACACTTCATGAAAAGTAACCCCTAACTCAGAAGCAGGACTCTGTTTATGCTTTCAGAGGTGACAGGTATTTATGATATGGGCACTAATGAAGAATGCCAGTACTTCTGCCAAAGAGCAAAAGGCATGATTATTTTCACCTAAGCTCTCTTCAGCCTTCCTGGAGAGAAGACTAATCCTCCATCACAGAGTGCTTGGAGGGTATCAGTATATCTAGATTCAGAATAGCAGGACTCCTCCTGGTGAGATACTCAGGAGAGTCACCTTGCTTGTACATCAGTTCTCCCATCCCCTTTACTGGAAGCACCTTTTCAGACATCATTTCTGTCTGATATTACAGTACCATAAATAAGCATTAACAATCATTTCAGCTTCACTGTTCTCTAAAGCCAAATATATTTTGGAAAGATATCAAAGCATTACTACTTGGAGAGACTTAAGAAGAAAGGGGACTTTGCAGATGATAGAGATTTGCACATTCCCCAAGTGCATTCATTGGCTTTCTGTAGCAGTAATAAAAGCCAGAATTCACTGCAACCATGCTTTTTTTCATGAAGATGTAAATTTATATATAGAGTAGGTGTATTTTTTTATTCTCCTTTACACTAGCAATGACTGTGTTTTCACTTACCTGTACATAGAGATATTCAAAAGCAACTGGATCTCTTCTTAAAAGATCGATGGGATCCTTTGGGACAAAGCTAATCCTGAAAAGACACCTCATCTTATGCGAGCTTGGCCTTTGGGTCACCTAGGACAGTGCAATAATAAAATTAGAGCTTGGTAATCCTGGTACAGCAACAGGGTCTATAGCCTTGGGCAATGTTACCCTGCTCCAGAGCCCTGTGGTAGCAGGAAAAATCATTCTGCCAAAAAAAGGAGCTTTGCGATGGGCAATTTTTTAATTCTTCACCTAAGAACATTGTATATATAATCTTGTGGAAGGACTTTTAGACTCATACAGGCACAACTGCCTGATACAACTCATCCTCAAAGCAACAGCGTTCACTCAAAACCAGGGTGAAACAGATAAAAAAGACTTTAACAAAAACCATCCAAGTGAAATGCAAACTGAATTGAGCTTCAGCAGGACTAAAACATATAAGAGAGAAGAGTTAGGTGTTTAGGGAGAGGTCACATTTTATTTCTTAGGCTGTCTGAGAAAATGGGTGAGGCGTAACTTGGCAGCAATTACTCTCACCTTCTCTTGCTTGTTTTAATCCATTAGGCAAATAGAGAGAAATTAGGTCTTTTTCCTGGATTGCTCTGGATTAAGAGATCTACTCCATAACTTCTGACTAAGATCCAATATATTAAAAAATTAAAAGGTCGGCTTTGTGTGTTGGTCAGCAAAACTTTTTTAAGCATCTAACTCTGTAATCTGGGTTTATTCACAGGACACCACTGCCTAGCAAAGGAATAATTGGATAACAATCCAAACTGACCATTTTAAGTCATGGTCAGCAGCAACATTATAATGGCAAATTAAAATATTGCTGATTTTACAGGAACTTCAAAGAAGACACCCTCAGAATTAATGTAGTTTATGTAATTTATTCATTAAGCTAATGCAGTTAGAGAGTTAGGGTACTTTAAAATCAACGTATTTTCTTGACAAAACTGTACTTTTAAAAATCTCCAAAAGACGTCTCTGTCTTGCTCAAACAATTTTCAGAAGTTCTATTTATTTCATATTGTCTCACCTTTTTCCTAAGTATATAGACATACTCTGTACATATTAATAAAAGCTCCAGATGGGATTTTTGAAAGCTCACTAACTTGGTTTATTCTGATCTTTCTGATTTCAGTGAGAATTTTACCAATAACCAATTTTACCATTCAGGGAGATGGCTGGGTTAGGAGGACAAGTACTGAGTATTTCTGGATATTGTTCAAGCACTGGGTAGCTTATACCCACAAGAAAAGAATATTAACATGGCAAAAGCAAGTGCTTCAAGGTTAGAAAATGCTAGAAAGACTGTTATCTGGTAAACTAAGCTCCTTCACACCATTGCACAGACTAATTATTATTACAGGAATTCTGTCATTTAAATTAAGTATTTTTCCACATCTAACAATTAATTTCTCCTTTTTCCTTCTTTTTCCAATTTAACAAAAATGAAAAAAATATACTAATGTTCTCCTGAAACACAGAAATATAATAGAAAATTTCAGGCTAATCAATTTGGCAAAATGATAAGCAGATAAAATCAGGGTACTCTGCTGGTAACTGTGAGGAAACTTTAACTTTAGTCACACTTCCCTGATCTAAGGAAGAAAGTCACACCAACATTTTCTGTGTCACATTTCATCATCAATGAAGTGACACAAGATACCTCTGTGTAAACAAGCCAAACTTGACTTCATCAGAAAGAGACTATTCCCTGTCACACAGACACAGATCTGTACAATCAAATTGGAACAAAATATCAAAATAAGGCTTTTAAATAAATTTGGCCAGACTGTGCTTCTCAGAATTGTTACCATGGATTTGCCAGCTGTTGAGTACATTCAGTAGCTGGGCCTCATGTGATAGGAAAAGGTTAGGTTTTCAGATTTCAGTCTCATTTTTTAATTCTTTATATTTTTGAAACACCCAATAAAGCAATGAAATATGATGTTTTTATAACAGAAAATTCCTGTGAGAACATTAGCCTTACAATCACTTCTAAATATCCTAGCTATTTGATAGACTGTATCAAACTAAAAAGTTTGCAGCTAACTCATCTGAGTAATGAAAAAGATGGAAAATTTACTGATTAAGCCATCTCATTAATATCTGTTTTCATAGACCATTACACAAACCTGAGTTAGAGTCTCTTGTTCATGTAGCAAAAGGAGTTTCGTTCCAGATCCTTCAACTCTCTGCTCCAGCATTAGGGAGAAGTGTTCAATACACTTGATGGAAAGCTTTTCTTGGAGTGTTAAGATGACATCCTAATTAACAAAGGATTTATAAAAAGTGCTTAAATTAATGAAATGCTTGGGATCCAGTTCTTCACTGCCACACACCTTCTATGTACCCAGCACAGGGCAGAAGCCCAGACTTTGTGCCTGTTTTGCACAAGTTTCCAGGACATCACAAAGCTTCCTCAAACACCCCCAAGATGGTAACAGATATGAACATGAGAAATACACAAATGGGATTGCCAGGAATGGACAACGTGCTGTTGTGATTTAACATGTAAATTATATAGGTGTGGCCCTTAAATCACATCTGTCTCCCTGGAAATAAAACCCATCAGCAAAGGAGAGATGGTCTTATCACTATTCTCTTCCCTTTATCAGGGCCACGCCATCAAGTAGACAAACCAAATTTATAAGTTCAACAAAAAAAATTAGATGAATGGTCTTTATTTGTTCTTATGGCAAAGGGTTTTTTAAACTTCTTGAGTTTTAAATGCTGACAGAAAAGTCAATGATGATGACTGTGCAGAGCAATAGCTCTAAACTGATGGACTATATCAATTTTTAGAGACTCCTGATTAGCTTTTTTCACACTAAATTATGACTAAGGAGAGTTAATTTGGGAACGACTGTATCTAAAATAACAGCTAAACAAACCTCTTCACAAAACCATTCAACTAATCCCTACCTTACTTTCATATAACGCTTTGTAAATGTATGCAGATTATTAATACCATTTGTCAAGGTATCTTTTACTTTAGTGAATACTGTAGGAAAAAGAAATGCATAATAACCCATCATTTAGAAATAGTTTCACAGTATGTTGGTGACAAGATTAAAACATTTCCTTCCATCTGAAAGATTTTCAGATATACGTAAGTATCCAGATGGATAGGACTTACTAAGGAGATCATGACAAATTGTAATCCAAGTGTTTTAACATAATTTAGGAAGATTAATTGATCAATTACAGAGTGTTTAAGGAAAATCAAGACCAAACTGGTGGAAGGATGAAAAAATGTAAGTGGGAAGATGGGGGCAGCTCTCTACAATGTAGAGAATATAAGACAGCATCAATGAATTGCTAGCTGTCACTCTAAATAATAAAGGCTAATAATATACTATTCTGACCGATGGGGAATTTATTACTGACACATTAAATCTACTTTTATTTATATTTCTAAACTATGCTAAAAGACTATGGGCATAACAGTAACATGAAGCAGCATAATACTAAATATAAGCTTTTAAGAGAGTGTATTAATGGCACTGCTTTCCACCACTAGCTCTTCTGGGCTTTTAAAATATGAGGCTAAGGCACACAGCCTCTGAATTACTGCACCAAAGTTTTTGCTCTGATAATTTCAGAGTGAGCCCAGGTGCCATGACCCAACAATATGGAAATTGAGGACTGCAGGTTAGGTGCTGCTTGTACCCTCCTTTTTAAGTGGTGAACTACTGGACTGCTAGAGGTGAAAAAACCTGCATTTACCTTGACTCACCTGGGTCATGTCACCCCAGTTAATCAAAGAAGCAACAATCCACACCCACCCATCCATACTGAGGAATACACACACACATGCAAGAATATGTCATTCATAGCTGTGAAGGCCTCAAAATATATAACTGCCTGAATAAGATGCAAAGGAAATTATTCCTACCAATAGTCAAAATGACTAAGTTCAAAGCAGGCTTACAACATCAATACAGCTAGGTAACTGAGTCCACATGGGTATCTGTGCCAATGACTTCAGATTTGACATTTGGTCTGATAGTACATGACACATCCACGACAGGACTACTGAAAACTAATGTAATGTGATGGCCAAAGACTGGTCTTCAGGGGCAAAATATCCTGGAATAGGTTGGTTGTTTATATGCTCATAACAGAAAATACTAGAAAGTGGACTTGTGCTCCTTAGAAGGGTATGGAGAATTCACTAACTACGTGAGTAATGTCTCCTATTTCTTCACCAGCCAAATTTTCAAATTAATTCAAGGAATTCAGTATCCCATGGTTGTATCCCATAGATGGAATGCTTGTATCCATACCTGTATTCAATTTATGCCTAAGGCATATATGCTACATTTATTAACAAATGTTGCATGCCATTTTTAAGTGTGACTCTAGCATCTGTTTTGCCATCGGACTGGAGTAAATTTCTTGTCTGCCTTAGTAAATAACTCTCTTTGCTGCTCTGATTGAGCATGCTGCTGAGCACAAAGACAGCCTTTCTTTAAATATTCCTGGTTTTACAATCCCTTAAAACTAACTAAAGCTGGCATCCCTAGCCTTCATCGATCATCCCACCCATGCCCCTCTCATGTCTCGGTGTAGATTTGGTAACCAAACTGTAGATTTGGTAACCAATCTGTGTTGAAACTAGCTTCCCCAAACAGTAATGCTAGCCCTGCTGCTTACCACACTACTCCAAGGCTCTCACAGACACTGATGATGCCTCTGATTTAGGAACCCACAGGGAACAGTGTCACAGACATTCCCTGGCAGACTCAGTTTTGTGCCAGGGCTTTACCTTTTTATTTCTGCATGTGAAATGTGCTATGGAAAGTGTAGGGGGCACTGCACTGAGGCAAGTAATTTATCACCAAAAAATCCTACAATATTCCATCCTAAATTCACTGAATGATAAGCTGGATGATACTCAATCAGTAACCAACATCTTAATCTTCTTAGCTCCTGACTTTTGCTGACAAATCATGCTAGTGTTTGGCAGCATATCAAAAGGATACAAGCACACAACTTTGATTGTGCTCCAAGCACACTAAAGTCATCACTTCTCCTTCACGGACAATAAAATACATTTTTAGGAGTAGAAAGATGGACCAAATCCTCATTATTTGTGAACTAAGAGTCCAGCTCAAACTGAACACCCCAGTAATTTTGTCTTTAAAGCATTCCAAGTAAATGATAATTACTGAAGGTCTCATACCAAGGAATAGCTTACCTTTATTGAAGTACTGCAGTCAAAACGGAAAGATTTGGTTTGTCCATTTTCAAGATACACCTTTAGAACATTTGGCATGAAAAGAAGCGAGTTGTCCTTAACTGTTTCCTGTCAAGCAAATTAGTGAATCAGATTACAACATGCAACAAGAGAAATATAAACATTGTTCTATCAAGAAGTACACCATTCTGACAGAAAAGCAAAAACTGAGAAGGAAGGTGTTGGCCCAAACTGAAAGCAGAAATATCCATGCCCTGCAAGGGTCTAGCCAGGCTCATTACAGCTGCACTTTATAGGTTTCTGTCCTGGAAAAATAACTGTTCACATACATTTTATGTCTGGCTTGGGGTACTCTCTTTCCCTAAATACTATCTGTCTGACAATAAATATTGCCTCTGAAATTGAAACATTTTCACTAAAATAGAAAAATTGATTACTGTTTCTCTGAATATAGTGAGCTATTTAGTGTTTTCAATCTAAAAAATTGAAACTACAGTTCGTTACTAAGGATTACAATCAAGGTAATTAACATGTTCTTTATAGAGGGACATTAAATGTTGCTATTTCTTTCATCATTTAAGAAGAACAAGACATAACACTGCTACCTAATTTGATGATTCATAAGCAGTATAGCAAAATAAAGAAGGAGAAGGAAGGGAAACAAATCTTTGGAGATACTGTTTGCTTCTTTTTATTTTAAAAAGCAGAAATTGCTTTAAAAAATGCAGTATCAATTTAGGTTTGGAAGAGAGTTGGCAAAAGACGTCAGTGTGGAATGATGTTCTGGCAAATTATGAAAATGAGGTGTGAGTTCATGTCTGAGGAGGAGTTCAGTGCCTCTCAAAGGGAGGCTGACGTTGCCTGAGGTCTGGAAACAATAAGTTCAAGGAGATAAAACAAATTTTAAAGTGGTCTGTGAGGTTAATCCGTTTTTAAATTAAAATCTTAATCAGTTTCTCTGACATGGTACCTCTCTTGAGCTTATGGGTTTTATGAAAACAAAGTTGATCCAAAGAAACCAACAGACAAACACTATAAAGACTATAAAGACAAACGTGTTATCACCACAAAATTCATTCACTAGCATCTTAATTTTATTTTAAGTGACAAATTTTTCATAAAATTATGGGCCTAGTGCACTTGAAAAAAGATCTTTGGAAAACTTCAGAAACAGAAAAACCCTTCTCTTTGCCAGCCTGTCACTGCTTTTCCTGCCATGTAATTACCTCCCTTTCCAGGCTTGATCTGTACTTTTGGATGAAATGCTCAATCCTTTCTGAGGTTAAATAGCTGCATACTCACCGACACTTGCCCATTGATAATTACTTCCTCAGAGAAGCGCACTTTGACAGGATTGGACTTCAATCTTGCCTTTTTTGCAGCACTAATAAAAGCTGATTTAGGAGACTGTAAGAAAAGATGGTGACAAGATTTATCACATAACTTAAAATTTTTCTTTCCTTTTTTCAGTTATTCCCCGTTATATGCCAGAAACTCCATGCATACAGCAACATTTTGCATACAGAAGGATGGAAATACAGTCAAACCATTATGCATCCTAAGGTAATCTCTATGTACATACTGAACATACCGGAAATTATCCCACTGTTAGACTGGAGCGATGAGAAGGGTACTCAGTGCACACAGAAATTCCTGCAGTGTTCCCACAATGACTGCTGTCACCCAACCCTGTCTGCAAGAAGGGACACTGACCAGAGACCTACTAGCAACCCTTCCTTTACAGACTGAATGGAAAATCTTTGCATATCTGTGATCTACTGGATAGACATACACACAACTTTTGCAAAAAAACTGTCTGTGAGGTCTCCAAATGGAATGGCATCTATGGTATTTATGCACTTCAGAGCACAGGTGAAAACCATGAAAAGGCACCTGCAGGCCATCAGGCTTCCCCTGAAGGCAGCCCCTAAACACACCCTGTTCCATCAATTTTGACATGTTGTAGGACTTTATGGATTAGAAGTGTAGAAGCATTCCGAATTTTCGTCTGGGACCTACTTGACTTTTACCTACTACATTATGCAATGGGTTCACCTGTTTTCAGCCCTGGGAAAAAAAATCTCCTCACTTGAGAAATTTGACTAACAGCTACTTTTTAGTAACAAATTAAATATTCACAGTCAATGGTATTTCCATTTTCATTAGCAGAAGTGAGGTTGGTTTATTCTCAGGTCAGTTGCAAACATAGTGCTTCTGGCATTGCCTCCTTCATGACCGTGATAATGGACAATGGAAGACTTTCTCACTTTGGCTGAAATTCACTGGGCTCTTTTGGGCCAGGTTTTGATCCATTTGTTTCGTGAAAACATGAATTAAGAATTTCAGAATCTTACTCTAAGTCCTAAGTGGCCTGACTAGTTTTGAATAAAGACTTACGTCATGTTGGTTTTCCTGTGAGAAACAAGTTGAGGCACAAGTGGCGATGATCAATGTGGCATGAGAGCTGTCCTTGTAAACATGGGAAATCTTGTTTCTATCACTCAAATTCTGACTCAACTAACAATCTGCAGGAGCAATGGAGTAGTCCAAGGTGGAAACAACGTGCTCCTCTGTTTCTGTCTCTGATCTCTGCTGAAACGGCTTAAAAATTTATTTTCTTGTGATGCAGAAGCCTTGTTTCTTAACCAGCTAGTCACTTGTTTCTAGTAACTAGCAGGAACAAGTCTAGCTCATTTCTGCATGCCTCAAATCTATCATCACATTGAAAACATGGTAACTATTACCACAGGTTCAATATCAACCAGTGAACAAGGAATGAACACTGCCACATTCTCCCAGGAAATATCAGAGACATCCAGTAATTCCTGAGGCACAAAATAGAATCAAGAAATAAAAACAAATGCTTCTTTGCTTTCACAGTTCATTCTTTCTTACCTCTCCTGCACATATGACCACACAATAATCAATAATTGTAAATAACAGAAAAGTCAACCCCATGAACAAACCAAGACCAGCATCCAGAGTCAGTGCTGAAAAAAGTGGAAAGTCCCCAGAAGTTTTGAAACAACCACCAAAAAAAACCCAAAAAAGAATAGTGGGGGGAAAAAAAAGGATTTCAGGGTGGGGACCTTGTTGACTTCTTCAGCAAGAGGGGACAATATGGAAATGCTGAAGCAGTTTAAATACTGTCCTCTGGAGATTAATTCTTAGAAAGATACAGTATAAAACAGTGCCATGATTAATAAAACAGCTCTAGAGATGCCTTCTCTAATTTCCTTCCTCTCCATGTAGTCCCCCTTGGCAATGTGTAAGGGGGACAGTCTATTTGGCACCCAAGTAATAGACTGTAAACTATTGATTCCACTGCCACAGGGCAGCACAGCAGCAGGATTAGGCTACTGGCTTTCCCTTGCAAGAACAAGGGGAAAACAGTGCCTTTCTCTTACTATTCTTGCTGAAAAAATCTCTGTGCTGTTGCTTGCTTTTATTACAGATGAGTCACCAGTCTGGCCTCTCTTGAAAGGCAGACTGCCAAATTTTTTCTGGATTCTGGCAAGGTTATTCCCACACAGCAATTCTGGAAAACCACTATGGGTCCCTATTGCTCTCTACAACCTCTTTCTCTCTACAGCCTCAAAAGTCACTTGCAGGAGGCGTAAACACTCAAATTATGTTATTGCAAAAATGCAATCGGACAACTAAAGGTTTGAACATATGTGGGCTCCCAAGAGCCCCTCTAGGATGTGGGGTTTGATGTAGCCATTGCACAGCCAGGGGAGCACACCATGGTCTGCCATAAAACATGGTGCCTCCTTTCATTTCCACTTTTGCTGTGGTGACAGGCAAGAACTCTGGCCTTTTGCCAGGCACTCCAGGTGAGCCTGGAGCAGACTGTTTTCCAAAAAGCTCCAAACTATAAACTAGGGGTGTAAGAAAATGAAACAGCTGTGCCAGGTATTTGGGAGAACATTCTCTGCTGGTTAAAGGTTTGAGTAATAGCGCAGCTTTTGTGTTTAATTGCGCAATGTCATTGTTTCTACCTCTGCATCAACTTGACACTTGACATTTTCTCTTTGGGAATAGAAGTGTTTCCAAAGGACGTGCAAATACCTGGGAAAACAGTTAGGTTTGATTGTTGGAACCTGCCTGTCTAACAAAGCCTAGCAAGATGATGTGCAGCTCTATTGTATTTTAATGTCTTTAGGTTTGTAGAAGAATGCTATCACTTAATGATTCTCATAGTGCCAGATAATAATTCATTTATTTCTGAGGCTCTGTGTTTTAGCCAAATGGATGCCATTATTCTCAGTTAATGACCTTAAGCAAGAGGTGTTTACGCTAATGCAGGACATCTATCACTGCAAGTAAAGTATTTGCATTGTCACAGATAAAAACAGCTTAATTATAGTGACTTTTGCAAAATGACGGCACACATTTTAACAAAGAGTCAAAATAACTCAAAACCCTCCAAACTTTACTCTGACCTAAGGCCTGTTTCCTATTAAAAGCTCAAATTTATTAGGATTTTAAATTATTTTTACTTGTTTACATAGAATTCAAAGGAAAATAAAAGCTAGAGAAACTGCTAACAAGAAAAATGAAGCATTGCACAGAGATATACTTGGGGGAAATAATAGTGAAAACCTAAACCCTACTTTGAACCCTGCTTATAGTGACTGCAATCAATGGGCTTCCCATCAGCAGGGTTAAAACACAAAAGATTGCAGAGCAGACTTTCAGGAAAATGTTACTTTCTCATTTTCTAGACTTTTCAAAATCAGATCCTATTTTTGTCAGCAGCATTAGAACAGGTAATTTATGAATAGATTTTAGAAATAATATCCTACATTATGAGGGAAACTTTTTTGATGGAAGTAAAAATGTCTAGTGCTTCATGCAGTAGGCATAAACTATAATTTGGGGGAGATTGCAAAGGAAGTAGGTTTTATTTGCTGAAAAAGCCCCTTTGAGTGCTCTTGCCAGTAGAGGTGCTGCAACAGCAAAACCTTTACTCATGCTCAAGAAAAAAAAAGGATTTAGTAGGTAGAAGAGCACAGTGTAGTACTGAGATATCATAAAGTAATAGAATGATAGCAGTATAGGACAATCACAAGGTGAAAAGAAAATCTGCTCTGTAACCATAAGCATCAAAATTAGAAATACTACATTTAAAACTACAGAAACACTGAAGTTTTTAAATAGTCACAGAGTGTATATATGCAATAAATTTTAAGCTTGTTTTTAAAAAATAGTCATTAGTTTAATATAAAATACTTAGTATCCTAGAAAATAAGGAAAAAATTGCACAAGTGCAAAAAATGTGTTGACTTTCTGGTTCACGGCTAACAGCAATTACAAGCACCAGTATTTAACAAGCAAATAAAAGGTGAGTAAGAGGAAGAATTACATTTATTAAGTGGAACAGAACATAATGCCCAAAGGCAAACTAAATATGGTAATTCATAGCTGCGAACAAGGCTGAAAAGACTACACTGGCTCACAAGAGCATTGTAGAAGAGCAAGTAGGGACATGGAAGAAATAATGTGGAGAAGTTTTACCACACAGTAATTTGCAATAACCACATGGCACTGACAGAGTATCATCAGGATTATTTCTTTGTTAAACTCTTGGCACAAATTTAATTGTTGGAATAGTGGTCAGATCTGGGTTCTCTCTTAAAAAGTTGGCAATCTATCATAGACAATTGTATTTAATTATTTGCATTATTTATATTTTACCATTTTTAGATGGTAATCACAGTCTGATCATTAGTCCAACAAACTCTCAATAAGATTGTTGCCACAACCATTATGATCCATAAATGTTATTTACTGTAATTTTTCTGCAACTGTTGTGTCTCAGAAGTATAACCATGTTAAAACAAGAAGCATCTCTTTCAAAACAGAAGAAGATCCTATCTTTTTCCCATTGCCAAACTTAATGCACAGCAAAATTGCCATAGAATTCAGCCAGGCCTGGACTTCATCCAAGGAGCTTAAGAGATTAATCATGAAAGCAACCTATCAAATGATCTCTGCACATAAAATCTGAAATGATATCAAACAGGCAAGTTATTTGATCTAAGTAATGCTTAAAACTTAATAAGGCAACAATCAGAATGATAGTTCATTTACAGAATAAAACAGTCAGAAATTATAATCAAATGCCATACTTCCAGAAATCAAAACTCTGAACTGCTTTAACTGCTTGAGCTTCTTGGTGACCTCCTTAGGAGCACTGGTGATAAGAACCTAACAGAGATTTGTAGATTGATGGAAAGAAAAAGATAGCCTAATGCTTTGGCTTGATCATAATTAAAATGAAATTTTAATGTGTTTTAATGTGTTTAAGCATTAAACAAAACTGAATGCATTTAAGCAAACATTATCTGCAAAAGCTTTCAAAGAGTACTAAGTGAACTGCAGAGTACTATAAATCTAGATTACATCTACTTTCACCTGCAATCATAAAGGATGGTTACTCAAATGCAAAATCAAACCACACTCTAAATAGCACAAAAAAAAACAGTTAAGAAATAGCACTTTTGTAAACCATCTTGGCAGATATTTTTCATACAATGGTAGAAGGAAAATCACTATCAAGAAGAGAGATTGATTAAATGTTTGTTGAGATGTACTTCTGTCAAGAAGAGAGAAGAAATTCAGTCTTTATTTAAAAGCTCTTATTTTCCTTTGTCTGGTTTCTATTTCATCATCCCAGATTTATTAGCAAAATAGTAAAAGGAAACATGGAGGAGGCAAAATTAAACAAATGTGCATCATAATTTTTGAAGGCATAGATATTATTTCCAAACTGTAACGCAAATTGTATTTGTCAGAAGATTCCCTGCACAGAAGACCAGGAGAAGTACACAGCTAGAGTCAGCAACACCCAGGGGTTGCAAGGCTGAAAAAGATGCCAGCAGGCTCAGGCACTACTGACAGCATGGATCAGATGTTCAAAGTGACTCAGGAGTACTCAGGAGATCTTGCAGCCCAAGGTTTGCATAAACTGAGGGGTCTTGCACTGCTTCAGGGCCAAAACTTGGCTGCACAAACTGGCATCATCCCAGCTGCTCCACATCCATACAGACACCCTTGCTTCCACTGCAGAAAAAACTGAAGCTGAAAGCAGTAAGGGGAGGATGCTATGAATCAATAGAAGCCTGGTCTGGACAGGGAGGGAGGTACAACAATACTGCACAGATGAAAACTACCAGGTGCAACAGTCCTGAGTCAAGGCCCTCCCAACCAGTTCATTTCACTAAGTGTCCCAATCTTGGGGTAAAAATCAGTCAATAAAGCTAGCACCAACACACAGGCATTAATCTCATCTTCTAACTGCTCTGTGCACATCCTTGGGGAGACTATCTTCATGCCTACATGACCTTAAATGTCCATCAGCCCCAAAAACACAAGTGCTTTGTCTGCTGAGGTAGAGCTGGGGGACTCTGACAGACATACCAGAGTGGGGCAATGCAAATTCATGCACAAAATGGGCACATCAGTCCAAATGGCTGACAGAAAAGTGTTTCAGTAGCATCCTGAGCTCAGTGACATATTGAAGTATTTCAGATATTGATTTGATATTGATTGATATTGCTGCTACTTAACGAGAAGAGCAGATTCTGCCTTGTCAGGCCTCACAAAGAGCTTGAACAAATAGCTGTGAATCACAGACACAATTAAAGAATGGAAGGTACCTCAAAGATCATCCAGTTCCAAGCCCTGTGCCATGGACAGAGATACCTTCTAACAGACAAGGTTGCTCAGAGCTCCATCCAACCTGGCCTTGAACACTACCAGGGATGGGGCATCTGCAGCTTCTCTGGGCACCTTGTTCCAGTGCTTCACCATCCTCAGAGTACAGAATTTCCTCCTAATGTCTAGTCTAAACCTACTCTCTTTCAGTTCAAAGCTACTACCCCTTGTCCTGCCACTACATGCAACACCTCACACTTGGTCATGTTAAACTTCAGAAGATTCCCATGAGCTCATTTCTTGAGCCTGTCCAAGTCCTTCTGCTCCTTCAGGTGTGTCAACCATCCCCCTTGACTTTGTGTCACTTACAAATCTGCTGAGGATGCCCCTAATCCCTTTGTCTATGTCATTGACAAAGAAATTAATTAACACTGGTCCCATTATAGACCCCTGTGGGACATCATTTGTCACTGATGTCCAGCTACTGATGGGGATTCTGAGATGTTGACCACAACCCTCTGGATGTGAGCATCCAACAAATTCTTCATCCACCTAACAGTGCCCCTAACAAATCCATCTCCCTCCAATTTAGAGAGAAGGATGTTATGGAGGACTGTGTCAAAGGCTTTACATAAGCCCTGACAAAAGGTATCTGTAGACTGTCCCTTGTCCACTGATGCAGTCACTCCACAGAAAGCCACTACACTGGTCACGCAAGACTTGCCCTTGGTAAAGACACCAGGTAATGACTTTCTTTCTTTTCCAGGTTAAAGGCTGGAGAAGGACTGTACCTGTGCTGTAAGATCTTCCATTGAACATGGGGTGCACAAATTATTTGGGTTTCAGCTTCCCTTACATTTAGTTCATACAGGGCTTGCTCTCAGACCAGCAGCATAACAATAAGAGGTCACAGCACCTCACAGACATAGTACTACACTTTGCTGTCCACTTTCAAGGGCTACACATAGGTGCACTAAAGCAAATGCCCTTTCTTCACCTGACATTTATAGACAAGAATTAAGCGTGTCAATAGATGAAACCTGTATAAAAAAGAAAAGTGTGTGAGGATTTCTTTTCCCCCATTATATATATTCACTGTGACCTAAACCACTGGCTGTAAACCAGCAAGCTTTAAAGGCAGATAGGATCTTTATTTAGTCTGACCAAGCCTCATTTTCATTTAAGGTGACTGATATTGGCCTGATCCCAGATCACCTTCCTGACAGAGGTCTTACTGCAGAGTGACAGCCCTCGCCCATTTTTGCTGTGGAATGCATGCTCTTCCCCCATGAATTAGGTGCAGGGCAGACTGGCTTCTAGAAAGATGCAGGACAAGTAAAGCTGCATGGCCACTTCAAATCTTACTAGAAAGGCTAATGACTAGTACGAAGACACACAGTTTTCAAGATGTACATTTTGGCAGCTTCATCAGATAAACTTGTTTTCAAGTCTTTGTGTCAAATCCACCTTATCTCTTATTCCTGCATGAAAAGGATGCAATTATCCTTTGTTAATAAAAACTGCTGTGTATCAGGCTAAACAACAGGGAGCCAAATGGACCTGCTGAATCTGAAGTACTCCTGATGCATGGGTTAGGCCCCTCAGCAGCCTGCAATGTCCACATGGTTGTGCATGGACAGATGAGTTTCCTCCCCTGGCTTGGCTTCTCCCCTTTTTTCTTGGGAGATGGATTTGAGCTGACAGGTCATGAGCCCACTCCCACAAACCACTGAGTGAGTTGCAAAGTCACACTGCATCAATCAGTTCTGAATGGCCAGCAGTTTCTCCCAGTCCATTCAAGGAAACCTCATGTTTGTCTGTCTGTCTCTGCTCTCCCTTCACCTCCACAGGCTGGAGGTACAGACAGAGATAGATAAAGTACAGCTGCTTTGCTGCAGCAGTGTAACTTTGTGGGACCAAGGCAGAATCAAGAAAAACCCAGGAACTGCAACAAACAAGAAATTGAAGCAGAACTCAGAATTCTGCTCTATCACTATGAGTTTAAAGGCTGTTATTTTTTAATTTACTAATGTAGCTTTTGAGTAGAGGACACAGTAACGTCATCTTAAACACCACCTTTAATAGACACAGCCCTTATTGCATGTCTTTTTATTGCATTTCTTTTTATTGCACAGATAATGTAGGGACACAAGCAGAATATGGGCAGAAAAAGAAGCTGCTATGTTGCTAGGAAACTAATTCAGAAAACATTGACAATACTTACAGGGTAAGGTTGAACAACAGTAAGGAGGATCGATTCTTTGCAGCTTCTATAAAAAGAAAAAACAAAGCAAAATCAAGTAAAGTCATACTTTTATTCACTATTGATAACCAGATTTTCTTTTTAATGGAGAAAACTGCATTAATGTGGTAGAATGTTTATTGCAATGACATAGCAGAGTAGTACAGAGATTAATAATATGCCAAAATAACGACAGATATTACGAAATAAGTTGTTTCCAATCTAATAAATTGAATTGGCCTAACTTTGCAGTTTATGCTACAAACTTTTTGCTTCATCAGAGAAACCTGCATGCTGCAATAACGGTTGTCTCTAGCAAGAATGAAATAACCTTTGATTAATTGCATTGGTTCAGCATCTGTAGTCCATTAATTTCTTTTACCTACTTTACAAATGCAAGTCACTTTTATACCATCTAGCTCTTGTACATTTCAAGCCAAATCTGTTTGAAACAGCAGCGTTCTTTTTTAAAACCAAAATGAAGACAAAATTTAACCCCCATTCCTTCTCTAGCTCACCTTTTTAAATGGGTAGGAAAAGACTAATGTTTGGTGGATTCTCCCATTAGAATGTATAAGTTTTTACAGGATTTCTAAGGAAAAGTTTTTCTTTCAATTTAAACAGCTCTTCTTTATGATGAAACTAGTGAATGCAAAACATATGAAAATCTCTAAAAATCTACAACTGATTTATAAGATAAAGAGAAGAAATTATTACAAATCTTGATGTGACCAAGCAGCCTAGACAAATAATACATATCTTTTAATTCTTGGTGGGTAGATGGGGGTGGTAGATAACTGTGGAAAAGTAAAGTGGAAGGAAGGAAGAAAAGACAATCACAGTCGATATCTTTTGTATCACCTTTTGATCAGATGGTTGCAGTGGGTGATATTAGTTAAGAAAAGGTCAGTTGCCATTTTGTTGAGATAGAATTAAATTTCTCTTGGTTTTACTACTTTCAAACATAAATTTTTTATTTATGTGACTTACCACCTGGCTAAATTGTCAAGGAATTGATTTTGCATGCCTGACCTCTTGAGCAAAACTAACTAAAAAATTCATACTGTATTGGTTGTTTATAGGGTCACCTTATAGGCAAAATGACAACTCTGACATGCAATTTAAAAAGCCAAAAGGCAAAAAAAAAATGGAGGAGAGAATGAAGGCCTAGTCAGAAAACTGTTCTGGAAAGCCATTCTATACGTGATGAAGCAAACACATTACTAAATGCCAACAGGGATAACAAATCCTACTTTTGCCAAAGCCATCAGTCATGTAAGGAGTAAAGTCTAATCTAATATCATGTAACTAAAAAAAAATAGCTGGAGTTTCAATTTCTTACTTCTTTTATTAGATATTTGTATCGTTACCACATTTTTTTGGGAATCTACAAATGCATGTTAAGAAAGGTAATTTATTTCTAAGAATCTCATAATCTCTGTGATAGCCACATCTATCCAGTTATGACTGCTATCTTAACCTAGGCAGGTTAGTAGACAGGCTCACAGTTGTTAGTTTGGGATAAACTGCAGCACTAGGATAACTGCACCATGACCAACTGATCCTTTCAATTACTTTGAATTCACTACTTTATGTTTCTCATGCTGTGTATAATTACCCCACCACCACTGCATCCTGCAGTCCAGCTATGTTAGAGAGCTGTCTTTAAAAATTAAAATCAGCTTCTCCTGAAAGTGTTTTTCAGCCATTCATTATTCTTGGATTAAACCTGTCCAGGTGTCAGCCTAGGCAAGATTCATGCTAGATTAGCAAGTGGGGTTTTTTTTTAACAAAAAGATCAAAATATATATTTGGTGGACAAGACTTTCTTGCAAGTTAAACACTTTCATTGAATGGATGCCAGACTCTGGACCATACCTTCAACATTTGAGGCTATACTAAGACCTTCGGAGTATCTGGACACAATCATGTTACACATTCAAAAAGTTGGTGTCAAGCACTACACACAAATCCCTCATCACCAGAGTAAACATCTCCTATAAAACTTGTGCTACATACAAAACACAGCACAGTTCCAAAAGAAGTATATATTTAATCATCAGCTTTTTTGATCTGCAGTACTCAATCATGACTCCATTGCTCATTTGAAAACTTCCTCAACTAATGATGACAAAACTCTGCAGGAGAGCTCATCTTTATCACTTCTGGTATGGCTAGCATATCCTATGGATCTACATGGTAAACCTTGCACAGCACAGGAGGCTGCCAGTTGTACCATTTATTGTATATGTCACAAGAATGGAGAAACAATTGAATCACTGTGTGATCTCTGTGTTTTGTAGCTTAAATGTATGTGGACAAACTTATGTCCCCAAGTGACAGTAGGACATACAGACATTTAAGTTTACAGAAACAAGGTACATCATCACACTGAAATGTGAACTGTCTTTTAAATAACACCTGAAACACAGTGGCAAAGGCTAAAAAAACCCAATTGCAGTCTTAGTTTCACCCTGAAATGTCTTTCCTCATTTAAAATGTGCCTAAACTTAAAAAAAAAGCCTATATTACAGTTATTTTAATACCTTTCATACTCACTTAACAACTACCTAATTATTTCTGCGCTCTTTTAGAGTCACTTAAGACCAAACATCTGCAATACCAGCTTAGAAAACAAGCTGCTGACTTTTTGAGTGCTCTGCCATCTGACTGGCTAACACCAACATCACAACAAAATATCTTCATGTTTCTTTCATTTCCTGACATTAGAATCAAATAGTGATAACAAGGCTGAAAAATCTGATGGGAATTTGTGATTCATCTCTCTGTCCTTCTCCGTGTCCTGCATGGCGATTATATTTGTCCATTCTCACTACTCCTCACAGCTGCAACAAGAAGAGCATATAGATGGTTTGAGAATCAAATTATGTCTATTATAAAGGTTAAAGTTGCATTACTAAGTATCAGGCATCTCGAGCTGCATGAGGCATTAACATTCAGCTGCAATGGCAGCCTCTGTGAACTGGATGCTGGAAATCACTGCCTCTCTTCTGCTTCTTGCTTGCTGGAAGAGAGGAAGGGCAAAGGCAGGTGAGGCACATGGGGGAATCCCAGTACCTGAGCCAAATAGAATAAGTGGGTCTGTTATTCATATGCATCCTACAGCAAACATAGCATATAAATAGAATAAATATATATGTTGCTCTTAAGAGGGAAGAATCAAACATTGCTTATGCTAATTTTAAAGCTTTTAGCAGTTTTACGTACTAGAGGAATACTTGATTTCTTTCACACTGAGGATGAACAAATAAAGAATTAATTAAAGCTATAATAAATAATATAATTTTCAGGGAATACAATTCAGAAAAATCTTCTAGCCATAACTTAGCTGTTTCATTCAAAATGAACAATAAATTCTGAAACTCTTGTTCTGAAACACTTTTTCCCTGGTATTTTAAAATCATCTGTTTCAATTTGGGTCACACTATTGATGAGAAAGGTCTGAATTCCACAATTGTGGATTTTGATGCCATGATCTGCAGTATGTTTACACTACATTTTTGAAGTAAGGAAATGGAAATCAATGGGTCAAAAGCTAACTAAAAAATACGACAGGTTACCTCAAATGCCCTATTCAAAGCTAAGGAAAGTGGAAATTGTCTTTCAGTATTATGAATATTAACACAGTATTAATGAGCAAAGGGTTTGCAAAGTCACTCTATTGTGGTACATTTGAAATTATTTCATAGAATGAATCACAGGGTTGGTAAGGACCTTAAAATAATTTAGTTACAACTAAGGATCGTTTTTATTTGAGCTGCATATACATTTTTAGAAAAACCTGTTTTGCAGTATTTATATTCACCTAGGGAAGTTACAAATTTCACTTCCCCAGGGTTTTATCAGGAGCAACAGTTCCTGTGGAAGAGTTTTCTCCAGAGATCCAGGTATATTTATTTCCAGGGATGGTGACATCCTCTGGAAAGACCTCGGTGGGACAGAGCTGACCCAATTTAAGGCAGTTTCCACATTCTCAGTTGTTATTACACAGCACAGACACACAGAGTGAGCCTTGAGGTCCTGTGATGGTGCCAACCTGCCTGAGTTGACCTGGGGCACCCTGGTAAACTATCAGACAAACTCAGTACTCATGGACACCCATGAAACAATGTGGAGGGATGCAGGGAGAAAGGCTCTAAGAAGGGTGTGCTGGGCTGGTTTTGTCACAGGAGAAGCAGCACTGCGCAAACAAAAACACCCAAGCTAAAAGCCCAGACAATTCTCCAGCAAGAGCCATGGCATGTGGGGCTCTTCCCTTTCCATTTCCAAAGGTAACCCCACAGAACACAAACTACAGGCAATAGTTCCATGACTCTAATTGACAAGTACAACAGATTACACCAAGCTGGAAGCCATGCTACTGTGGGCAGATACCTTTTGGTCTTTTAATTACATCTCCCCATAGATAATCACTGTTTTAGCAGCAGGTGAAGAATCAGACCTCTCCAAGCATAGGAAGATGTTTTCCAGAAATTTTTTTAGGTGAACACAGAAAATTATACTTTCTCTGGAGGTTGCCAATACCTGGAAGAACCAAATGCTGGAAAAGTGGTAATGGGATTTCAGTCTCTGCCTTTTCAGCTGACCCCTGGGAACTCTCTCTGAAGATCCTGTACACAGTGAGAGATGGACATTCTGGCCATCACACCATGCAGGCAAGGAAAGGTCCACTACACGTGGCATTGCATCCCCAGCTCCATCTCAGAAGACAGCTGCAGGAAGCAGAGCAGGAGGCTCATAATATAAGGTACACCACCACAGAGGTGAGGTCTGGGGTCCCAATTCAGGGAGGACAGGCAACACTGCATGAAATAGAGTCACAGAAGTCATATGAGGAAGTCACAGAGAAGTCAAATGAGAAGCCTCATATGAGGCTAAGGTACCAATCTTTGGGTTCAGACACATGAAGAACAACTTCACAGACGAGCATCAACTTGGATACTGGAGATGACAGAGCACAGAATGCAAAGATCATAGTGTCCAGGTCTTATTTTTGGAGATCAGAATGGTGCATTGTAATCCCTGGTATCAGAAGGCAGAAACATCACAATCACATTTGGAAAGCTGTGGCTGCCCTGTCTGCTGATGTTAATCATATTACCTGTCCTTAGCCTTGCTGTCAGAGTGAAATACTCTTGATATCCAAGCAACTTCAACTTGTGAACTCCTGAACCCTACACTTTAATTTACATAGCCTGCTGCTTCACAAAGTCATTAAAATTTAAGTGTGCCATCAAATATCTGAGGGCTTGCAACAGCAAAAGCAATCTGCACAAGAACTTGGGAATTTTGCAAGAATCCTGATTGAACGCCTGAGCCCTGAAAACTGTGTAAGTAATGGATGCTTGAAACAACCATTGACACATAAAGTATAAAACACATAAGGATGAGATTATTACAACACTGCAGGATCAAACAGCAGCAGAAATACAGCTGAGTGAAAAGATGCTCTGATTCAAACATAAATAACTTCAATAATAGCATACTGAAAATTACTGTCAAAGCAAATTGTGTTCTGTATAAATGTTCTTTATTTTAAAGGCCTGGCATGGTGTGAAAGTCAATCTTTAAAATTGTCACAGTCTGCTGCTGGCACTAATTGGAACCCTTGTTGGCAATCTCTGTAAGGGGTCAAGGAGTGAATGTGTCTGCAGGCTGAATTACACTCGGTTCCTCTGACAGAAGTGGTCCCTTCAGATTAGGGCTGTGGCACACTGGTGGGCTTTCATACAGCAGATGCTATCTCAGATACGTCTGCAATAAAGGCTTTGAGAATAAAGAAGCCTCCTCTTCTTTAAAGCTGTTCATCTGTCAAGCTTTCACATGTCCCAGATTCACACCATTTCCTCCTGTACCGTGGCACTGTGGCAAGGTAAGCTCTATAAAGTTGTTTAATTTCAGTGCTGTATGACAACTATATTTACCTCTTATCAAAATAAACCTTCCTCTCATAAACACTCAAAGTTTTCCAGTTGCTCATATTTTCAACTTCAAGGCCGTTAAAACTTCGTAATTGAGTTACCAAAATGTTGGTAAATAGTAAATACCTGTGTATGCTGTAGAGGAGTGCTTTGGCCAGGCTGCTTGAATACCAGCAGCAGTGTTACACTGCTGTCTAATTCCTGAGCAATGTTACTTGCTCCTTACTACACTGGCCTTCAATTAATTGAGTGCACCTCGAAGTWCTGGTGATATGCAGAAAACTTGACATTGACTGAGGTGCCTTGCTTAGACAACTGTATTCCTACTTACACAGATTTATGGTGGCCTCCCTCAACCCTTGAGAGTTCTTGGGGTTAAACTTCAAAATGGAGCCAACAACATTATTAGGAGTTACTACACTGGAGTTCTCTGATCCAACAGAAGCAGTATGTGCTTATTCTGGTCAGTGTATCAAAAACCAACCAAGAGCCAGATGAGTATGTGTGTGTATCCGATGGACTGAGACTGTCACCAAGTCCAACTGTTGGCATACCACTGCCAACACCATCACCACATCAATTAATTCATGCTGCATGAAGATGCCATACAGCCAAGGAGAAAAATGTAGTGCTTATTCCCCTATTAATTAACTGTTCAGCTGTCCTCTTCTAATTAGACTTTCTACACATTAGTTTTAAAGGATCAAAGGCAGACAAAATGAGATAATATTGGTCTCTCAGGTCACTCATCCAGGCCAATGTTCCAGAGCTAGTTTCTCTATCATTAACTGCCAAAGTCTCAAAAGCTCTGAGGAAATGTTAATTTTCAAAGTGTAATGAAGAAAATGAATATGAGGCAGTCCCAAGATGTCTATTGATGACATATCTTGAGAAATAGTTCTATGGAGCTTTAATACAATACTAGCAAAGTAAAATATTTACAGAAGAGGTTGGTCTCACCATAGAAAGGTCAGTTCTAGTCTCCTGAAAATTTCTCATCTTTATTTGTCAGACTGTGCTGTTTCCATCAGACTGCAATAACTTTTAAATGGCATTCCTGTGAGCATTTTGTGCAAGCCCTTTCAGACAGTTTCTAAGTCAGCTAAGTGTAATTCTGCTCTCCCATTCAGCAGCTGTCCATGCACAGATCCAGCAGACACACAACACCTGCCCACTGCTCACAGTGTTCAGGGATGTTAAACCCACACAGTCAGTCCGGGTTCACTCATGCTTTGCACTGGCATTCTTATTGAGGATGTCTAGGAACTTGGGCTGTAACAAAATACCAAAGTTCCAGAACAAAATGCTCAACATGGTAAATTCTAACCATTAAAAAAAATCCACCCCAATGCTGATATGACAGACTATGCTTTGAAAGAGTGGCATGAACCATTCACCTGAGGAAGCCACCAGAGACCTTCTTAACCAGCAATGGTTATTAAATACATTCCCAATTACTTTGTCATTTCTTATGTTCAGCTTTCAAAAATGGAGCCATCATGATATTTCTACAGTAGCATACATTTTCATATAAAGTTTAGTTTAAAAAATGCTAAATGTAGTAACAACATCTGTTTTCTAAAATAACTTCTAAATTTTTGTAAATATATATGGATGGTTAAACTGAGTTCACAGTTCACTTACTCAGGAGAGAGAAAGAAAAGAAATACAACATCTTGAGAACATCTCTGTAGAGGTCTCTTATGTTCCTCTACATTATCTGAATTAGAATAAAATAAACTTTCTTATGCTGTCCTGAATTTCCAGCACTTGCTAAGACACCTTGATGCAGTCACACAGTCTCCAGTCTCTTGAATTTTTATTTCATTTTTGTTTCAATAGTGGAAACAGATAAAATAATGAAGGTTACAGCTGAAGGGTATAATGAGACAACTTTTCAAACCGTGGAAATTGGTGTTACTCTAGTCACTTATCTCAGTATAACACAGAGATCATCAATATAATCTAGCAATTTAAAAGGATGTTTCAGGGAGTAAATATAATTCTAACATTCACATAATGAAGCCTTGTAGATTTCTTCTTCTTTCTTTCAAAGAGCTGCTATGTAAATTTTCATTTAGAAGAGAATTTCTGTCTTCTGATGGCTTATTTTTAATGCCTGTTTTTGCTGACACTATGTTAGAAGGCAACAATCATCACTTTACTCAATAATTTTTTTTCTCTAGTTTGGATGCAGCAGATATCTCAGGCTCCATGAAAAGGGGAAGTTTTGAGATAATTTGTGCTGGCCTATTTCTCTTCATTTTAAGTGGTAGAGCAGCTTAAGCTTAGCCTAGAAGTCAACAAAAACTTCATGGCACAACTAATGACTATTTTTGCAGAAATGTAACTCTGTGCCCAGGTTAAAACTACACTGATGAGTGAACAAGCAAGGTGCAGCTCTGCTGTCACAAACCATCAACCAAAAGCTGGACTGGAGAGCGACTGCCTATGGATTTGAAGGAAAGTCCCCTTGCTGGGATGGCCACAGCATCCTCTGGAGCAGGAAAAGCAATGTTGCTGTCTTCACAATGAACACTGCCTCTAACAAAGCTCTTGTTTGCCTGCCTGGTCTTCACAAAATGTAGGCAACTGATATACTGATACTAATATAATGCAAATATTGCTTCATTAGCACATATATTCTCTCAACAGTTGCTGCCCTACTCTGATTTTTGACATATACTTTGGACAGAGAAGATCTACCAGACATGCTGCTGCAGTATTTTGTATAGTTTTGTATAGTATATTTTAGATACTATGGATGTTAAGAGATCAATAAAAACAATTATTTAATAAAATGCATTATCTAATGCCAAACGCTTTGAACAAATAATTACATCAATGAATTAAAACAAACACTTGTATAACTTATTGTTTCTTGCTAAAAAACAAGGAAATCACATACTTTAGAATTATACTTCAAACTGGAAATAAGAAACTAAAAGAGAAGATAGTTGAAGATGTCAGAAAGGGTAGAGGAGCAATGCTGGTATCTGTACAATTGCAAAAGAGATTTATGGGAGTTACATGTTAAAGAGGACGAAAGATCACTAAAGATGAGAAAATCTTACAGATATTTTTACTATGTGACAAATTAACCATAATCTTTTACGATCAGAGCTTCATTTTCATTTGTACTGAAGCATTAGAAACCATTACAGCTGCGATTCATAATCTGTATGGCACTGGCATTTTCATTTTCACATTCGGGCATTGTGTATGTAGCAATGAAAGGTCAGGCATTCACACACATCCTTCATCCCTGCAACTATTAAATTTTTTCTTTCCTTTAATGCTTTTCAGAAAGCAGAACATGAGATAAATTTTGCTGATTAAATGTTAAATGCTTTAGGATCATCTTGTTTTAGAGAGTTATCTGAGTTTTTATTAATAATGCATAACATTCACTTAGAGCTACTTTGTGTCGGAAGTCCTTCACAGCATTATCTCAGCTCAAAGTAACTCAGCCAATAAAGAAAAAGAAATTAAGAAGAGGAAGATGCAATTGGAAATGAGATAAACCACTTGAATTCTGAAGAATACTGTATTTTCAAGCACTATATTATATACTGTTCTCAGTTCAATATTATTGACTTTATCATTGTTTCTTAAAAAAACCCACATTCGTTCAAAAACTGATGGCATTTTTCTTTCAGACGTCTGAACGCTGTAACTTTTGCTTTTCAGTCTTATCTGCTTTTTTGGGACCAAACTATCTCATCCAATCTAGGAGCATCTCAATCCTTTGTTATGGAACACAATGCTAGAATAATGTTTTAAATAATTACAGATTGCTGGAAATGGTTTTAAGAAGTAAATGTTCGAACAAAACAAGACTCATTCAATTCCTCATTAAGAAAAGTTCCAGCAGTGCCTTGAGCATTGTGGGTTTTATCATTAGTATTACTGTAATTATCATTATATCTGCAAGGTTAGACAATTGATGGATACTGAGCTGCAGAGACTAATGCAGAATGATTTTTGCTTACTGCATCTGGAATAGAAAATTGATTGGTCAGATGCCAAAGACACATCCATGTGCCACTGGAACAGTGTAAGCGATGGCAAACGTGATTTTATAATGATTTGGAGGAGCAGCCAAAGGGGCTACCTTCTCAAGCTACCATTCACACAGCACAGCAATTCAGACAGCAGTCTCAAAGTGGAAGCTCTTTGGTTATATTTATATCCTCCCAAATTATTTAATTTATTTAAGTAGACTGAAAGGAAAAGAAATTGAGACAGAAATTCTGCCAGACAATTAAGCACTTGTTCCTGTTAAATTGCATTGGTTATTAAAAAGTCCTGCCATGAATATATACCATATGTCTGGAATGTTTCAAATCCAAAGGTTCATCCCCTTTTTTAAAAATTTATTTAAAGGAAAAATTTATTTACTGTGCTAAAATCAAATAGATGAAACTTTAAAAATCTCTTTAAAGCTTTGTCCAATCTTTCAAAATCATATTATTAATTGTCATTTAATAAATCTCATTATTTATGCTGGTTAACCTAAAATTCATTTATGCTGCTATACTCTTTATTTTTCCCCTTTTTATGTATCACTAGAGTAATACATAATTTTTTAACAATTATTTTTATAATTTTAATAATTTTCCTTGAGACTAGTATGAGTCTCTGAAAACTTTCAAAGCAAATGTATGCTGCTTATAAAACATGGTTGTTAAGACAAAACTTAAATTATACTTTAGCAAAAAGTCTTCCCTGATAAATGCAAATATATTGTAAATTATAGAGGGGGAACCAATGTTAGAAAAGGGGAGAAGAAAACTGCCCTGCAGACTCAAACCAAGCATAAAATACTGAATGGTTGCATTCTTCTATCCACACAGAAAATGAAGACATAATTGCAGTGCAGTCGGACACAGAGATGTGTGCTCTAGTCTAGATGGGTAACAGCAGCAGTAAAAAACGACGCCAGCCTCTTCAGCGTGGGTTCTAAAGCCGCCTACGCTTGCCGAGCCGATGTTTCGGCACCCGCGCCCGGCACACCAAAGTTCGCTCGGGGACACGATCCACACGGGCACAGGCGCCGGGCCCCGCCCTCGCAGCGCCGCCACGCTCAGCGCCGCAGGGGAGGGAAAAAAAAAAAAAAAAAAAAAAAAGGTGACAATTAACCAGTTTAGCCCTGTCCTCTCCCACTCCTTAGGAGCTGCGGGTAACAGCCAGGGCTGGAGGGAAGGACAGGAAAACAACCCAGCTCTTCAGGAAAAAAGGGGGAGGAGGGAAGCTGTTCACGGGGGAGGTGACTCCATAACTCATAGCCGCAGCCAGAAGGTGGTAGGAGGGAAGATGCGTACTGGTGTAGGGGAAAAAGAAGAAGGGACTGACCCTAAGTGACATACTAAATTGATTTCATAGGTATTTCGTATGTAATTTATTTGGTGTACTTGTATTTGCTCAGCGTGCGGCTGACAGGGCGCTGCTGCTGCGGCCCGCAGGAGAGCCCGAGCCGCCGCCCTGCACTGGGGGCTCCGAGCGGCGGCGCTGGGACAGAGCCTGTCCTGGCACAGCCCCTGCTCCCGGCTCGGCTGCTCTGCCGAGTCAAGCAGTTACTCAACACAAAACAGTGAATCGAGTCGTCTTGTGCAAGCCCTCTCTAAGCAGAAGCCATGGCGGCGAACGGGCAGGGCCCATGGCCGCTGCTGCCTCTGGCTGACGCTTTAAAGCAGCCAGGCCTGTCCATGACCATCTCCCTGGCACATACCGGGCTCGCTYTGCCAGAGCTCTGGCGTGGAGCACTCAGACACTCACCGGGAGCTACAAATGAGCCGAGAGGGGGACGGCAACCGAGCAGCTCTGCTGGTCCAGCCAGCACGACCAGCCACCCCCCCGCACCCATCCAAACAAGAGATTCACCTCGAGCTGTCTCAGGGCATGAGGTACCACAGCTCAAAGTGCCAAAGCATCTCTAGATGCTTTCTGAAATCAGAGGAACAGCTGCAAATAGCTTCTCCATCCTCAGCAAGGTTATGGCAGCTAGTTTGGGCTAAAGGCTTGGTTTTAAAGAGTTGGAGCTCATAAAGGTGAATTTTCAGTCATGTGTGAGAGAAGTTTTATTGCTCAGAAATTACCCTGGCCTGTCAAACACACAAAGAGAACAGGCTCTTTGAGCTGCACACAGGGTTTTAGGCACCTTGAGTCATCTACCTGGGTTTTGGATACTGCAGGGCTTGCTCTTGTAGTCTGGCCAACTCATGGTATTCTGCATAAAAATGCATCYTGTATTAGCCATGTAAACAACTTCACCAAGTTTGAGAAGTATGCAGCATGAAGGTACCCTTCCTACAGAATAACTCCTATAAAGAACAACCTTTGGGGTCTGCAGATTTTTTCTCTTGGATGAACATCCCATTTTCCTCTTGAACAGCTTGTACTTGTGTTTCATCCATAGTATGTTGAGGACTTTCATTTACAGCTAGTTCATGAACTTAAGCCATCACAAATATCCCTCACTTCAGCTGCAATCATGAGATAAGCACCAAAAAAAAGCACTTCAAAAAGCTGCTTCACTTGTACACACTGACAACAATCTATCTGTGCAAGAATAAATTCCTTGTTCCAAGGACGTGCATTAAAATTCAGTTCTCAAAGGGGACATAGGAGCGGATTTAGCATGGAAGGATATAYGTTCTTTAAGCGCTATAGGTCAAATCTCAAGATTAAAAATAGACTTTTCAAAATTGAGTCTGACAGAAATCACTATATATGTTCCAATGGACATAATATTCTTCATTATGTAGCCACAAAGTAATTTTTTTTAGTCTAATTAGACTGCAAATGTGATTTGTAAAAAGAAAATTGAATCATTATTTCAAAATTACATTTACTGCTAATGCCAGAGTGCCAAATTATGAGTATTGGCTGGCAGATTCTTTACATCTACAAGTCAGTAGTTTTTGCATACATGTAAGTGAGGAAAACAGTTACAAGTCCATCGTCAGGCATAATTTTGGCCTTTAAGTCAGCAAAAAGAAGGTGAGACCAAGAGAAAGATCTAAACAGAGAGGTCACAGGGCACTGATGATGTGTTTTTATCACCTGCAGCCCTGACTAGACACCAAACTGCCCACATGCATGTACTAATTCCATATGTCACATATGGCAAGAGGAGAATAAAAATAATGAAAAATAGTACAAATTTACTAATCTGTTATTCTACAAAAAATAATCCAGCTACTAGAAATCTTTTAAACCTTGCAAATCCTTTTTAAAATTTTTTGTTTGGTTGTCTTTTTTTTATTTTCAATAYACTTTTTATTCCCTAATTCTGTCCTATTCTAACTAAAAGATAACCTCAGGGCAAAAGCTCTTTATCTAAAGGATCAACAGCCACAAAGGCATATAAGGAAAAGAGGCAGGTGAGAGAAGCATGTTTGTAGAATCACACTCTCAAAGCTAATCATTAAAACAAAAAGTGGAGGAGGGAGATCAGAGAGGTTTGAGAGGATTTATTTTGTTTATTTTCCTCCCTCTGCCCTCTCCCCAGCTTCAGCTTCCCAAGAATTGTTCAAAGGTCATACCTTCCCCATGGCTCTTCTAAAGATCTGATCTCCAAAAGAAAAGTTTCAGGAAGGTCACCTGTGAAAGGGATCTTTGCTCTTCAAAATCTGTAAATTCACCATTTGAATGACATACTAGTCACATTTTTAAAGGCAGCTATAAACAATCCACAGTCCACTCTTCTAGTTCTTGGATTCATCCATTCATTGAGACCAAATATTCAATTTTTGCTTTGCTGTTCTGCATGCTGCTGCTGCCACAATCATTAACCTATTCAGTCAGCCTGACACACCTCAGTGTTCTGGAATGTGTGGTGGTGACTTTGTAYTTCCCTCACAGTGCTGCTGCTGCTGCCACCTTGTACATTGAGTGCCTTCCATGAGTGGAGGCCTAAAGACCTCTTTCTATTCTGTCCATGGGCAAAGAATTCCAGGTGTCCCAAAGGCTCTGTGTATTGCAATGGCCTGCACAGCAAAGTCATTGGTTACTCAAAGCCAGCCACCGGAGATGCTTATGGATCCCTGCAGCTGTGTGACATGACCTTAGACCTGCCACTCCTTTTATCCCACTCCCAAAGGGCTGGCTCTTGGAGAGGCAGGGAAAGCAAAGTCACCCTCCCTGAGCTGCCTCCTTGAGTTCACCATGGGGAGCATGGGAAGAAGGGATGGCTCCTCTTCCAGCTGCAAACTTTTCTTCCTGTGTCCTAGGCTGCAAAATACTCCAGCTGCTTCAGATGCCATGTACTGCCTGTCAATCTACCCATTATTAAGAAGTAATTTGGAAAATTATACTATTCTGGAAATGCAAGAGTCCTTTCCTTTTGCAGAGTAAGGGTGAGATCCACACATAGGCATTCCCATTCCAAGGGAAATGGATAGACAATGATCACTCTATACTTTCCACTTGAAAAAATCCATATTATATATATTCATTAAGGAGGTCTTTGATTATGTGAGCAGCCAGTGATGATTGAAGGGAGGAACCTGCAGAACCTCCAGGTTCTTATCGTGCTGCTTTTGAAGGAAARTTCAGGACTGTTAGAGAAAGTGCAGTAAAAATCAAGGGAGGGAAGAAAAGTGCTTATGCTTTTTCTAATTAAAAGGGTTGTTGAAACAGATCTTCCCCAAGAAAGATTATTCCATGCACAAATCATTGTGTGGTCTCTCTAACCTTTCTCTGAAACAACTGGAGCCAGGTCTATCAAATACAACATGTAGCAGTAAAGGACCTCAGATCTGTTTTGGCTTGGTGGTTCCTAAATGGTTGTTTTCCTCTTGCAAGTGATTAACTTCTTCATAAAGCTTGTGATAATGCTCACATTCAGAGGTTACCCAGTACAGACAGTATTGACATTTTCTGTTGGCATTTGCTACTCATCAAAGTTCTCCTATCTTCAGCAATCATCACCAATGTATTTGTTATATGGAATTATATAACAGTAAGTTCTGAATAGAATGAACTTTCTCTGCACAAAATGCTTAGTTCAGGAAAGAAAATTAGTTCACTGCAAACCACATGACAATATGTGCTGTAAAGAAGGGTGTTATCAATTAACAATATATTTTGTTTTACTTACTGAAGTTTTAATTTAATAGGTCAGAATTTGAAACTGAGGCATTTCTGATGCGGCCTGCTTTGTATTTTCATCTCTAGCACTGTATTGATACCTGGAAAATTAAACCAACTAACTTAAGGAAAGTAAAAGCAGAAACATGAAAAGCAATGAAATTGGATTGCAAAAACTTTCCCTATTACAGAGAAGATGGTAGTGATAATGCAAGTAAAGGTAGTTTTTGCAGTCCATCAGATAAATGGTCAAACTGCACATAACATTTGGAAGGAAGAGGATGAAGACAAAATTAGGAGGGATGTGGCAAAGGCACAATCACCGTTTTCTCCCCTTCTAACCTCTTTTCATAGTGAAACAGCCTCAGGGAAAAGAAGATGCACTGATTTATATCAGAAACTTTATCTCAGTGCTGTCAAACTCATGCATTGAATAATGGTGTATCAAAGCCTACCGTGACTTCAAAGCCATGATGCAGGCTATGATAAACTTCTATCTTCTGTTCTTGCATTCTTGGTCTTTCTGAGCTCATGATTTTATGCTTTCTGCAGTCAAGATGACCATGCTTTTCCACTGAAACAACACCAGGACTTTTGTCCATTCACCTGAATACCATCATAACAAAGTACCTAGCAGTTTAATTTAGACTCAKGAAGGAAACAGAGGAAGGATTTCAAAACGCTTGCTTTTTTTTCAGGTCTTACATAAAAAAAACCAAAAACAACAACAACAACAGAAAAATCACTCTTTTTTTTTCTGTTGTAGATAGCAAGTGATGTTGAAGGGTGTTACTGMAAACTATGCACATGAGCCCCTGCACCCTGCCCCAGAGATGCTGATGTGAAGTTGCTTCAAATATAACGCGATGCAGTGAAAAAATGGTAGGAAAGYCAGTACACAGACCATTGTGCTGAGGCACAGAACAAACACAAATATTTTAAAACTCTGTATGTTTTCATTTACAGGTTGGGGAGTGAACAGATCAAGGGCAACCCTGCTGAGAAAGACTTGGGGGGCTGTAGATGAGAGGCTGGATTTGACCTGGTAATGTGGACTTGTAGCCCAGAAAGCCAAATGTGTCCTGGACTGCATCAAAAGCAGCTTGGCCAGCAGGGTGAGGGAGGGGATTCTGCCYTTCTGTTCTCATGGACAGCTGCATCCAGCTCTGGGATCCCAAGCACTGAAAGGACGTGGACCTGTTAGATCAAGTCCAGAGGAGGCCACCAAGATAATTAGRGGGAYGGAGCACCTCTCCTGTGGAGAAAGGCTGAGAGAATTGGGATTGTTCAGCCTGGAGAAGAGAAAGCTTTGGGGTGACCTGATTGTGGCCTTCCAAGACCTGAAGGAAGCCTACAAGAAAGATGGAGAGAGGTATGTAGTGACAGGACAAGGGGCAGTGGCTTTGAACTGAAAGAGAGCAGGTTCGGACTAGGTATTAGGAAGAAATTCATTACTCTGAGGCACTGAACAGGTCGCACAGGAAAGCTGTGGATGTGCCATCCCTGGAATTGTTCAAGGCCAGGTTGGATGGAGCTCTGAGCAACCTTGTCTAGTGAAACGATGTGCCTGTCCATGGCAGGGGGGTTGGAACTGGGGGGTTCAGGTCCCTTCCAACCCAGGCCATTCTACAATTCTATTATTTATTTACAGCTGTCATTTGTTGTCATTTCTACTGTCATAAAACCTCATGCTCTAAAAACTCCTCTAGTGTCTCCCTCCTCTATGGTTTTGTTTTGCAGCATATAGCATTACCTTAAGAATGGGTCTGGCCTACTTGAAATATCTAATTTTCATGTTGTGTTTTCTGAAAAAAAAAAAGAGAGTGATGGGAAAGGGAGCTGCAGAGGCTGGCATGGGTTATCACTGGGAATGGCATATCCCTTGAACTACCCTAGATCAAATAGGGAAACATTTTATTAAAGCCTGTTATTCCACCATTTGTCAGCTGTATCTTGGAATGAGGAGGCTACAAGTAGAACCACTACAAGCAGTTCATGGGATAATCATTAAACAGTCTGATTCGAAGACCACTGAAGTCCACCAAAAGACTACCATCATCTTCAGTCATGTTGCTGGAGAATGAACATTACTCCATTGTTCCATTCCAGGAAAATTCCACACAAAAGCAGAACAAGAAGCAAAGCAACACCTTTTCTGCTGCTTTAAAACACCTTTGTCAAATTTTCCCTTAACAAAGCCTTAAGCAAGTAGGGACTTCTTGTCAGAAAGCAAAATATAAGCATTTCTAGAAGTAGGCAGTATGCATTTTAGCATGTATATTTATGGACTCATCATTTATAGGTTCAACATACAAAGTATTCATCATGTTTAAAGCTGTCCTTAAAAAAAAGCCCAGGCATTATTCTTCCTGCTTGCAAAAACAAATCCACCRTGTATCTTTGGTAAACAAAAAATAGTTAATTTACAAAGCTGTAGAATTGCTTTATTTGCACTTGACTGTTAAACACCCAAGGTTTTAATAGATTTGGCACTGGCATGMTAGGGTGAAACAACACTATTACTTTCTCTGTATTATGCTTAATAATTATAAATTGCTGTGTTTTATTGCTCCATTTACAATAATAAGAGTATTGCTAAACAATTATTTTAACAAATGTATTTTTGATGGAAGAGCCRCTAATGTTTGTCTTTATTAATTAAGCTAGTCATAAAAGTACATGTTTATAATAGTATTCTTTGAAATAACAAAATAGTMCACTGGTGGTGCACTATGGGCACCTACTGGGAAATTCATGGTATCCTGCTGCATATATTAGATATCTAAATGAACAACCTTGATAAGAGCATTTTTTTTCTCCTCATGTTAATGACATACATACAAAAATAATATAATTATTCTAAAGCAGCAGCTGAAAGAAAAAATCTCATGGAGATATTAGTAATCTGTCATGAGGAGAGTACTGTGAAGACAGCAATTAAAAATCCAAATATTATTTTCGTTTAACAATTTAACTGTTCAAAAGCAGCTATCAAATACTTACACAAGCAAATATTAGRATATTTTCCTCAAGTTTAGTATTCAGTCAATAGACTATAATTTCTGTGGAATATATTAAAGAGTAAGATATGAAAATATTTTAAAAATGTACAGTACAGTAGCTATTCAAAGAAGTTACTGCACACTGCCCTTTGATAAAACATCATGTTTCTAATCAAATGATTAGTAAATAAACTGTTGCTTGAATWAAAAAAAGTTTTAGATCAGTAAATCCTATCAGATTAAGGCAGTCATGCCTTATCAGTCATGACCACAATACAACCAAACCAAATTATTACTTCTTCCTACTGTTTTCTGACATTCACAGCTATAATTGCCAAAACAGAATTCCAGTGCAGAAAAAAAGAAATAATACTGAAATACACTGTAAACTGTGTATGTTCAGTATTGTGTACCAGAAAAGTAACTCCATATCATCCTGTATTTGACTTCCACTGAAAAACCAGGTCATGAGCCCCAGTGAAATAATACACACCTCAAAAAACCAAACAAAACACCAATCAAATAAAAGAAAGAAAGAAAGTGAAAAATAATTAAAAAAAAAAAAGAAGTCATGTCCTGCATAGTATTAGTATCTGGTGAGGCTGCAAGTCAGAAGACATCCAGCTGTGGGCAAGCCTTTGAAAGGCTCTGTGCAGCACTAAGTGCAGGTAGACAGAACACAGGCATGGGTGACAGTGAACAAGAGCCCAAGAGCAGAAATTCACTGCTGTAAGAGAGAACTACTCATTTTTCCTCCTTCCTGGAAAACTCCCATATTCCCAGAAAGGGCTGATAGTCCCAAAGGAGTAAGTACAGCTTATTCAACTGCTTGAAGTCCAGATTCAGGTATGAAATAAAATAATCTTACTACTCTGATGCACTCACAGATCCAAGACCAACACACAACTTAGATATATCTGACTTCGTCCAAGCTTCCTGGCTAAGTGTTMTTGGTAGATGTTTTGTAAAGGCCTTATGTTATGCTTGAGCTATAGCMCATCTTTCCAAACAGATACAAGTTTATAATTTAAAGACTTGAGATGATGAGGAATGACTACAGCTCTCTCTATCTCTTATTTCTCACAGTGTTATTAGCTGCGGTTTCTTAGGACTAGACTGGACTCTTACCAAGCTGAAAAGATACCTGCTATGCCAATTTTTCCTTGTTCAGATAAAACTGTCTTGATCTGTCCTGCAGCAAGATAACTAGGCTGTGTTTCTTATGAATCTCATAAAAGGGGAAACCTGTGGYTAATTTTTGCTGCTCTTCCCAAACTACATCCAATTACCAGCACACTTTCAGGAATGGACAGCACTGCAGACCTTCTAGGGTTATRTGTAAAATTTATATTGCCTCCCTACTCCCACTTGATATTCTTATTCTTTTTATATCCATTTTATATTCATTCTAYTACCTACAATGTACTGCTCTGAAAGGTCAGATTCAATGAATTATTTAATGCCACGGCAAGCTGAGGCATGAACTGCTGTATCTTAACAGTCTCTGGTAGTTTCACCCTAGGCTGAGCTTCATTATGTGAGCCAAGGGGATCTAGAGAGGAATGGTCTTGATATCAGCTTTAATCCACTTGCTCTGAGCAACAGGCACAGTCACCCTGCACTTCACCTTGGCCAGCCTTCTTCTGAAACAAAGTTTTTACTACCAGAGGCCATTTTCAACACACTACACTGGGAAACAGCACACAACTTTGAAAGCTCCTTTCCCTAAATTTCTGAACTTCTGGAATTTCAACAGCTATTGCCACATGACAGTGGTTCCATCAGCTAGAGGTGCAAAGACCCAGGTCCAGAGAGAGTCACAAAAGTGATCACAGTGCTGGGGCACCTCTGCTATWAAGACAGAATAAGAGAATTGGAATTCTTCAGCCTGGAAAAGAGAAGGCTCTGGGAAGACCCTATAGCACCTTCCAGTAAATTAAAGAAGGCCTCTAGGAAAGATGGAGACCAGCTGTTTAGCTGGGCCTGCTGCAATAGGGCAAGAGATTTTAAACTAAGACAGCTCTGTTTAGAATAGAAGGAGGAAATTCTTAAGGGTGGTAAGGCACTAGAATAAGTTGCCCAGAGAAGCTATGGATGCCCCATTCCTGGCAGCGTTCAAATTTAGATTGGAAGGGCCTCTAAGCAACCTGATCTAGTGGAAGAYGTCCCTGACCATTGCAGGGAGGTTGGAACTAGATGATCTTTAAGGTCCCTTCCAATACAAGCTGCTCTATGATGTGCTTTTGTCATCCTTAAGTACCAGCTTTGCCATGACCTCCAGTTTGCCCTCCTGAACTTGAACTCCTCAGCCTCTCACAGGAAATGGAGTTCCAGTTGCTGCCTTACTTACAAAAGCCTTATGATAACAGCCTCCTCTGTAGGTGAGACAATCTCCAAAGGGATCAAATTAAGTGTATTGTGTATCTTTGGCAAAATGTATGCAGTACCTTTCTCTCTCTCCCCCTCTCTCTACTCATAGGTAACCTGTATATCCAATGAACCCCATAAAACTTGTGGTTTTATAACACATTATAGGTGTTACAAAAATCCCCTCTGTCCACCTTTCCCCATTTTAACATGCATTTTTCTTATTAAAAAGAAATTAAACGTGATTTTTTTTCTACTGGAGAGAACCACAGTGACATGGTAGAATTTGCACATTTTATTTATCACTTTTATGTTGAGACAAAGGAAATGTCTCAAGGAAATATTTTAAAATTGTCTAAGCAACTCTCCTATAACAGGTTGGCTGTACAAACCATGTAAAATGTCAAGAMAAGATTTTGGGTAACATGAGCTGCAGAACCTCAGGATCTTTTTTCTAAGTAACTCATAAATCCCAAATCCATTRTAATAGAGCTTTATGAGTCATATTCCTCTCTCTCCATGCATACATACAAACATGTGCAAATGCCTGCATACAAATGTAGAATATACATTGCATGCTTGTGGCATGTCACTTGTCCAATAAACAACCCTAAGTCTTAAATTRGCAAACTGTATCCTTAGTCTATATATCTGGGAGCATAAATTATGCAATTTCCTCTTTGTCCAAAAAACCATGGTTGCTAAAGTATGTGCTGAATTTTCTTCCTCTCTCATATGTCAGTGTGGTACAGTTCCTTCCTTAAACCCATGGCAGTTTGAATGAATTATTGATGAACTCAAGCCATCTGCTGGACACTGCAACATGACTGTAATTGGTGTAAAACACAAAGAAATTGATTCAATACTTTTTAAGGGGAACAGGAAGAAGTGTCTTTACTAATGCAGTTGTCCTAATATTTAATTAAAGACTTTGAACACAAATAGAATGTCAGATGAAATGCAGAACAAAAGAGTATTTCTGGTCACAAAAGTATAATTTCCATGTAAAATTAAGCAGTAAGGAGAATGACACAAGATAAAAAATTAAAAAGAATATGGATTACAAACTCAATTAATTAATTTTTTGCTGTCTTCCAACATGGAGAGTTTTTGCTATTTTTCTTGATAAATTCAGGCAGATGGTATTTTCCTTTTAAGTCTCTGGCACACTTAAATGACACACAGAAAATAATATTGAGCAGAAAAGATGAAATATGGAATGAAGATTTCAGTGTAATGACTAAACCTTATGATTCCTATGGTTTTTATGAAATACAAATGACCTAAAGGATTTTCAATTGCTGTAGCAACCRATTTCTTCTACAAAAGAACTGCCTTTTTTGCACAGTGCTTTCTGAGTAACAGTCCTGCTGAAAAGCTGAAGTGATCATAAAATGGGTAAGTTCCATGATACAAAATGACAAGACCTTTGCCTCTCCTAGAGTCTTGTTTGATTCATAAGCTCAACAAATGTGGTTTTAACTAAACCTCCAATCAAACTGAATTACTTTATTTAACAATACRGACAGTGGACTGCAGGGATTTTCCCTTGTGCGGTAAGTAAAATATATGAAGCTTTAGTTGGCATGAGGAGAAATAGGAGCTAAAAGAACAATTAACATTTCAGCACATGATATGTAAGAAATATGCCTTTGGGGAAACGTAGGCTGATGGCAATCTGGTTTTATCTCTGCAGTCTCTCCTTTGGTATTTGCAGTCTCTAGTTCAATATTCTAACTTCTTGGTTTCTCAGAACCAGCTTCTTTGTTTCTCAAACAAAGCCAAAGCAAGACTAACACCAACATAATTTGGAAGTCACCTGCTTTGAAATACACCATTTGTCTTTCTTCTCTTCCTGTTGCTGCTTTCAGGAGGTTTGTGAAGACTTGGTTGTTAAAAGCCCAGCAAAAAGACAAACAGAAAATKATGTCTATGGGAAAAAAAGCCTAGAAAAGCTAAAGTAGTAACTAAAATACTTCTCTTAACACTGCTGGTTATGTGATGCCTGTAATAAATTACAKATGATCACTTGTCACATCAGAAATAAAGGAAAAGCTGACTAATAAATCCCAGAGAAATCTATCACATTAAACTGCCTTTTGAGCATTCAATGTTTTTAAAATTAATTTATTTTTARCTATATTTATTTTCTACTAGCTTCTACTAGTTTTTGTTTCAGATTAATGAGAAACTGTTTTTCTCCTTTGATGTCCCACTGTGACCCAGTCATTCCAATCAGTGGTAATATGTAACTGAAGAATCTCGCTTTGGGGACTAATGAGTCAGAATATGTAAAACTGTTCTCTTCCCCTTTTAACTAACCTCCTGAYTGGGCATATCAGGTAGAGTTAGAAGTAGATACTCAATCTCTTGGCAATTTGGGCAGTCCTTGTTGTCTGCACTACTGCTAAAATAAAAATATTATSTAATTCTGTGTTCAAACTTTTCTAGTCCATCAACCAACACAGAAGTCCCCAMAACATTTCTATTCCAACTACATTAATGTATCAACAGCTAAGAGAGACTGTGAATCACAAAATTATTCTTATTGGAGGGAAACAGGAAAGAAAAAGGACTTGCTAGTGACAGTCTTAAGCCTTTTGATCAGATTTTTTTTTAAAGCTTCAAAAACCCCAAAAATCAGGCCTTGCATACACACAAAAAAAGAAGTCAGAAAAAAAAATCAAAGTCAATTCCACTGAAAGCCAGATCAAATTATTTTACAAAACAATTAAATCTAGACATCTCTCAATCAAAAAGAAGTCAGGGAGAGTTTTATCAGACTAGGATTCAGAGAATCATGTAAACATAGAATTTCCTGAGTTGGAAATGATCCACAAGGAGCACTGAAGTCCAGCTCCTGGCCAAACAGGACCACCCTAAGAATCACACCATGTGCCTGAAAGCGTTGTCCAAACACTTTTTGAACTCTGTCAGGGTCGGTGCTGTGGCCCTTTCCCTGGGGAGCCTGTTCCAGTGCCCAGTCACTCTTTGGGTGAAGAACTTTATTCTTATATTGACTCTCAGCCTCCCCTGGCACAACGTCAAGCCTGTTTTTGTCTCTTTGCCCCTTCCAATCTAGTTCAACTATTATGTATTCACTTAGGTACTTTCTCATTTCTACTAGTTTTTTTTTGCTTTTCCAACTCCTTAGACAAACTACAGGTTATAGGTTTCAAGCACTGAGATCCCTAAGATATTTTTGGCAGATTGAAAGGCAACATTGCCATGAAAGAAGGAATACGAAATGGAAGTGTAGAGGTAGCCACTGAAAGTGAACCCTAATGTTCTGAGGAACAGCCACCTTACAGACACAGCCAGCTTCAGRAAGCACCATTCTTCATTTTATTTTACTTTATAGACTAAATGTCATCTGGAAAATAAATAGGATTGTGAAAGTAAAAACTAACTCTGAGAATCAGGAAGACAGAGCATCAGCATGCCACAGAGCTAGAGAAAGAAGATTTTGTCATCTTTGGGGACTCCAGATTCAGCTTCCATTACGCAATTCATTAAAATTATACTGTTATAGCGGTGGATCATGGAGTACCAACACCTCTCCGTGACATTTTTCTCTGAGTAGAGTTTTACTCATTTACAGTCACTCTCCTTATGTCCTTCCCACCCCAGGGAGTGCTGCTTCCACCTTGACAGGGGAAAAAGCCTGAAAACTAAAGATACTTTAAATTAGCAGAAATATACAAGACATTGCAAATTGGTCACAGTCCTTTCACCCTTCTCTCAGCAGTTTAAATTGCCTTTTACCTCCTATGAACACTGATGCATGTAAAACTGCCACCTTCAAAACAGCATTCCTTACAAGGAGGCGATGCAAATGCCTTTCCCTCATACTATGTACCTGTAGCTGACAGAAGTCTCCAAGGGTCAACTTACAAAAYCATAAAAATGTCATGTTTGCCTCTCAGCTCTTGACATCCCCTTTGCCATCTTTCTATCAAAATACAGTATTTTGATATAATTCAGAGAAACTACAAGCCACTTTATTGACAATGCAATATACATATCAGTGTTTTAAAGAACTATTTCTCTGTCATCCTGAAGCTTTTTAGACAGCAGATGAAATCCAGTTAGTTTCTGTGATTCATACAGCCAGCACTGGCTCAGGATAAAAGGGAATGCTGATGTCACCACTGGGAAAGTCACATTGTGAAAGCCTTCCCAAAGCATCACAGGCCCACAACCATCATGTCTTCTCAGAAATGGCAATGTTTTGCTCTTACAATAGCTTCATTAGCTATTGTAAGATGTGTATATGCTGAATTAGTCAGCATATGTATATGATGTATATGATGTGTATATGCTGAATTAGTCAGCAACTGACTGGCAGGATAAGGGAGTTGTAAACTTCTCAGTGAGGGCAGACAGACACTTCTGTAAGGACAGGGTTACTTTGTGAGTTCTGTGCATGCAGTGGTGAAGGCATCTCTGTCATCTTCCTACTTCACAGCCACGCCATGCTGGCAGCCCCAGATGCATGGCACAATCCTCTCCTGTCAGCCTATTTTGCTTCCCCAGTCCCAGAAACTGTTCTGCAGAGTCTGGTGTTTCCCAAACAGCTCCTGAAACTGGCTCTGGCTCGTGTTTCTCCCTGACTTCTACTTTCTGCTGATTAAATTTCATGGTGAATAAACCTGTGTAAGTGGCGCTGTCCTGTTGTAATGTCTTGAAGGCATCCACAGAACATTCAAGTACAAACAGCACAATGTAAAGGGCTGGCTTGCCCAACATTGTCTTTGAGGATTTGGAAATGTCACTTCAAAAGAGATWTATAATGCAGCTGGGAAAGAGAAACCTTGCAATTGCAGTAGTTTGACACCTACTCTCCAGCCCTCCCTACCCCAAACACAGGATGGGAGATTTTTAGCTACCTCCTGCTCCATATTACAACTGGATGTAACCCTTTGATGCACGAGGCTTGCATAAACAGTACAAAGAAGGATAAACATCTATTGYAGAGCATGCGATATAAAGGTAATTCATCACATGGAAGCATTGATTCATAATAAACTCAAATCTGGGTGTTCATTTGAATGACTTTACATGGAAACAACTACTCTGAAACATTCACATCAGCACATTTGGCTTTAGAGCAAATCCTCCATTTGGACAAGCCAACACTTTTGTTTAGTTGGATGAGAAGCAATAAGTTCGTCAGAATCAGCTAATGAGAGCAACATTTGCTGGTTCACATCTGAAGAACCAATCAGTACAGTTACTTGTGTTTTGGGCACAGCTGTTCCATATCTCCATTCATGCCCTCGCATTCCATAAAGCAACTTGYTAAGGAACAGCTGACCTGAAATTCATCATGGCTGACTCCTTTTTCTAGGGAACAGAGTGAGATGATGGCACAACAAACAGATGACACATCAGCCTTGAAATTTCAAAAAAGGGMCTACACTTGCTGACTCTGAGGGCCATTCAGCATGGTTAACACAAAAAGAAAATTAAGTTTACCCARCAAATTAAGATCTCAGCACTCAGAGCATCTGAATTATCAAGGCCAAACCTTTCTAAACCATGTCAGTCAACTTTCTCCCAAGAATAAGCAAGGATATGACACTGCATTCTTTGAGACATAAGATGGATTTAAAAGAGAACAATGTCCACRGTTGGTATTGATTTTAACAATAACAAGTAATATCTCTGTACAGCGTTCAGCTCTTACAGGCCTTTGAAAAGGTGGGYGGGCATTTCTGAAATGTTATTGCAGATTAGTAATTAAAATCTGGAGAAACCTGMATTAGCCTTCAATATATTAGCTCAAGAACAAGAAGCACAACAGCCCAGAAAAGAAGATAAATGAGATAATATTAAACGTGTGCTCTCACAGATTCAGAGCCAATTTGMAGTATGATCCAGTTATCTCTGTATAATGTTGCAGAAACACCTCAAAAGATAGAAGATACATATCTAGCAATACCCCTCAAGACAGAGAGGAACTGACTCTGAGCCCCTTGCATGGGCTAGCTGATCAGATGTAGCTAATTAAATGCCCTGGCAGAAAGCTTATCTCCATTGATGGCACTTGTAAAACTCTGACAGATCACTTGGTCCAACATTTTGTCCCTTTGTTCACCATTATGTGTTTAAAACCTAAAACACTAGCAATTCATCAATCAGGGCTTGACACAAAGTGGGTACAGCCTCCAGATTCATTTACTGAACTGGGAGTACCTTCAAATTAAAATGTCTGCATGACTGGTTTTTCAGAAAAAGCAGTTTTCAAGGTTCATGGTTGCTAAGCAGTACCATAGATAATAGCTTAATATGCTTGATTTTTTTCTCTATGACGCTGATGAAGAAATAATATCTTTAATAGTAAGTCCACCAAAATTACTTCATCCAGTGTAAGAAACTGTCCAAACTACATCCAGGAACATTTGAAAAGAGGAATTTTCAGCTGCTGTAAGACAATGATGATGACAGGCACTGTCACTGAGCTCCATTTTACACTTGCATTTAGCTCTGATGCAGAGTAGGAAAAGTGGTTCCCTGACACACACAGAGTCAAATGAGAGTGACAGAATCCTCATTCATTTCACAACGATGGTGAGGAGGGTCAGTATTGATTAAATTCACATTAGCACTTAAAATGTAACATACAGCCTAAAATCCTGGAGGGTTCCTTCTCTCCAGTCTTATGGCAACACACCATTAAACCATAAATTCTACTGCAGAATTGAAAGAATCCTCTAGATCCTCTTGATGAAAACCTGCTGTGACATTAACATGCCAAAGAAAGAGCTATTTCAGAGATGTTTTYGAGTCATTTCTCTTAAATAGAAAATAGAGCCAACAAGAAATAAAAGCCCTTAATGAATTTCACCTTTTTCATTTCTCGCTYTGCAATATAAGTATTTTTAGTGGAATTCCAGAGGATATCAAGTACTGATTTACTGCTGTTACAGTTGCAAGAAATTGACTAATCTAGACTAATTTAGCAACCTAGAAGTCAGGTTTCTACTTAAAAATACTTTTCCGTTATTCTTCTTTAGTCAGTAAAGCTTTCTGCAACAGGCTAGCTTTTCCAAAACAAGTATTTCAGATGGATTACCCTCCTCAGATGCCAATTTCTCCTGGATGGCAGCCTGGATAACTATTTTAATTAAAGTGTGAATAAAGTACCACTGCCATGCCGCTACTCACTGTTTGGTTTATGGAGTAAGCAGTACACTKGTGTGTCACTTAAAACTTCAGCAAAATACCTTGCTAAATAAAAAGATAGTTTACATAAGTCGGGATCCTTGTTGACTAATGCCTACTCAGTGCAATCTAGAAAACCAAGTTATTCATGATATAGGAGTTGCCTATGAACAGCTAATAAGGCAAATTACTTGTTAGATGGTTTTCTTTGTTTCAAAAAATAGGGTTGATTAAGCTGATTCTTAAACAGATAAAAATGTAATGTTAACCAATGATAATGAGATACATGAACTTCTGAGCAACCAGTTGATACCATACACTCATATACCTTCTAATATGTCAGTGTTGCATTGTTGCTCACCATCATATAAGGAAAAAATTGCTCCATTGTGCCATGACTTCAATGTTATCTCAAAATACTTATTGTTAAGTATGTGTGAAAAGCTGTAACTCACAGAATCCATATCAGCAGCAAAATAAATCCAACATAAATAGCTCCTGATAAATTTTGAACTGACTGCACTTCAAATACATCCTTTGTATTCTTTTCACTTGCTTCTTGCCTTGACTTGAAGCTTACATTTAGAAAAGTGGTCTTGTTTCTTCCTCTTTTTTGAAGTTCTGTAACTGTCTGTCTTGAATGGAATTCATCTTGACCACAGCCTCAAGTGATTTTCATGAAACTGACCTCTCTTTGCAAGGGAAACCATAAACATGACTTCTGAGTTTGTGCTGGAAATACCTCAGGAGAACAAAATACAATGCAAARGCCATTGAACAGCACCCTGAAATAATGAGTCCAAATGGATTTTGTCTGCAAACCATACTTGATTCCTATTTCTGCAACCCTGGCTTTCAAAGGACAACTTGAACACTAATTAAGTGTTGCCAGTAAAGCAGAGCCAAAAKAATTCAATGGATCAGAATGACCTACAGGGGATATTTATAATGAATATCCCTGATAATCTCCAGACATAAGACTTCCTAGGATACAAGAGTGTCGCTCATTCTTAAAAAACAAAACAAAATCTCTCACCAGGTTCCTGATCAGTACCCCCTGGAGTCAGCAGAAGTGCCTACAACAGTTTTCTACTTTAAGGAACATTATTTTCAGTAATGAATGCTTAAAAAGCCCATCCATAGTTAAAATATTACAAYGTAATAAAAAGCCAATAGGAAAATTTCTGTATTATGCATTGCTTTTAACTTCTTGAATTTGCTGTAGTAAAACCATTATRAAAAAGGGACTTTCTTGAAAAACTAGTCTATCTGTTTCTTATCCTGTAGGAGTAACAGTTAGAGAATGAATTTGGAGCTGATAGGAAAATGGCTGAAAAAAAAATTATCTAAAAGAAATTACTCATTTATTTTGTGGGCAATTTARAAATAAAGCTAATTTATTAGTTAGGGATATGCATTTTCCTAACAAAAATATTTAATTGAAATTTTTCAGTTACCCTTTTTGGTGGAATTTTGAATTTTTTAAAATTTTTAAAAATTTTTCTGAAAGTTTTTAATTTTTTTCAATTATAGACTTTTTTAAAGAAAGCAGAAATTGCCTCATCCTTTTCTTTTTCTTCAAGCTCATAACTCTTTCACAAGTTAATTTCTGACAATGTTTTATTGGAAAACAAATATTGTGTTTCATTAAAACTCTCTTTAACATTGAAGTTTGACTTAACATCTAGCATTTATGTGTATTTTGCYTGGAAGTTTTGGGCTTCCCTAATCCTGGTGAAGTTTGATGCTCRCCTGGTTGTGAAATCTGCCTTTTTCTTTTCTTACGCAATTTGTGTTTTCTCTATTTGACATGCTATGATCTTTATATCAGTATTTTGAAAGTAGATTAATTTTTTCCACATTCTCTGCAGTTATAATGACAGATTGTTTGTTGACTTTACCAAAAGCTTTGAGGGAAAGCTGCATAAAAATAGCCACTKAATTTCACATGAATGTAAAATATACCTTGTTATACCCAATCAGCAAGAGACCACAGGAAAAAAAATAGTCTTGGAATATCAATTTCTCATTAATGTGCTGCAGTGACTACAAGATAGTACAGTTTAAGATCCTGAAGAAAAAGAGGAAGAGGAGTCCAGTCTAAAATCAGAGTACAGCTTGTTCAGGGCACTGGCAAGCAAGGCCTTTTGGTGATGGAGCTCTGAAAGGCCAGAGCCCAGCAGAGCTGGGTGATCTTCACAGAGAGCCTCCTCCAGGTGCCAGAATGGTTTATTCCAATCTGCAAGAAAGCAGGACACCAGTGTGGCTCCACAGGGAAAGCCTGAACAAGACCCAGTGYAAAATGTAAAGAGATCAGAGATGGAAATTGAGACAGCATACCCAGGAGAAACAGAGAAGCTGTACCTGGCCAGGCAGGGATAGGGTTTGTGAAGCTCAATTAGCACTGAAACTTATCCAGAATGGATAAAAGAAGGGTCTCTACAACCCCAATAGTAGTGAAAGCCAAGGGAAGTACWAACTTACTGCTAAATTGAGTGGGTAACCTGATGAAGGATACTGAACAAGCTCAGATATTTGATGCTTTCTTGGCTTTGGCCTTTAGTGGCAAGGTCTGCTACCCTGGTCCCTGAGCTCAGTGACAGAATTTAGGGAACGGAGGCAGACAAAGGCTGAATTAGGGATTGCTTAGGTAAGGGTGACACTCACAAGTCCATGGGCCTAGATGGGATGCATCTAAAGCTGATGAAGAAGTTGGCTCATGTTTGTTTGAAAGGCCGCTGGTTAGGAACTGAAACACCTACCCAGTGTGGTTGTGAAATCGCCATATTTGGAGATACTAAAGACTTGATTAGGCAAGTGGTGAGCAGCCACATCTAACTTTGACACTACCTGGCCTGGAGCAAGAGGTTAGACTGGCTGACATCCAGAAGTCTCCTCTCAGTAATTCTGTGCTTTTGTGATTATGCCCATTGTGTAACCCATGCATTTAAAACACCCTCAATACTGATCACTGCTACCTGCAGGAAAATGAGATTTCAAAACTTCTCCCGCGCACATTGAAAAATACAGATGCACTGAAAAGTTGTAGATGTATCTAGTTCCATATGAAAACCTTCAATTATACAGAAGAGATTAACTATTTCATTGGTGTAAAGAATTGCTTCTGCTGTGGTGTCAGGACTGCGCATTGACAGTGTCTAGTCATTCCAGGTAYGTCCACTGGCATGAAAAGAAAGCCCTTCTTTTCAAATGCTGTAACATACAACCCAAATATACTTCACTCCAGATTTCATCAAAGAATGAGTCTCTATCAAAATCCCAACAGTGGACAGGTTTTGAGAGCAGMGGTAGAATTACAGTATAAGAAAAGCATCACCTAAAGCTTTCCCTGGAACGAAACAACACTTAATTTGACATTACTTATGTAGTCARTGTAATTGGGAAGGGTGACATTCTAATTGAGTATCTCATTTGAAGGCAGACAGAGAATCAACTATACAATAAATTAAGTTTGTCTCAGGTCTAATCAGTCTATTTTCCTTGCTGTTACTACTACATACTGCTAGAAGCAGAAAATGAGATAGAGAACCTAACTTAGCTTAATATCAAAGAATCAGGGAAAGAATGAAGAAGGCAATATTACTGCTTTATTGAGAAACTAAGACCTCAGAAATAAGACTATTTTTGAGGCTTATACCAGTAGTCAACACAGAGCACAAGACAGAACTTTATTAGGAGCAGGACAGTTCTTTAGTTGAAGGAGTCTGCTCATCACAAGAAGCTCTTAGCATGTTTTGTTTGTTAGTTGACTTGCAGGTTAACACCTTTTTGAAGAAAATCTCAAAATATAGTTTAATTCCACCTAACATAGATGAAGGCTGTCAGCATTGCTGGAATTTTTATACCATTTCTCTACCATCTTTGGAAGTTTTCTTTCAGCTAAATCTCCAGCAAACRAGCAGCCGTTTGCAGGAGGAGTACAACTGCTGTGGCACTTCCTGGCCAAATTTCTGYAAACAAATGTGACTTCTCAAAATTACACAGGTAACAGTGAAAACACTGATAGCTCTAAGTCTTGAGAAGAGGTACCTGTACCATTAAAACCTGGGCATCTCTCAGGAGTCAACAAGACAAAGTTTACACCAATGGAAAGAATACAGAAACAAAACTAGGTGCTGTTCAATGRCATTTGCACCATATTTTGTTCTCCTGAGCTATTTCCAGCACAGGTACAGCAACTAGGCGACTGGAATTTAAATTATTAATTCTTAAGTTTATTTTTTTAGTTACTTGCCATTTTTCTGTGCAATGCACTAACATTTCTTGTTACTCCAAAAGCAAAATTTGTTATATGAATTGCAATACATCTTTCTATATCCTTAGCATTAATCAGTCACTGTCCTTCCTTTCCTTCTACATCCCATTAAAAATACTGATGTTTCTCTTTTTCTGTATTATCACCAGCCACTTTTTTTTGTCTAGTTTTCTGTCTTYTTCTCTTTCCTGCCTGCTTCTTTCACACAAACTCACCTACCTGCATTCCACCTGAACATTTTTTGAGCTTCTGTATATACTTACATGCATTATTTCACTCTCAAGAATCACCCTACCACATTTTCTTTATTCTTCACATAAGACAAACCTGACTTAACTTTCTTCATGTGAAAAATAAACAGTAATGCAACAGTGAGTGGAACTTCCATGCTTCAGGAATCATTTTTCAACAATCCATACCAAAAAAATTTAATATCAGGAAAATACTATTCCTCTTTTGATACCCATGTACTTTGGAGCTACTCCTGGATGTTTTTATACTTTTTCATCAACTAAGATGACATTTTAAGAGGACGCGTCATTTCAATACTAAAATAATTCATCATTCTTCATTATAACTAAAGCAAAATTATTTTCTCTTTTCTCAGCCATGGGAAGGCAAGACTTGCTGTACTACTGAATGACTGCACAAGGCAATAAGTCACTGGGTTTGTAGTTTAAGTGACAGGACATCATACCTGACAAGGTCGATGACTCTCTCCCTTGGAGCAGTGCTGACTGGTTCATCATTAATCATTATGATCTGATCCCCTGGTATAAGCTTTCCTTCAGAGGGGCCGCCTGCAGACAAATGAAGAAAGAAAAAAAAGAGAGCCCAGGTTAGCAGACCATTGTAAACACACAGATACTGTTGTTCATATACTACAAGTGTGTTTTTTCTTCAGCTAATAACATTTTTACACTAACACTATTTCTGACGTTACCAGTACTTCCTCACCAGGAAAATCTTGCAAGCTAATGGTTTAGCAGCTTCTACTGAAGTTCCTCAAGTTCTAAACCTGTATCTAACCACCTAAACTAAGGGYTTAGTTTTCTGAAGGGCCAAAAGGACCCATAAGCCGTGGACTTATGCACCCTTTAAGGTGTGATCAACTATATTTTAGTCATCCTTCATCAATGTTTGTCTGATATTTTGTAAGACCATCTTGAGAAGGATTTCTTTTCTTGTGAACAAATGATCCTGTTTATCTACTATTAAKAACAGGAAGTCTTTTCTCATGGTCAATATACCAGACCTTCCTGGTTGCAACACGTTGTTTCCTGTCCCAGGCAAAGTAACACCAGAGAACRTCTTATTCCTCTTTCCTGATGAAATATCACTCACTTATTTGAATGTCATTCACAGGTGTCTCCTATGATTTTTCTGTTCTAGGCAAAACAAATCTGTTTTCTTCAATTGGAGATAGGAAGTTTTTATACTCCATCTGCTTGAATCTCTTTTCTGCTGGATTCCTACCACTTGATGAACACGGGTACATCCAAAAGCATTGCCACTTTCAGTTAGACATGAATATTTAGCATTAGTCTGAATAGACAATCAGTCATGTATATGTCTATGTGGTTTGGATTCTGGCACTGCTGAAATGCACATTGAGTGCATTGTATTTTATAAAATGCACATATTACTTTGTTTCTCAGCACAATTACAGAAGTTGATGTGACATCACAKTTCCTAGTGTAGAGAGATATATYCTCTCTAGTCTTTGTCTTTACACTCTGCAATGATGATACATAAAAAACCAAAYAATATTACCATTATGAAAATAAAGTCTCAAAATAAAATGTTTCAGCATCAAAACCAATTCATTGAACAACTGAGCTAATGCTGATCCTTTCCTGTTTGCTTTGAAAACTTAATTCCACTTCCATATCCCACATAAATGGATACAAATCCATGTAGGAGAATGTTGTCCTGAGCTCATATTTCCTCCTATTCACTCGGAACAGAACATAGTAAACATATTTTCCAAATTTTAACATAAAACTACATTAATAATGCCAAGTTGAGAGAAATGAGCTGTCTGGATCTGGTTCAAATATTAGTTACACTGCTCACTTCATGTGAAAGCAATACAAATGTAATCAATGCACACACGTTGGTAAATGACATCAGAACTTCACAGAGTCGATTTTGCCTCTCTCTCCCTCTGCTCTCTGTGGGGGTTCTGGATAACATATCGAACAGGAGCAAAGTCAAATCCCTGCCCTTGGCTGCAATTTTACATAACAGCTGGACTTTTGAGCATAGAGAGCCTGTGATTTGGGAAACAGATTATCCCACGTCTGGTTTCTTATAACTTCAAAGAGATCACAATCCTCACTAATTTTCACTGCAGGTAAGATGTTTGGGGATATCTTTTGACCTGGCTTTTAACCATATAGTTATACAGATGCACTAATTAAAGAAAAAAAACCCCAGCAGTTACATCCTCTTTTTCAGAAAGAGATACTGTTTTTAGAAAAGTAGCTTTCTTTGGGAAGGTGATGGTGAGAATGAAAAATATGCAAGTTTTAATCTCAGAACTCAACATACCTCTTGAAAATGCTGATTCAATGGTAATGAAGGTGACAGCAAACCAATGTAAAGATACCAGGGAGAAGACCTTCTTTCCTTGAATGAAATWGGTTAACTTTTTTCAGGCAAACAATAGTAATGGCTCTGAGCAACAACTCCAAACTGGCTTTTTGCCAATACATTTATATAATGTTCAAAAATGAGTGTGAGGAAGGAAACCACTGGGTAATACAARGCTAAAAATCATATCTAGTATTTGTGATTACTTTGCCTGCCTGAATATTTCAACAGTTCTCAAATTTGTAGCTGCATTTCATCTTAGTAGCCTAAATCAAAGTTTTTTTCTGGGGTCARGTGGGGAAAACATACCTGGTGTTACTGAGCGTACAACAACTGGCTTTTCACTACCAGCCACAAACCCAAATCCTAGCACAGGATCCCTCCTCATTTCCACTTTCCGAGGGGCTGGAGGGGTTATTTGGCAGCTCTCTATTCGAGGGTCTTCAAATGTGGCTGATTGTGTCATGTGACTGTGAAAAAAAATAAAAGATGGAAAAAGGAAAAAAATCATTAAAACATGATTTTGTGGTATCTACTTGAGCCAAGCAATTTGTGCAACGATATGAGATGAATATCTGAAACGTTCTCACTAGAGGAACTAAAGCACCAACTTAATAATTTTCTATTAGATTTTCTTATGCATTAAGTAATAATGCTGCTGGCAGGTCTCAAATAGTAATCAATAGTATCAGACTTTAAAGAGGTCTCTTTTTGACAGCACACATTTAATCATATCCCATATATGAAAGAAAAACAACCTGATAATAAAGCCTTTGTCATCTGCGCTTGAATTTTTCATCCTTCAATTTTTAGAAGGGAAAAATAATAGTAGTGACCTACTCATAACATAAAACTCAACAATTAGAGTCTRTCAAACTTTTTTAAAAAGAGAACACACATTTTAATTTGGGGACCTAACATGTTAAGCAAGTTTCTGAGCTGAATCCTCTCCCTTCCTAAGACATCCATAACAGCTCAATATTTGATATTTGGATAAACTATCCAAAATCMCTTTAAAATGTTCCAGGGCACAAAGAAACAAAAAAAAAATCAAGAAAATATATTTATGTGGAATTACTAAAATACTTTGCTTTCTTCTACATGTTATGAAAAAGCCTATTTATTGTACCTGGAAGAAAAAATTCTTGTGGCTAGAGGGAAAGATCTTGAGTTTTCAAGCARAAAATAGAAAGGATGAAAGCTATCCAACATCCCATATCCGTGAAATAGGTAACAGCTTAAAAGCATAAAGATTTTAACATTAATCTAAACACTGAAACGTGGCTGATGTTGTACACAGTCAGAACCAAAACATACTTTGCATTTTCCACTCAMTGGCTGGAGTCCACACTGAATCACAGCTACCAACTCCCAGTGCCAATCAGACAGACAAAGAGACCACTCSCGTGTCATACCCCAAACACCATCCATTGAACTCATGTGCTTCAGGAAACCAAACTACCCCTGCAGGCAACAAGTAATACCTGGTCAGATTTCAGCTCATGGCATCAACTCATTGCAGTCCTGAAGAGACCTCAGATAATATTTGTTTTAAGTTGCCTGACCAAGAGTTAACTCATTTTTTTGCTTTCAAGAGACTGTAAGTTTGCAAGTGCTGAATGACTCTAGCTCATGGTAAATAAATGGACAAATGGAGGAAGCCAAGTCCCAGCCCCACCTGCAGAGAGGGCACAAGCTCTGAGAAAGGTAACAACCATGTGCCCAGCCTGAGAACTCTGAAATGCACATCAAAGAGGCAGATATCCCTACAGCACTAGGCAGTATCATCCATTGGTGTCCTCACAGGTAATTAATAATACGAAAGTCAAGTAATTTTCACATATCTTTGACAATTTTACATATAACGTGTTATAAATGAGGGTTAAGGGAYATACTGTGCAACCAGCATTGTTGATCTCACCACTTTTCCATCTGTGAATACAATTCCCTGAAGAACTCCAAACTGGCAGTCCATAAGGAGAAAGGTATCATTCAGAGATCTGTTTTCAGCATCAATGACACACAAAAACTTGGCTGATCTTTCCCCAACACATACACCTTGGGCATGACATCAATTTACTTTCTCACCATGGTCTGCTTCATTACTGATACACAGAAGAGCAGCAAAATCTCAGTAAACTCTCAGTGGGAGTCTATTTCTGTTACTGGGTTTTTCTAGGGCTTTTCTTCAAAGAAGCTTTCTATCCCTATGACTAGATTCAGTCTGCCTAAGAGTAACATGCTGTCTTTTTATGCATTTGATCAGAGGCAGCAGAAGCTACTTCCTTACAAAAATAAGAGAGCAAGAGAATATCTCTGTGCTCTCTTAATATATGCATAAGGTGAGGTCAGCAAAGAAAGTACTTGTTTTTTACTAGCTAGAGCATCACATCTGATACTTCATTATCTTCCTCCTCCTCCTCATGTTCCTCCAGCTTTTGCCAGTTTATTTTAGATAACATTCTATTTTCTTTTTTCAATTAACTATTAGAAAGCCCAGAGAATTATACACAGACCCTTTAAGAAATCTATCTTGRAGACCTCCCAGGCATCTCCTCTCCATAAATTCCTATTTGTGATTTGTGCTTCTAGATATTCAAACATTTTTTCTTTCTAATGAGACAATTTCTGAGGTGCCACTGKTATCTAAAAAACTATCTATTTCAACTTGAGAACTTTGTTTTGGTAGAGAAGACAAAACTCGGCATTTTTTACCTCTCTTTGATGACGGCCTCACAAACTTTCCATAAAGTCAGGATAATCTATTTAATAATTTTTTCCTAATAGCTGTTTCCATTTTTGGGGCACTACAAGCCCAAACCGAAAGTGTCTTCTGTCCCAAAGAGAAAATACCATATTTACAAGCAATGTGAAAATACTGCTTGAGCCTTTGAAAACTACTTCCATTGTACTACTACACTGTACTTACTCTGTCTTCTAAACACTTTTGCAATCTGTTTTAAAAAGGAAAAACCTCAAAACAGCCTCAAAACCCCCCAACAAACAGTAGCACATCACATAACAAATTCTAAGAGCAGACAGAGATTTGCTTAAGAGAGCAGCCCTGCTCCTGGATGCTCCAGCCCTTGCCTTGGCTGGTGCTGAGGATCTGCARCAGCACTGCATCAGTTATTCAAAGCCTAAGCAGGAGGATCAGTGAGGAGCAGTCCATCATGATTCTGAGAGGCACAGCAGACACTATTGATTTTTAAGGTTATCTGCCTTGGAATACATCAACTAAAAAGACTCTGCAGCTCACACTTCCACAGCTTGCTGCACCAGATATTCTTGTGCCATTCAGCACATTGGGGGTGTACTTCAAGAGAGTAGCAAGATGTATAAATATGATCCCAGAAGAGACCAGATGAATGCTCAAAGCTTTTTGTGATGTTACATTGACAAACCTGCTTCCTCCTGTGGTTAGTTCATTATTGAGATGCCAGTTGTGATACMACAGTTCAAGACTAATTTGAATTTTGCATTAATTGGAGGTATTTGATCTCCATCTCAGCTATGAAAAATACTAACTTCTGCAGAATAACTATGCTATGAGTTATAAACCAGAATCTAATAAGCTTGGACTCAAAAAAGCCACTTTGGAGAACCCTACCTAAAATGTCCTTTATACTCTGCAAGATCTTAGAAGAAAAACTGCAACACTACAAACTTGCTATTTGCTTCAAACACCTTWAAAAAAAAGTATTTATCTACATTTAGATACAGTTCTTACATCATAGCTAAAGATTTACTTTCTCAAGGAAAAATGGGAGAAAAAGAAAAGGCCTGAGATTTTAAATATGAACTGTTCTTTCCATGTACCCAAACTCAAGCTGTCCTTAAATTGCCTTTTCAAAGAGAGACACTTCTTTCCTCCCATTTTCAACAGCTGAGATTAGTCCCTGCTTTGCAAGGCCATTTCTCTGATGCACTCATGTTGTCAGCAGTGGGAGACTGCTGCCATATGAAGGAAAAAAATTCTTAGAGAATTTCTTGAACAGAGATTTTATATACCAGGCTCTTCTGAGARATAAACTACCAGCTATGGAAAATCATAGCAGAAGTGCAATCATAAGCGCTTACTTTCAAAAACTCTCTGTGGAAACTGCTCTAGTCAATATAGAAGGTAACAGGGGAAATGAGATAGAAGGCATCTGAGCGAGCATGCACCAACACACAGAGCAGAATAGAGACATTGCAGGTGGCATAAAATTCATGTGCACACTTACCCACAAAGGGGCCTACAGTGAGCAAAGGAAGAAGCAAATTAGGAAGAAAAACACCCTGGGGAGCATTGATCAGCTGCATCACAGCAGCTAGCACCTGCAAACACAATTCAGAAACCCAGGACATTATAAGGAGGCTAATTTAACATTTGCATATCCAAATTCATGCTTGGCTTAGTCAGAGGTGCAGTTTAAGACTGACACTTTGAATCTTCACATAATTAGCTTCAAAGTTATTAACTTGGTAATATTTTCCATGGAAATCTTCCTAGCATTGTCCTTATTTAAATTAGAGGCTGAAAAATCCAAGAAATATATAAACAAAGACTGCAACTGAGAGCTTGATTTAATAATGCTTAGTAGTAATTAAAAGCAAAGTGTCTGAGTACAATGCTTTTTAGCCTTTGCATTTTGATATGTCATTCCCTGACATGTCAGAAGTTTTTTTTTGACAAAAAATGGAGTTTTCATTTCCACAGAAAAATGCTTAGAGCTCTAACTCTTCTAAGAAACGGAAAACTATGGTATGAACCCAGTGATCCTAGTATGGTAAACATTATTTTAGAAATAAGTAACAAAGGCACCAGAACAACTTTAGCACCATTCTGCAAAGACTTCCAAAAAGAAAGTAAAAGAAGTGATACCTCAAACTGAGTTGAATACAGCTGCACACCCACAAACTCTAAAACAACTGTAATCAGTCAGCTGTTGCATCAGATTTGGACAGGGTAGAGACATGCTGCTTTCAGGTCTCTCATTTCATATTCTCCTATTACAGTTTGTTTCAGTTACTTCACAGGTTAACATCAGCTTGCAATTTTGGGGTGTTTAATCCTTCACTTAAAAATAGTTACAGTATTTCTGCTATACAGATTGATTTACCTACAAAACAGACTCTTACTCACTTGAGACACAGCAGGTGTAAACTTGGTCAATAACAGAGAGGAGTCTGTGGAAATGTCAAATCACTCACAGATTGATGAGTGGAAGTGGGCAAGGAGGATGGAGATAAGGACTTTTTTCTCAGAAATAACAAAACCACTTCAAATTTTTGAGCACTGTTAAAATCCTGTCTCATTAATTTGGAGGAGGTGGAGGATCTGCCTTGTTGATTGCAGTAGTGATTTTCAAAAAGATCTGTGCAAGTTAAGGACACTGAACAAACTTTCATTTGCAATTATCTGAGYCCCTGCCATGAGTCTGCCCATCCTGCCCCAAAATAACCTCTTCATACTCTTTGAACTCTATGATACTCAGAGTCTTGGGCTCTGCACTCAAAATTTCCTGGGAGTGGGAAAAGCTATTGTAGCAGCACAARGAAGTAGATTTAATTCTCATTAAATCACTGTTCTTCAGGAATTAGCACGAAGTAAAATGGCTTGAGACTTGAGACAGATTTATAGAAACTGATAACATGAGCGTATTCTATATTTTCCTGCTTGATAATCTGGAAAGACTACCCAAATAACAACAGTTAAAAGACAACTGTCATAGAGWTGAAGAAAGATGAGGTGCAAACCCTCCAGAAAATGAAAAACTCATCTTTGTTAATTTAGCTTAACTAGTAGCTCAGTATGAAAAATAATTTCCTTCCTTCCTTCCTTTCTTCCTGGAACCTCTCAGTATATCCCAAGTTAATTTATTTTCTCTAAGAAATCCCCCAAGAATTATTAAGAACTAGGACACAAGTGTCAAAACCATGCATCTACTGCCTTTTACTTGAAAATKATATTTCAAGAAAAAAGTGCACAAGTAGTTATTACATTGCTCAGTAAAACTGCTGCTCCTACAGAGAATCTGGTGCCTTGACAAACTCTTTTTTGCTCCATTTTGCAGGAAACCAGAGAATCGCTCAAAGTTCTAGAATTTTTTTTAGACATATTCAACCGACAAAAATTTTATTTTCGGTGGTTAAAAAAAGGAGTCAACTTTTAACACTTCAAGAAAACACTCCCTCTATTTTCACTGGTTTTTGTGCAGGTGTACATACCTGCACAGAATTCAGTATCACAGCCACAAAATGCAACTGGGGCTATTTATCAGATGTTTTTGTTTCTTTCTAGGACTACTATTTTTTTTTTTTGCCCCAGTGTCAATTTTTTTTTTTTTTAAAGCTTCTTCAACAGTTAAATCCTCCAAAGTCAGGTCATTTTATAACACCCTAGAAAATGTTTGGCATATGCCATCTGGATGAACATATGGTAAAAATGTAATTAGAAAGAAAAAGGTTTGCTGGTTTCAGAAGAAGCTGGTGACAGCTTTTTTATAAAATTGGATACAGGGAAATCTGACATRTAAAAAAATTTCAAAATCCACTCTTCCACTGTTGGGCATGATCTGCAATCTAAAGCAAGGCAAATTCAACCAAAATTGCRCTGAATAAAACTGACATGAATACGAATTCAGAGAGCTAAAAAGATTTATGCTCAACTTTAATCAGGCTCTGGGGAAAACGCACTGAAAATATAATTCACAATGACAATTAGGACTCATATTATTACACGTGTAAAATGTGAATAYTTCTGCATTCTGCCTTTTTCTATATAGGAATGTCATATATTGGGAAGAAAGAAAAATAAACTTATATACTTACAGTTGAATCCCACAAAGACATGGAAAAAAGCCTCAAGCCCCAGCTGCCAACTAGCAGTTGCTTGCTTTGAGTATTGTATCTACAGATTGCTAGAGAAATATGCTTTTTAAATTATTCTTCTCTCAGGATAGCCACAAACATATCAAAGACTCTGTTCATGACAAACGTTGGATTTCCTGCCTTTTGTGTTGGGACAGGACTTTACAGGCACATGCCAAACAGCAGAAATTGCACAGAAACATCTCAGTGAAAATTAGTGAAGAAAGGGCCACACAAATGCTGGAATTGCCTCCCCTGGAAGTTGAGCATGATGTCAGCTTTGTCTGACTCACCGCCCAAAATGCACAGCCAACAGGGGTGTGCCAATGACAACTAAGTCTGAACTGCAGCCCTGCACATGCAGCACGCAATGCACATGGACAGCCCACCCTCCCAACACACCATTATGCTCCTGCACACTGCTGAATGGCACTTCTGCACTCAGTTTCTGTCCCAGSAAACTTCTCCCACCTGGGTGACACCAGGTTCAGCAGAAATACTCTTGATTTCAAAGCCTGTCATTGAACAGAGATTCAGGGGCCCATTCTTGAGCAGGTTTTCACAGATAAAGGAAGTTCACAAAATACTTATATGTACAAGACTGCATGGATGAAGCTATGGATGAACTGCCTTCCACAGGAAATTCCAGGGCAAGCCGTGAGCTGGAGCTGTGCAAACACACAGTAGTCCAAAATGTGGGAGAAAGCAAGCCAGCAGAAATGGCAAATGGTAACATTGGCTGGTTTGACCACCAATTGGTCCTTGCCTTTTCCTGGAAAAAAGATTTACAATGCCACAAAGTCACTGGTATTTCCTTCCTGAAAGAAGCCTTTTCACAGGTCAACTCTTTCATATGCAGCAAGGGCATTAGTATAGCACAGGGAGGCAGGGTGTTTGGCCACTTGCCTGGCCCAGCTCCTTCAAGAAGGAAACTGTGCAAGATGTTTCTACTARAAATCAGAATTACTGGCTTTCCTCCACAGCAGGAATTTCTTACAAAGTTAGGATTTGAAGACACCCAGSTTTTATCCTGACATAAAGCATTTTTCTTAAAGTGATCTGAGCTACTCTGTTTAGAACAGTGAACTACTTTAAGGCCCTTAAGGATGATCTGAAATGTAGCTTTTCATTATCCTCTGCACATGCATCAATAAACCCTGTTGCAACTACAGACATAGAAAAGGGAAAAAAAAAAACCAAAAACAACCTGCAAATGCRCAATAAATCCATTTGGGCTGAAAGTGTCCTCTGGAAAACAGAACAAACAACTCCTATTCATCCTGCTTTAGAGATTTCACACTAACCCCATCAAGAGCAATCTGTCAGCCCTGCCTGGCCCAAGTCTGCAACAAACAGCACAGACCTGTGCTAAGGGCTGCCAGCATTTCCCATCCAGCGAGTAAAAGGAGCTGCCATCTCCAACTCAACATGGACAATTTGTCCAACTGAAATATTATAAAAAGAACARGGGAGAAGCAGCAGCATGGAAATTGCTTTTAAGGTGCTGATTAGATTAGGAAAGCTACTGACAAAAAAAATCTCATCTGGGGCAATGCTGGAAGCTTGCTCCAACAATCACATGTCACATTCTAAATACTAAGTGTGGGTAACCTGATGACAGGGTAAGAAGACAGAATGCAAATTTAATGTGCCCATTGTAACCCTATGGTAGAGCTGGGCTTGGCGTGAACAAATAGCTGAAACACTGAAGCCCCTGCTTTGGCAGTTCTGTACCTGCCTAACTCTTGGGAACTCAGTGCTGTTATGAGCGTATGGAGATAAGCAATTACAGCAGAAGCAAAACCCATTTGTTAATCCTTTGAACTTAATCTTCCTCATTCCTTCAACAACTGAATGGATGAGCAGGTTACAGAAAGGGCTCTGAATTATCTACTCATTTCCTTCCTTTCCAGTTACAGTGGAGGGCTCCTGAACCAAAACTAGCCCTTCTGATGGCATTGTGTCGACCCAGCATTCCACCAATTGCCTCTTGGGCAAACCTTTCTYGGGGGAAACATCAGCTGCCAGTGTCAAAACAGGTGAAATACCAGCATATGGGTTAGTTGATAAACAGTGGGTACTCAATACTGCAGCTGCTTAGTTTATCAACAACCAAGTATTTAAATACTCAGGGATATAAACCCTGAGTTTGCATCACTCTGGTCAGTACAGCTCTCTGCACTCAGAAGCAGACTGTGCCTGCTTCTGTGTGTTAACTTCAGGAAAGGGCRACACAACAACCCAGTTAGAAACATTGAGTTTGTCCAAGTTCAGGGTAACACAGAGGAGCAGTCTGTACATCAGTACAACCAGCTGTCTCCAGTTTCCCATGCTGGGTATGAATTCTCTTCACTGGAAATTCCAGCACAGGAGAGATTAGGRAGTTACTTTTATAAAGATGTCCAACTCCTGAACTGATACAATGACTGCAAGGAAAACCTTTAATTCTCCAGCTGCTAGACAGAAAAGGATCTGCAAGCAACCAAGGGGRATAGAATGAATTTAAAATATTTTCATAACAACTGACAAAAGTCCCAAATTCAAACCTTCATGATCTGCAACAAAGTCTTCACAATTAGTCTTCAAAGCAAATCTTCTAGTTCTGTAATTGTGCAGAAGGCCTTCAGGACAGAGAGGAAACAAAGAAACCGTATCTTCCTTTCTCCTTTCTTTTAACAACTACAAATAGAGAGGATTACTCTTCTTGACTGCTGATTTGGGAGCATGCCATTATGACTCTTCAGCAAATGTAAAATGAAAAAGAGAACTTAATTGAAATAAGTTAGAATGACAGATTGCACTGATGGGATGTGAGGCTGCCAGGTAGAGCTGTCATGCAAAAATTAAGCATAGGATATTGAAGGGAGAAAAAAAATCAGGTGTGTTTGATCTTTGGATTTTTTTCCAAAATTACTCTCTATACTACAGCACAAATGGCTGAATTATTTTTCTGGACTTACTTTTTCATTCCAAAGTAAGCAGCTAACCTTTCAAAGTGAGAACACTTCTAGTAACCACAGGCTATTTCATATATCTTAGAAATAGGGGTGCTGCAGATCATACTGCAGCTTCATTATATCAAAGAAGSTTTTGCTAAAGCCTGCAAGTAATTTCTATTTACCTACTTACCTATGCAAGAATCTGCCCAGCTTCCAAACTGTGTATGWTAGTATCTATATAAATATTATTAAAGGCATTATGTGTGGTAACAATGCACAAGAATCATTATCTCCTTCAATTTGTAACTGCCAGCAAGCTTCCTCAAGAGGTGAAGGAGAAATAAGGTAATATACAACACTTCAAAACAGGTGCATTGGAGYTAAACTGAAGTGACAGCTGCTCTAGGGAAACCTATTCAGATAGAAACCCCCTACTTACAGGTGAAGAAAAAGGTCAAACAAAAGTGTCGTGTATAGTAACCTTGACACAAAAAAATCAATTATGATGGAAGTTGCAGCCAGGCTGATCAGCACATCAACTCTCCCTGTTTATCTCAAGAAGTCCCAATTCTCTGTAAACGGTGAAAGCTCTTAGTAATGCAAGCAGTTAATTCCAAACTATGACAATCTTCACTTTGGAGTTCAGAACAATTCTACAGATGGTTTGCTTTCTGTTTAAGCCACAGACATGTCACTCTCCTCTGAAATCTAAAGCTGATAAACTCTGCAAAGCCCCATCTCATGAAAAACATAATAAAGGCCTTCAAGGTTTCTTAACTGAGAAAGTACATAAAGCACTTTGGAATGTTGGGTTTTTTTAAGGAAAAACAACAYTAGTGCAATTCTGACTTTAAATACAATGATGAAAAAATGACTTTAAAGACTTGGACTTTCAAAAAAACAAACACAATTAAAGTAAAATCTTGGTCATTGATACTGCACACCTGTAGTACACATCTTCAGCCTGGAAAATGTCATGTCTCTTTTTGTACATAGACAGGTCAGACTGACAGAAMAGGCCAAACTTGAAGAAAATAAGCCATAACTAACATACTGAAATATATTCATTTCTTACTTATCTTCTGAAACTTAGGAACAAGGATAGATCTGAGCCGTTGGCAGTAAAAGTATATCACTTGATCTTGTAAGTGTGGGTCTGCTTAGGATTGGGCTGATCTGGGGTTCAGGACTATATGGAAAGAAGAGCGGTAGTTGGCAACCATGCAAAACCAAGGTTTTGGGTTTTTTTTATTTTTTAGCAAAACACCACAGAASTAAAATAAGAGCTGAACTACACACTTATTTAAACATCATTCTTGCATGATCTGATTATCTAGCTGTAGCTAAATTTAGACCAATACTATCCCCCATTAAGCTTAGTCCATACCATGAGGATAAATCAATTTTGTAGGATACRTTCCAGTGATGAAGTTCCCAATTTACTATGTAAATTACTTCCACTACACAGGGCATACTATAAAAGASTGTTTTTCTAGTTAGATAACACTTCCTGGCCCAAAGCCCCTTAATTTTCACAGAGCATTATTAAACCATAGTGGCCTGTAAAACACAGAGTAGAATTTAAACTGCATGACCCAGCACATGGGAAGAAAAAAAAAAAAAGAGGGAAACATCTGCCTAATTATAACCAGTAAAACTTCAACTCTCTATAAAATATACTGTGGCCTCATTTTAGTGTCCATACAATGCATACTGAACTTTAGTTTTAAATATCTGCAATAAAAGTAAAGAACATTTCCACCAAGGAATGTGAAGCCAAGCCAAACCAAAGTGGCTGACTTCAGAGGGGGTTAGTGGAGCTCATCAGGGGTCTGGAACACAAACCTTATGAGGAGTGGCTGAGGGGCCTGGGAGTGTTTAGTCTGGAGAAGACTCAGAGGAGACCTTGTCACTCCCTACAACCACCTGAGAGGAGCTTTTGGTGAGTTGGGGATTGGTCTCTTCCCAGTAACAAGCCATAGAACAAGAGGAAATGGTATCAAGGTGTGTCAGAGGACATTTAGATTGGATATTTGAAAAATTTATTAAACAAAAGGTTTGTCAAGGATTGGAACAGGCTTCCCAGGGAACCAATTCTGCAGGTATTAAAGGATGTGTAAAACTGGGGACATGGTTTAGTGGTAAACTTGGCAGTTCTGGGTTAATGGTTGGACTTCCTGATCTTAGAGGGTTTTTACAAATGTCTATGATTCTCTTCTACATACAATATTTTTGCTGACAGATCCAGGAATTATGCACATCTTGGTCACATCACAGCCTACAAGTGAAACTAGGAAATAAATTTCTGGACATTTAGTTGACCAATTTTTAATAGAATAAGAAGCCAGTCTATGTAGGAAGCACAAATTCCTCAAAAGCAAAACAGCCCTTCCCATCATTAATTACTCAACAAACCAACATTTATATTTTAAAATCACAGAGAGTCTAGTCTATAAATGGAACACATTTTCATAATTTAATAATATAGCAAACATATGCAAATCAAATTGTTATTTCACAAATCAAGAACTCAGAAAGATTAATTAGAGAAGTTTTACTCATTTCTGACAAGCAGTTTAACTTCAAAAACTACATAATTCAGATTTGGGGATAGGACAGAAAAAATCTGTCATAACAGGAAATTAAATTACTCTCTGAATTCAGTTTTGAAACATGAGTCATACATTCTTACAATTGATTTAAAACAACTGGAATAAAAACAAAGCAAAGCTCTACTATTTTCAAAAATTAATTCAAACATCTGGCAAGAGRAAACAGCAAGTCTTCTTCAGCAATGGATAATTAACCTACTCACTGTTTTGTCAAACTCAACTACTCTACTACTTATGTTCATAAACATTAGGAATAGATTTGGAAAAGTTGTAACATTTTAAATCAAATTCATATCCTTGTAGAACAGTTACTTATTTTCTTTTGTGTAAAGAATGGGATCAACTAAAGCATGAGCAATTCAGGGGATCTTATGTCTGTCCATTATAGTTTTGCTATAAATGAAATAGTAGGAACAAAATAATGTGTTTAGAAGAAGTCTCATTTAAGCTTCTCCATCCAYAATCTGTAGAGTTATGCAGATTACTCTTTTGCCAGTTTTAGGTCCTGTATTTTTACCTCCCAGTTATGGCCTGATCCAAATACATAAAGCTTAAAAAAAACCAAACAAACAAAACAAATCAGAAAAAAACTTAAAACTACAGAAAAAATAGAAAATATTTTGCAATAAATCTTTCTGTTGCACCACTTCAATGAAACTTTTCTTCTGTTACAGAAGGATAGGAAAATTACACCACTTTTAAAATAAAACTGAAGTTTTTTTTCTTTAGAAAATAGCTAGATGCAACAATTTAGAATACCCAGGTATGAAAGAAGAATCCCATCCTCACTAGCACCATCTTGGGAAAAAAACCCAGAAGCCAAAATCCAGCTAAATGTCCAGCCACATATACAATCTTTAAAGAGTGAAGATGAGAGTGGAAAAAAAGCCCAAGGAACATGAGCACACCACGTCCAGGGTGACTTGTTTCATAGTTAAACCCTGAAACAGAAGGAGAAATGGGAAGGGGAGCAGGTAGAGATGACATCAGAGGAGAAGCCACTCATCAGCAACTTCTCTATTCCTCTTAATTGTAAATAGTGAGGGGAAAGAGTCACTACTGCCAACACAAAATTCACAGTCAAACTTCTGGAGTGCTGGGAACACTCAATATTATACCTGTGACATTATCAGTCCAGGAAAAATTACGAGGAAAACTGTCTAGAAGCCTCCATAACTTCCATATCTTACTTCCAGCTTCCTTCCAGAGACTGAAAAAGAAACCCAACTTGTTTTTTTTCTACCAGGATGCTTTCTTACAGATTAGCTCAAATATCAATCAATATTTCATTCTTTCTTGAATCCACAGGCAGCGTGACTTATAGTAACATCCAGGTAAAACTCAGGCYAGGGACGACAAAAGCAGTCTTTATGGGAAATAGAAAAACACTGGGAAGCCTTGGCAACATTATCATCTCACCATCCATCAAACTCTGCACTGCCATCCTCAGTCTGTTCCATCAGCCTGCATTCCCTGTTCTTCTGGCCATACTGAAAGGACATTTCCCTGTAAAATCTAGGTGAGTCACTGTTAATTCACAGTGATTAGACTAAAGCAACTTCTGTTTTAAAGGGGTRTAATTACTCCAGCATACACAAGCCCAGTTAAAGCCACTTTGTAGGGATCACAGGGTATGGCCACCAGTATCCTCTTTTCTCACAGCTTCAGTGAGTGTGCTGCTTGGGAAATCTTCTATAGTGGAGCTTAGCAACTTGGAGGAAAAGCCATCMCTAATCCAGCCCTGAAGCTGTGTACATATTGCCAGATGAAATAAAACATGAGCATGAACTGAATGTTTTCTACAAGAACAAAACCTGTCTCTTCCTCTTAGATCTCCTTGTAGCTGTAACTAAGGGCAAACACAAGACTGAATTTTCATCTGAGTTTTGCATAGCTCTTGTAAACTTAAGGCTGCAATGCAGCTTCCATATTGAACAGCTGGGAATAAACCTGCATTTATGTGATGTTAGGGTCAAATCAATCCCTTAGACTGAAACAATATGGCACAATCTGGCTGGAAAAAATCTCCAGAAACGATCCAGTTCCTCTGCTGCAGTGTGTCTTCCTTTGCTTTAAATGTGCTTTCCTTTATGGATCTCCAGTCAAGACTACACTTGCAGTATTATCCTTAGAAGAAATTTAAATCAGTCATACTGGAAGTATTTAATTTGCTCCCTAAATAACGATTCAGATTCTCTTTTAGTGACAGTTACAGGGAGAGGAAAAAAAAAAAAGGAAAGAAGGTTGGAATAATTAATCCCTTCTACCAGTTGGAACATTGTTACAATAGTTTGACCAGGCTCCTGGAGTTATAAAATATGGAGCATTTGGGATTCAAAGCAGACAACTCTCTGCAGCAAAATTAGCTATTCATCTCCATTCTTCTGTATATAAATGAGCAAACAAGTTACAGCCAAAGTGTCTGCCTGCATAGTCKGCTTAGTAATTCTGAATGCAGGACTTTCCATTGCACAGACACCCGGAATTAATGTTGAAAATACCCTGGCAGTCAGTTATTACTACTGATAAATATTAAATTGGATGGGAGACTGTACTATAAAAACTGAAACTAGAGAAATGAAATGGCTGTGTTTTTAGCCAGAAAGACCTGTCCTGTAAAAGATAAAAAAGAGAATTCTTCAGTAGGTATATATATGCTAATGATTGATCGGAAGAAACTTCAAAGCAGATGGGTCTACAAAGCAGGGAGATCTATCATATAAATCTTAATTAATTAATAAAGCTTATCTTGTATAATTGTATCCTATGAATGATGCTGCTGGCACAAAGCAACATGGACAGTGCTTACTAAATATGGTAAAGTGCTGTCCTACATTCAATAGAACTCTTTTAAAATAGTAGTATTTGGGGGGTTTTGCATGCTAATAATCTTTTGTAAGTACATTATGTGCTTGGATCAGAAGGCAATAAGGCTGGATGCAGTACTTTGTCCTTCCTAATTTTGGACTAGCCTCTGAAAGCTCAGCTTTGGTACAAGTATGCTAAGCAGTGCAGTATATGTTTCTGTGCCAAAAAAGTGAAATCATGGACAAATGACCTGATTTCAGGAAAGAAAATTACCTCCATCCCTAGCTATTTATAGAGAAGACTTACTTCATGCTATCAACAAAGGCCATAAACAGCAAATAAAGACCCAACAAGCTGCTCTCATCCTCACCTGCTCCATTCAAACTTTCACACCCTTCCATTGTGCCAGGATCAGAGGGACAGTGGTCCTGCAGGAAGGAATGAACTCAAGCTGATGAGCTCAGAGCTCCACTCCAATGTTTCAATTCAGCTGTGCAGGGGATGATGAGGCAGGCAGCTGCCTTTACCAATTTGAAGGCCTAGGTAAGGCACACATTGCATTCAGACTCRAGTCTCAGTTCACATTGCACAATGTTCCCCAAACCTGAGCAGCAAGTCTGACAATGCCAGGGATTTGGTGTCCTTGGCTCTAGCAGCAAGTTCTCAGTCTTTTCAAATTAGGGCTGAGATCTTGCTGACTGGGAGCAGGGACCCCAAGTTGTGGGGAAGCACGTACACTAAGGAGATGCTGTAAGTCAAGCATTTTTGATTAGCCCGTGTCTTCTACTAGTGGAAACTTCTAAAATTATTTCTGTGTCTATCTGGATAYAGTCCAGCAAATCAGGTTCCTATTGCAGCCAGCTGCAGAAGCAAAGCTCAGCTCAGCATCAGGGGTAACACCAGAAACACAGTCCCCAGCATGTGCCTGACCCCTGAGCAGCTACACAGGAAACCAGACCCCAGGTCGAACAGCAGCTGCTGGGAGCACTCCTGGGGAGGACTCAGATCCTTATGATCTTAACAGATGCTGTATAAAGGATGAAATGACAGTTCATGCATACTGGAAGGCATGCTGCTTTTCAGCAAGGCTGGATGGGCAATGTCTATTTATTTAGGTGGCAATTGTATTTTTGTAAGAACGGCAGTAAAGGAAAGCTTATAGCAATAAAATAATTACTTTGAGTCCCAGTTTGCCTAATAGCAAGTTATTAGAGCAGCTTATGTAGCTGAGAAAACGAGTAAGCTTTTAACCAGAAGATCTTGTTGCCCAAAAGCATGGGTTTGGTTTTTATTGGTTTGGTTKTTTTCCCCCAAATTATCTTTGTCATCCCAGTAGAAGGTACTATCTCTGCTAACAAGCACTGCCTCAGTTCTATTTCTAGATCTATCACACTTACAAAAACACTACCAGCACAAATTTATTCACTGTTCTCAGGGAGGGTTTTTCTGACTCTGTTTTTAATGTACTTCACAGTGGATAATATACTGGGTATAGGCTWGTTTACCATACCTTATCTTAGATCAGATTAAATTCAGCCATATATATCAGAAAATATCAGTTTGAAAATACTGCTTAGCTGCTCTGCTCAGTAAGTCAGCTACAGATCATGATAAATCACACATGGAAAGTAGATGAAGTTTCCTCTGCCCCCCCTCTGAAGCTTCCAGATACATGCAGTTTCTGCACCTTTTTTCTTTGCAGCCTGGGGTGCTATCAATGCTTTGGTGACTTCACATATAAAAAGCCTAAAATGTCACAACCTTGCTCACAGCAATCGAAACCAGACAGACACATTTTGGATCTCCTTAAAAAAACTAAGAGGTAACCAGAAGGCATTTTCTGCCTCAATGACAAGGATTAACTTCCATRGAAAAGTGCTGTTATTTTGCTTGTTTATCAAAAATATGGTATAACTAAATAATAGTGAGGCTAAATACAGAGTCAACATGTGCTTGCATATCTCAAAGGAATTTCTAGGAGCTTCCATAAAGGAATAATTCATTATAACAATAAGGTGCCAAATAAGATACAGTGGCACATAAATCAAGCTTGGGAACAAACCCATCCACTGACTCTCTCTGGCATTGAGATGATCAATCTCTCCTCAAAGCATCCCTGCTCCTGTCGGCACTGCAGCTCTTACCTGCCAAAGCCTGCCACTGACTGGCATTGCCTTTGCTGATGCCCACAGTGGCTGTGGGCTGCCATGAAATTTTTAACCAGTGCAAAGCCTAAAGCAGCTTGGTAATAATATAACAACACRTTTGTAAGATTCAATGACAACGTAGTGCACCTTTTCAAGTTTACACAACATGCCTTTAAAGTATCCTTTACCAAGCCTCAAAGAGAAATAATTCCTTTAGCATGGGTTCTCTAGGAAAAAGAAATTCTCCTTTGGCAAAAAATAACTTCTGCCAGCTGGATAACTGACAAAAATGGTTATTCATGTACAGTGAAAAATAAAAATAGAGCTTTACTAAGATAGAAGTGTTCTCCAAGCACATCCTCATTTATCATTTCCCAGGTACTTCTCAACAGATAACGGATTTTATTCTGCAAATAGACTAGAAGATTCCCAGTATCCCCAACCTCCCCATTATGTATTTCCTAGTAATATGCAAGCACTAGTGGCCTAGAACATTTCTGTCTCCCTAGCAGTACCAATAAATTAATTATGCCAGAAGCTGTTCACTGGCTCTGAGAGCAAATGGCACAGAGCAGCCTGTGCCAACATTAGTACTGCACTGTACTTCTCATTATAGTTATTCTCTTAAACTCCAGAACAGAAGGTGTGATGTCCAACAAGTCTTGTGGGGATTACAAGACCCCTACAGCCTATGCTAAATCTCAATCTATCATCACAGTTTATTAGGAAAGTCTTCAGTGGCACATGCATGAGCATGTCAAGGACCATTCTAATAATTCAAATTAGAATTATCAAATTCTTGTCCCTGAAAAAATCATACAGTACTGCTTAATTGACAAAGGCTTCTATCTCAATGATGTCTAAAACAGTAATATCTTTTTGAGAAAGTATCTCGGTGCTTTAGTGCAAATTAAATGATAACACCAATAAAAACTGTGAAAATAGATGTTTTGGGATGTTAATTGTATCAGAGTCTTGTGTCTCATTCTGCTCACATTAATAGAAGTATCATGTCTAGAAAGATTCATAAACATGGCCCTTTAAATACACCTAACAAAAATCACCCAGCTTCTGGTSAAAAGGCAAACATTCCTTAAGCACAGCTTCTGTATGGGAAGCAGCAAGAATCTACTAACAGATTGCTGGAAGATGAGAAGGTGTATCAGGGAGCTATGGAGTCACAGAGCAATTGAAGCCAGAAATGACCTTTTAAGATCGTCTAGTCCAGACCCTTCTCAAGCAGGGCAACTTAGAGTTGGTTTTCCAGAAATGTGTCCAGATGGATTCTGAGCACCTTTGGCAAGCTTCTGTGGGGAACTGGATTCCAGATGCAGCCACACCAGTGCTGAGCAGGGTAGAAAATCACCTTCCTTGACCTGCTAGCCATGGACTTCCTAATGCAGCCCAGAATGCTGTGCTGGTTTCAGCTGGAGTAGAGATAATTTCCTTCACAGTGGCTGGTATGGGGCTGTTTTGGATTTATGCTGAGCACAGAGTTGATAATATAGAAATRGGKTTTTTTWATTGCTGAGCAGAGCTTACACAGAACCAAGGGCTTTTCTGCATTTCCTACTGCCACACTGTGGAGGAAGTTGGGGTGCAAGGGAGATTGGGAGGACAAACAGATGGGACAGGTGAYCCCAACTGACCAAAGGATATTCCAAACTATCTGATATCATGCTGAGTACATAAAAGCGGGGGAAGAAAGAGAAAGGGCGGGGGGACATTTGGAGTGATGGTGCTTGTCTTCCTAAGTCACTGTTATACATGCTAGGGCCCTGCTCTCCTGGAGACRGCTGAACACCTGCCTGCCCATGGGAAGCACTGAATCAACGCCTTGCTTTACTTTGCTTGTGTGTGTTGCTTTTGCTTTCCCGATTAAACTCTGTTTATCTCAACTCACAACTTCTACTTTTACCCTTCCAATTCTCTCCCTGATCCTGATGCTGGGGCAGYGAGCAAACGTTTGCCTGGGGCCTGGYTGCTGGCTGGGGCTAAACCACAACAGTGGCCTAGAGCATCATGCTGGTTTACCTGCCAGTCCTGACCTGTACACACTGATCTGGTCATCTCCCATCTCCCACAGCAGAGTTCTTTGCTTCCCAGCCGCTGTTTCACATAAAAGATGATGCCTCTTCCTTGCYTTCCAGCATGGCCTTCCCAAAGAGCCAGTAACCCACAATTTCTAAATACAGCCTTACTGCAAATGCAAAACATTATAGTATCTAATAAAATTTTCATTTCTAATCTTAGATAAACATTTTAAAAATCACTTCCATTACTCCATATTCACCAAATAACACAGGCTAAAGCAGTTTTAGAAAATAAACCAAATAGAATGGAACAAATTACATAGTACAGGTAATATACACAGCAGGGCATGAGTAAAGCACTACTTATAGACCAAACAAAGAATGGTAGCAAAWTAGTTTTATAGTTAACTACCTCAAAGAAAGGCTATGCTTTCTGCATACATACAGGTATGTATATGAACATAAATCACAGGAGGGATGTACCACTTATTTCCCAAACATTACATCCCCTAAGGAAAGACATGATAATGGCAACAAAAAGTAATGATGTGTGTTAGCCATTAACTATATAATTTGGCCCAAAATAAAAACAAAACAACAATCAAAAACCCAAACAAAAATACAAAACCAAACCGAAAACCAAAAAAAAAAAAACCCAAAAATTATTACTATTATTCATGTTCACAATTTAAGCTATGCTTGACCAGAGATCAAGATTTTTCAGAGTCTAGGAATGAGTGCTTCTTTTCTAAGGATAAACGCCTAACACTTCACATTTTCACAACCTCTGAACCATGCATTTTAAGGTTTACAGCACACATGCAAAATTAGTGTCTACTTTAAAAAAATACTYTGTCAAATGTGGAAAAGAAAGAAATAATAGAGTGGTGTAAAAGAGTATTCTATGACATTAATTTKGGGAAAAATATTTTGAGAATATATGTAGAATAAATCATCAACTTTTAAGTGATTTTGCAAAAGAAATTAAAAATGGGATATTGTAATGCAACCTTATTGAAGGTTTACTAAAATAAAGTCGGATCTGTTGCAAGGCAGTTAATTTTTCTAACTTTGTTAACTATTTCAGACTCCTTTCTTTCCTTCAGTCTACAAGGTGGGGGGTTGTTCCACTTCACTGAATGCAAAAGTTATAATTTTCATCTCCAAAGACAGCTTTCAAAGAAAYATGTTGAAGATCAAGTGATCATTCTGTAGCAGAGCAGGTTTTTCTAAAGGTTAGAACAGATCACTTGAGCTACRTATGCACAGCACCAAATATCCCTGATTTGTTAGTACCCATAAAGAAAGCTGCACAGCTGCTCTCTGCCTTCTCATTCCCAGTAAGAGAGTATAAAAGAGAGGACATCTGGGATGCAATCCCTCAGCTCCCCCATAAAGCCAAAGTCCTGGAAAGCAGTTAGCCAGTCCTGCTTTAACTGCTGTAAGGTTTGGTACAGGTTTTTTTACTTGCTGAAGTAAAAATTTCAAAATCATCAGGGGAGCGAAGTATCTGGGACGCAAACTGGGCTCACTCCTCAGGAGAAGCAGTCGCTGGGACTGGAAAAAACTCCAGCTTTTTCCCTCAGCTTCCCAGGGTCTGGGCATCCAGCAAGCTCCCATGGCACTGGAGAGTGACTGCTACCCACCCAGCATAAGGCTGCATTGTAAAGTCCATCAGTTAAATCTCATCAAAACATTACCCACAGGCAAGCTGAAGCAAGGCCAAATGAGTCATCCGACAAGTGTCATACTTGGTCCCTGCTCTGCTTCAGTGAGCATTTAATTCATATTTATGCAACATGAAGCTGTACCATTGTGGCCAGGAATGCTGACTGCTGGATAATCTTGTGCAGGGAACAGGAATCATGAGCTTATCTCAAGGTAGATGATGAAACTGAAGAACACAAAGTCATGAATCACTTTGAAAAGCACATGCAGTTTCTAATATTCAGGCAGTTTTGTGAATCTATCTATGAATGGGCCATTTTGTGTAGAAAAACATGAATTACTGAAGAAGTGGAGTACTTTTGTTCTAGTCAGGGAAAAACCCGGAAGAGGAGAAACAGTCACACGCATTACATTTGATTTGATCTGAAATAGCAACCAAGCTGAAAAAACCAATTATTCACAGAATAAAGCTGCARGTTCTCATAGAATTACAAAATCATTTAGGTTGGAAAAGGCCTTTAAAATCACTGGGCCAAATCATTAACCAAGTACTGCCAAGTCCAACACTACAGCATGTCCCTAAGGGCTACATCTACATGTCTCTTGAATACTTCCAGGGTTGGTCATGAAATCACTTCMCTGGGAAGCCTGTTTCAGAGCCTGAAAATGCTTTCCATGAAGGAAGTTTTCATGACATCCAATCTAAGCTTTCCCTAGCGCAACTTTGAGGCCACTTCCTCCCACCCTGTCACCTGGCAGAAGTGGCTGACCCCCACCTGGGTACAGCCTCCTTTCAGGTGCTTGTAAAGAGTGATAAGGTCYCACCTCAACTTCCTCTTTTCCAGGCTAAACAACCCCAGCTCCCTCAGCTGGTTATCATGAGTCTTGTGTTCCAGACCTTTCAGCACCTCCATTGCCCTTCTCTGGACCTCCTTTGGCACCTCAAAGTCTTTCCTCTAGGGAGGGACCCAAAACTGAGCACAAGATTCAAGATGTGGCCTYGCCAGTGCCGAGTACAGTGGGATGATCACTGTCCTAGTCCTGCTGGCCATGCTATTGCTGATACAAGCCAGGAGTGCAAGGTGGAGGCGGCTAACCGCAACAAAATACAAGAGATTCTCCCATGCAGAACACGCGACTACATCCCTAGAGAGTGTTTCCATTAGAAGATAGGTCAGGCTGAAAATCCAAGTCCATCACTAAGGACAACTATCTATAAAAGGGAATACTTGAATAGTGAGCTGTGAGAAGTCTGAAATCTATACAGCTTTCAGCCAGAGTGCTTGGGTGCCACGGGAAGCCCAGCTGCTGCACTGCAGAGCACAGCACAAGCTTAACCTGCTCCACTTCACACCAGCCAAAGCTTGAGGCTGCCACAGCAGGAGCTGCACTGGTACCCCTGCCAGCTCAGTCAGGGCTGACTGGGATGCACTGATCACAGGATTCACAGCAACTATCACTGACTGCAGTGCAGGGAGAACCCTGGGTTTGACTAGGCCTGTTTTCTTCCTGAGTCACAACTGAGACCCTGATCCAGAAAAATGACCCCATAATGCACTTATCGAAGAGAAATGCATCAAGGTCCCCATAATGAATGCAGTAAGCCTAATTAAACTCAATCATTTGCAATTTGGGTTCTGCTATGGGGCTGACAGGACATCCATTCACATCCATAAACATTTATGTGTGGATGATGATTGCAGAACAAGGCCAGAAAAGCTACAGGCAGCCAGCTTCCGGTTCACAAAAGCCCAAAGCACACTGACTAATATCTCTAATGAAAAAGTAAAAGTTGAAATATCTCCATGATAGCTATGGACAAACACGATACTAAACCTTTATCTACACTTACTCAAACTWGGTAGGGATATTTTTGAGCTCAAGTGGCTGAAAAAACAATGAAAGCACAGAGAGAAAAAGATGGGAAAAAAAGAGAAAAAGAGCTGTTGTTCTAGGACTCATGAAGAACTGCAATAGAGTAACTCATGGGAGAAGCAGTAAAATATAAAAAGTGCTTTTGTGTCATTTCTGTTGGTGTAAATCAGTGGGGCTTTGCTGACAGTAATGAAGGCAACCCGACTTATGTTAGAGACTCTGTCTTTATTTCCTGTGATGACAACTAATGTCTAAATTCAACAGCAGATTTTGTGGAAATATATTATTAAAGATCTACAATAACACAGAACACAAATGTAGTCTGTGCAGGAGAGCTGAATTGTATTCATCTTGTGGTCTCATATTGACAGTGGCAATGATACACATAATTAAAATACTAATAACACCTCTGTGAAAGGCAGCACCACAGCATGAAATGAATACTTCAGAACTACTAGCAGTCACATTTCAGGACAACCAAATATTATAATTTTGTAGGACAAATTTTGATTCTGTTAACAAGAATCCAATGCTTAATTCATGCCACTCCTAAATGCTAAAATGTTTTAACACTTAACTCATGTCACTCCTGAACTCTAAAAATGTTTTAATAGTGTAAATATGCATATAACACATGGCTAAGTCTTTTGGGCATTTGACAAAACAAAATATTAACGTTCATCTTGCAGACTTAATGCTCCTATCCATTTGATGGGCATAAATACAGAGAATTCATATGCAAAAAATTTATAATAAAACAGGCAGAGCAATAGCAAAACTTATTACAGGTCATAACGAGATCATGAGTCAGTGCCACTATGTTGCAAAAAAAAGACAGATATCATTTGTTATTTCCCCTGTCCTACAACTTTCTTGCTCCCATCTCCTTGTGGGACCAATTCTTCTCCATCTAATCCTTCTCCTCTCATGGTTCCTCATGACTATCCTGTTAAACTCAGTTAAACCAAGTCTTGCCACTCACRCTAGTTCCTCCTCGAGTTGTGCTGTCCACGTTTTTACCTAGTTTCCCCCTCAGCTCTCCATTCTGATGCCCAGCAGTCACTATCAGCATACTTCTTTTTAGCTGCRTGATTATTGGACACATTGCCTGGGCACTACTGCTCCTTCTGTGTTCCTGGCAATTTCCAAATTTTCAGAAGGCTCTTAAAATGGGAGAGCTTCACAGCAACAACAGAAAGTACATCCCTGGTTGCAAGGGAATGTGTGGGTCATGTTTCAAATATGTCTCAAACACTGGGAACCAAGCTTTGCAATGCACTTTGGAAAAACATCTTCTGTTTCTCCAGGAAAGGGAAGATTTTTTTCAATATACGAATTAGGTTTTAGAAAAGAGATGGGAACAAAACTTTTCACCTCAGTCAAGAAAAGCATGTAAGGTTACAAATAGCTGGAAAGGGTCTGCTGATGAAAGGTATTCAGCAGCCCTTGTAAAAAAGAATGAGATCATGAAGAGCTTGATAATTTCCTTCAAGTTTTTCCAGGATTTTGTAACACTCATAGAGCCRTATAGCTTTTTATAAATCCACAATATCTGGCTTAGACAACCATTCTCATTTACTGCAGAGAAAGCACATATAAATAAAAATGTTAAGTTCCTGAAGTACTGTTAGAAAGAATTAAAATACAATAGTTGTCATGCTAAATTAGAATCCAAACATCACTGAAAAATGGAGACCAAAAGCCTGGTTCTAACTTGTGATATATTGTGCTTCCTTTTCTTTCCCAGAGGTTGATTTTGACAGAATTTGGAATTGACCACTCTTGGCACTGTGTAGTGAACACACACATTATTCTGTTTTCATAAGGGATCTTTTTTAATTTTTTTATTTTTATGCATACAGAGGTTAAGGTGCAGTTGATCAACCAAGAAAAACAAGAAGGCACATTGAGAGAAGCTGCTGGCTGTAACACACAGCAGAGTGAGAAGTGCCAGAAGTGACAGGGAGGGCTGGCTGGGTGTCATGGGCAGGTGAGGGGGAACCGTGTGGAAGATCACCACGTTTGACAGGATCCCAACCAATCCGTGGGGAACTGAACTTCCAAGGCCAGCCATGCCAAGGGGACTGTACTGGTCTTACTGTGTAAGGCTAACGGCATCTAGGTGATGGTTCACAAACACCAAGTTTAGGTGCAGATGTTACGGAAGTGAAATCAATGAGGAAAAGTAATGTGGAGCATGGCACTGGAGAGACCAGAGGCAAGGGTCTGTTGTGAGGAAGACCACAGGTGTGGATCAGCTACTGGTGACACAAATTCTGCTCAGATATGGGGAGGTTGAGTGTGCATGGGTATACATGACCCAATAGCAAGCACCTGATATGCAAGGTCCAATTGCTGATGGGTAAGAGCAGGATCAGGCTGTTTGTACTGGTCTTGTTCATGGGTGGGCTGTTTGTGCTGATGTGGTCCCTGCAGGGCACTGGTTGCCTGCATGCATGATCTGGTGGTCATCTGTGTCAGTCTGGAGTGGGTTTGCATGCAGTCATGGGGGCTGCATGCTCAGCCTAATGGAGAGCTGGACCAGGGGACAGGAGACTGCAGCAGCCTGGTGCCATCACACCAGCATGGGAGGAATCCCTTCTGATGTAGATGGTCACCAATCTGTAAACTCTTAAAACATTTTCTACATTTGACTAGCATTACTTCAGTTTTTTACTTTAATTGAAACAGTATATATAGGTCCGAGAACCCATAAGGAGCATTAGCATTCTATACATTAGGATAAGAAGGGCAAGAGAGATTGGGCCAGTCAGAAAGGAGGTCTGATGAAGCATGTGAAATATCCACCAGAACATTCTGGCAGCCAGTTGCTTTGCTCCAGTGCCAACACTTGTTTGACACTATTTGGTATCTGTATTTCCTTGTATTGGGTAGTTACTGTAAGGTGTAGGGGTAGGTGCTGTAGGGTCTTGCTGCAGCACTGCAAATTGTTGATAGCCTATTCAAGGAAACTGTTGTCTGCACATGCCAGGAAAAGTGTGCTATTGATACTGAACGGTGAAAATAAAAACCAGTCTTTAAAACAAATTAATAAAACCATCAAAGCCCAAAACTAACATCCTGTGTGAAGGTAGCTTGTAGCATTAGACTAAGGAAGCTGATTACTACACAGGTTGCCTGAACTGTGGAGGCTTTGGCAACTTGTACCATATGCGTGCCAAATGAATTCAAATTGTTGGGTTTTGTTTCTCTGAAGGGCTGTCTAACTAGCACACTTCTAAAGCACCACCATTTATATTACTGGCAGCAAAAGTCTTCTCATTCAAAAATACCACATATATTACTACTATTATGAAGAAGCAAAAAGATTCCCTAAATGTTGTTTCAAAAAATTATATCAGATAGTAGCAATTGCTTTTTTAGATAGGTGGGCAGAAGAGGACAACCAGCATATCCTGATGAAATTAATAACTGATGCTGGTTGTTATTAGAAAACAGTATAAAAATCAAAACTTCCAGAAAGAAATAGTCCTTGAACTTGTCCTTATATTTGCAGACTACTTCTATGTTTTATCCTTTAATAAGATTGATGATAATGCCCGTTATCCAGAGAAAGAAAAACATTTTGCTGATACTACATATAAACACTTCAGAAAAAAAGTATTTCCTCTCCTATCTTTCAATGAAAGCATTTTTTAAAATGGGATTATTCATCATTCTCTGACAGAATTTAGGAAAGAGCATTTATCCAGTCTTCCAAAAGCCTGGTCAAATGATATCATCTCCTTGAATATCATCCCATTTAAGTATTTTTATTACCCATATGGTAACTAAAACCACTGATTTTTATTCTGCTTTTATATGGCAATTTAAACTGCCTTGAGTAATCTGTCTAACAGGGATAATTAGATATGTTTCATTAATATTTGCAAAAGGTTCTAAGGGCATATAGTGGATTAAGTCTGTTTTGCAAATGTGTTGCTTAAATTTCATGTTCTACATGCTAAAGAAAGAGGTAAAGTGTCACTTGACTACAGGAAAGCAGGAATGGGAATGATCTGGTTTGCCACCATCTCCAATCCCATGCTGTTTTACAATCTATCATATAAACTGTGTCCAATATCCTCCTTTAAATATTTACCAAGAATCATTCTTGTAAATACATTTTGGATTACTTAGTTCACTGCTCTGGCTGCAAATTTGGAAATTAACTCCATTGCTCTAATCTTTAAGGGTCTTCTTTCTTGCAATTTGAATATATAGTGCCTTTTGGGTTTTTTGCCACAAACTGTTTTTTGTTTTAAATATTTCTTGCTTCTCTCCGGTGTTTATTCCCTCTTTATCTTAATTTTGCTGTATTAGACAAATCTATGCGTTCTTGTCTCCCCTAATTTTTTCCCTCACCAAAATCATTCTAACAGTAGTTTCTGCATTTGTTACAGTTTGAATTCTCCTTCTCAAACATGTCTAGCTGCAATAAATAATACTTCCCTATCTCTACAACAGCATTTTCCAGTGACGTACTCAAACGATGATACTTGGATTTTTCTCAGCAAATCAGCTAAAAATCAAGATTCCTCTCCTCAGTTGTTTGAACAATTACATTTAGATCATTGGAAAGATTTTGTTATTAATCCTTAATCATGTCTTTGTGTAAAGAACACAGACAAACACAGTAAAATTCAGAGGTCTCCCCTTCCTTTTATGTATGGATAAAGAGCCACTGTAAGAACTAATTCATGCTACATTTCTGCAAACCTCACTTCAGCCCTCTAGTTTCTGCTTTTTATGAAGTTCTCAATGTTGGTCAGTCCTTTTAACCTTTCCTTACACATCTGTTGCTTTTTTTGCAATGTATCTATGGAAGTGGTTATTCAGCTAATTATGCCTCACCTATAACAGTTTTCAGGTGCATGCATATCACTGAAAGGTTTGAGACTTTATAAACTAGACTATAAATCCAGATGATTAAAAATGTCTTCCTTAAATATGTAACACACTTTTTGCAATTCTTAGCATCAGCACTGTACGAGTGCAGGAGATGTATCTATGTGTGGATATACACACATACCTGTCTCTCATACTCACACACCACTCTTTGCCATCATGCTGAATCTTGAAACTGGGACTGGAATAAACCACTCCTGGCTTCTGCTGCCTCTCTCTCCTCAACCTTCAAGTTTTTACCCTGAGAATCCCCCTAARTCTCATATATATCCACATTTAGCTCTCCAGTAAAAACAATGCTCCAGATTTATTGAAAGCAGCAGCTATTCTATAATGCAGCCAATAGACCACTTGCGAGTACTGTCTTGCAAAGCTATCCCAAAATAATTTTAGAGTAGCAAAGTCAGGTGCCAGTAGCAGCTTAGCTGTTGTAGCAGAAAGATCAGTCTGAGTTATAAAACATGCTTGAGAAACCAAGTAAATTTTTAGATTGTCCATGCTGACCTTTATGGTAGCCTAGGAATGGCAGACAATCTAAGGAACTTAAAAGCTCATTAGGGAATAAGACACTGATTGATTAAAGCAAACACTTCAGTTTTACTCTTCCATGTAGCAGAAGCATTCAGCTGTATTCTATAAAAAATAAGCCAAACACTTGGCAGAAAATCACTTTTCTATCGTTAATATTTACATTAAAACATCATTATGACTTTAAAATATGGCCCAATACTTAGTCTGGCAATATGGATAACTTAGCTTTTTAATTTGTCACTGAATGGTACTTATGAAAAAATGCACTTTCAGTTCTTAAGCTTTAACAGAAATTTGGGGAGAGGGTGACAGTAAATCCCTCCTTAAAAAATTCACTTAATCTTTTCATGCTTTAGATTTGCAACCCATAATGAGAATAAATTCAGTGTCTTTCTAGCATCTGCTAATTAAAATGTAACCACTTAGTCCATGAGGATCCCAATTTTATGTGGCAGATTTCCTGTGCTCCTGTAGTATAAACAAACAAACAAAAAACCCCACAAAACCAAACCAACCAAATTAAAAACCTCAAAACAAAAACAAGCAAACAAACAAAACAACCCCCCACCAAACAAACACACAAAATGCCAACAAAACAATAACAAAAAAAAGAACTCCAGTGACCAAAACCCAAAGTTTTTCGAGCAAATTTCTCTGGAGGTTCTGCTGATCAATTCTTTAAATACAAGTTCAAGGTCAAACAACAACACCATTAAGCTAACAGCTACCTGGCTGTTTCATGTTGACAAATCTTGAGCACGGGCAGTCATGACATCCTTTTTTTCTAAGGCTGGCTGGGAAATGCCAGCTCAGAAGCTAATGGAAAAAACCAAGCCACCCAACCAAACTTCCCCCTCCAAGCAGCTCTCCAGGAAGCCCTGTCCTGTCACTCTCCCTAAGAGCACCCAGGCYTTCAGCACGGGGCTCAATTGCCTATGCAAGTCACAGAGGCAGGGCTGGGAAACCAGCTGTGCATCTATTACACATTATGTTCAGGTGATAGGGTTCCTCCTTCAGGAGCAGTGTTCCTGAAGGCTTATGCCATGAAAGCAGCTGTTTCTATGATCTGCCCATTAGCTTGCACTTGCATTAATTAATTCTAGTCAGGGAAGCTAACAGGGCTGGCTCAGATGCAGCTTGARTACCCTGATATTGGGATTTCTCTTACCAGGCACTGTTCAAAGCATTTTGGAAACTTCTGGCTAGTCACAGTGGGACACTCTGGGGAACCAAATCTTTTTCAAGACATAGCCACAATTTTGGCCTGTGGCCTGTTTGAAGGCATTGAAACCCCTATTTTTATATGTATATTTTAAATAAAAAGATTCCTGATTGGAAAGTTACAACTTGTCAGTGTGTGACACCATTGCTATGCATACAGTTTCCTTCTCAGAGACAGATCACTAGCTCATCCTTCCATAGGGCCCTGTTAGAAGGGTGGAACTGCATCTTCGTTGGATGCTGGCAACAGGAATTGTGCAACAAAACCTCTAAATGTCATTACTGTGAGCTGCCAGAATCAGCCCCTCATGGCCCAACCCAAAATGCCTTTTATCAGTATGGCTTTTTGCCAAGTCTCTTCTGTCCAGCTCAAGGCAYTGACTGGATTAAACAAAACTAATGAACACAGCAGCAAGAAGAAAACACTGCACAAAAGGGATTATAAGCAGGAACAGAAACATGAAGTATCTCTTTAGACCCCAGGTAAAACTGTTGTTCCCACTTGGTCAAGCCCAGGAACTGCATTATCTAAAACAGCACTTCTCAGAAACTCTCTCTTTATCTTTGAAGTTGTTTCTTAWGACACCTCCTCCATAAACCCCTGACTTTCTGCTTTACCTGAAGTTTCATCCATGTTTCAGTACTCCTTCCTTCTACATTTGCTGGATGTTTATGCCAGGACATAACTTTAACATGGGCTTCTGCTTTTTTTGAATGGTTTAAGAGTGCAGCCATAAACAGACACTACACTCATTCATTCCTACCAAATGTGCTTAGTGTTAATCTCTTCCTTTAGGAATGTACCAGTTACCATGACTTTTAGATATATCTGCCACATTTATTATGAATTTTTAACAAAAATTTTTCATCTCAAGATGCAAAGAGAAAAAATTGTACCTCAATATGCAAGGAAGGACATTCTAACATAAAACTGAGTGTCAGACAACTAGGACAATTGAAGCAATGTCTCTTCATAAGAGCACAGCTAGAAAGCCTGTCTCTTTACACACAGAGACTTAAGCTTATGCCTGAAATGAACAGGGAACCAAAGATATCCAAGACTGTATGGACTCCCACAATCAAAAGCAGACAACAAAATGTAGCCTGACAGGGTAAGTAAATTCTAATTCCAGCTGAAGAGGTTAATTTGTGGGTCCATCTACAAGTTGGTCTCATAAAATGTTTTCCAAGTGTCTTATCTGCAAGGGTAGGAAGTCCATCCTGCCACAAAGAATGAGAGCAGCATGACTCCAAGACCAACCTCAAACTAGTAAGCACTAGTGGTGGGAAGCATACACCTTTCATCTCAACATATTGTGAGCTCAAAATACTGAAAGAATATTCAGAATGCAGAGGCACTGCAGAGTTTACAAGTGCCTAATACAGGATGAAGAGCTACAGCTCACTTCCACTTCCCACATTTTGACAGAAAAGCAACTCTCCTATCAAGACAGGCTGGGCGAAATGGGATTGTTCAGTCTGGAGAAGAGAAGGCTCCAGGAAGACATTAGAGCAGCTTTCCAGTACCTTAAGGGGCCCCACAGGAGAGATGGAGAAAGATGTTTTACAAGGGCTTTCACTGACAGGACAAGGRGCAATGGTTTTAATCTGAAAGAGGCTAGATTTAGATTAGATACTAGGAAGAAATTCTTTACTCTGAGGGCAGTGAGGAACTGGAAGACACAGGTTGCCCAGAGAAGCTTTGGATGCCCCATTGCTGGAGGTTTTCAAGGCCAGGCTGGATGCAACCYTGAGCAACTGCACTGGTTGGGCTAGTGAAAGACCCTGTGCACAGCAGGTGCTTGGAACTGACTGATCTTTAAGGTCCCTTCCAAGTCTTTCTATGTCCCAAGGAACCAAACAAAAAGCCAATCTGAGAAAAGTAAAACAAACCAACCCTAAGCCACATAACTGAAAGCTGAAAACTACACATGCCAACAGATGTGCATTTCCAGTAGTTTTAATAAATACACATGAAAAAGCTAGGAATAGAGTCAGAAAAAATCAGAAAGATGTTAGGATTGACTAAAGCATCATCCTATGTCTTCACTGAATATCAGTATGGCTATCTGCACTATAACTTTGGAAGTTCATTTCTTATTAAAAATACTACTTGATAGCAGAGCTGCAAATAACCTTCTCTCCTAAGTGAACCAAAGATCACTTAAAAATTAGAAAAAAAAAATGGTGCTATTATGCTGTTAAATTTTTTAAATTATGGCAAGATTTTTCCATGCTATTTGTATCCTAAATAATATGCCTATCCAGGTTTTAATTATGAAGAGCTAAATAAATCCCATGAGCAAATGCTTATTTGTATCTGTCTGCTAAGTTCCTTCTTGTAATTCCAGCTAATTACTTCCCCTGTCAAGAAAATACTGTCTGAAGTCCCAAGATGTCACAGAAGTAGCTCAATCGCTTTCATTTTATGTCTCCCAATGTTCGACACAGAAAATGTAAATTCATTTGTCTACTGCTGGAAGAGCCAGAAATTTGAAATAATCTCTGCACTGTCAGCAGGTCTTTACCTTATGTGCTTAATCCCTGTTACCATGGAGATATTTAATTGCTCAGCGACACAGTTTGATTGGTTTATTTTAAATTGAAGTTCTTCTGTGGAACGGTCCAGGATTCCAGTGAACTTGAGATAAACAGCTTTCAAAATACTGCAGTGAGTCATAATGTTGTCAGTGACTAGATTAATTTGAGTTCAGTTGAACTATTTCCTTACCTGAATCTTATACATATATGACAACATACAAAATATGAGGATTTTTAGAATTATATTTGGGAGCTGAGGATTTTGAGTAAAATTAGGCAGTATTTTATAATAAAAAGGGCRATTTAAAACTAAATGAGAAGTAAAATTCAGTAAACTTTTGGTAGTTTCATCTTGTCTTTCTAAAACAAATTATCTTCCTGTTCTACATTATCAGTCCAGATAAGAACCTTTCACAGGAGGCTTATACTTGATTTTCTTTACAGAAAACTGTAAATATATTAATAKGAGAGAAATTAATCCAACAGGATGAATTAGGCTTCCTAAGTGCTGGCTTTCATATGCATCAGCATGCAGTTCTTTAGTACATGAGTGTCTGCTGGAAATACAGTATTTCCTGGCATGGCATAACACAYTAAGTAACTCATTTTAAATTCTTTACATACACCATGATGAACTGGTAAACTTCAACTGTGCTATTTAAACAGCAGCAATAGAGTGTGCTAACTCTCATATCTTTTTTTTTTCCCAGTTCTATCACCCAGCTCCAGCACATTTTTCTCTCAATGTTGTAACTGCAGCTCTAGGGGAAATTTTCACCTAGCCTTTGCTGTGAAAGGTCTCAGTTCCATCACCAAGTATCAGACAGCTTTGCTTTATTTAATTTTTCAAGCTYATGGCCAGTAAGGCCCCATGTGCAAGCTGCAGAAAACACCTTTTAGGTGTTTCTAGGGCTGTATTCYCCTCCTTATTTTTACATAGCCTGGTTTTATTTCATATGCAGAGTCTCTGTGTTTGYATCAATTGGGATACCAGCATCTGACCCAAGATAAGACTTTGCTTCTTACAAACCACTACCACTCTTCCAACCACTTCCATGGCYTTGCAGAACCAGAACTTGACACCTTTAATCTCAGTTCTGCAGGGACCACAGTGTTTTAGGAGAGCCATGCTCTGAAAAAACAGACTCCAGTGGGGACTATCRTTCTCACACAAACTGTTTACAAGAATTAATTTGTTTTACACTCCCAGGAAGGGTATCTTGGTATACCAAAGCAATGCTTCTACAAAAGCATTTACATGCTGCAATTCAATTCACAGATGAGCTGCTGTTATTCCATATGAAACACCTGCCTAGAACACTGTGTACTCCAACAATACTGGGGATTTAATCATTGCACCTCTGTGTTTATGTACTCYGTGATCCCGCGTTAGAGTACTTTGATTTTTTTTTTTTTAATACAGGTTCTGCTCCAGAAACGTTATTCCTTCCTAATCCACCTTCAAACACACAGGAGTAGCAGTGCTCAGCTTGCAATACTCCTCTGATTTTCTTGGTGMCCCCATCCAGTCTGTGTTTGGAGAAAACACAGAGAACTAGCTCAGAAACATCGAATTTGCTGTAGCAGAGGCCCACAGAATGATTCCCTGTACTCCACTTAGGTATAATTACATCCAGGCAACCCAAGGCAAATGGCTGAGCAAAAGCTTCTTCTATTCTGAGGAGTCTCACCCACATTCACACCTTCTTGTGTAACCCCCCTCACCTTTCCAGTGTGAGAAATACTCTTGGTTCAGTCAGTGAGGGTTCTGTGTGTGTGCAGAGGGGACTCAAAAACCGCAAGCCAGTAGAGAGGGAGGGAGCCACACTGCTGTGACTRGCTCCTGAGTTACAGCACTAACCAGGTTAGGTACAGCTGCCTTACAATGAAATGAAATCTCTATTTTTCCATGCTCTAGTTAAAACAAAACAACCCCACAAACCGTCATCTCCTTGCTGTCATACCCTCCATTATAACAACAATTTATCCCAGCCAGTATTAACATCTCTTTGTCTGTCATATTTATGACTGCTGTATTTATGGCTAGAGCAACATCTCTTTGTGAAGGAAGGACAATTGTTAAATCATCCTCTCTTTTCAGGAGGTTGAGCTGATTTAGCAATACTTTCTTTTTCACCATACCTAACTAGTCTCTAGGSAAACCACGGATATAAACAGGTTGCTACACAATTTTCCTTCTTCTCCTTTCTAATTATTCAGGTTTGCTTTAAACAGTCCCTTCCATTTGTGTATCCCTGCTGCTGCTCATCTCTTCTAGACCCACTCCCCCTTCCACCATATGATCCTGTCCTTGAGTAGGTCAAATCCTTAGCAACAAATTTGTATTCAGTCTGAAAGAAGCAGAGTAGCAYTCTTTCTCTAATAGCACACTATTCATATCAACCGTCCGTATTAGTGACAAGGGAATTTAAAAAAAAACAACATAAAAGAGATAGAAAAAGCCAAGAATCGCCATACCAATCAGACCTGTTGTCCGCCTGCTCCAGTATTCTTTCTCTGACAGCACTCAGTACYCGCTTCAGAGGAAGGTGCAAGAAACCTTGTAATTATAGAATAACCTGATTAATACAGGAAGTTTCGTCCTAGCCCTAGGCAGTCAGCAGCTGACTCACCCGCTTGTCTGAAACATAAGATTTTATATCTGCTCTAATTTTTTTAATCCTATGTAATTTAATAGTGAAAGTCTTATTACAAATGTACTTTGCAAATGTACATTTGAATCCTATGAAGCATTTTAGGCTTTACTGTAACCTGTAGCTGAGAGTTCTATTTGCTAATTATATAGGTTGTACTATTTTTATCACTGTTAAACTGCCTGCCATTCAATCTCATTGGATGTCCCTTTTAGGGACTCGGGAATAAGTGGGCCAGAGTGTGATTCCACTGCCTTTTTTCCCCTTGGCATCTCACCTGGGAGCGGAGGTGCCGKAGAGGCGCACGGCAGTCAGCCTTTGGCTGGAGGCACTGAACCAGCACATGGGCTGCCTCTGCTCACAGCCCTCACCCGAAGGAAAGGTGCCCCCTGCACAAGGGATGAGTGCCCTCAAGAATGAAGCAGCAGCAGCAGCTGTGCTGCTCATATTTTTGTGAATATCACATAAATCCTGTGAATCCAGTCAACATTGTTTCTGTACTTAGTGATGAAAGAATGCAATGTGCTCAATAAAGTGCTATGTAATATCATACCTACAGGGCAGAAGGTGGCTCCTTTGACTTCAAACTTTCAATATGGCCTTATGTACTATGGTAGTTTTAAGGTAAAATAACAGCCTTTTCAAAACCCAGGAAGATGAGCAGCACAGTAACAACAATCAAGGTTTTCACTATATTTTACTTATATCCATTGATGGTTTTCAGAACATTCCAACATCGCGAACACCTACAGAACACATGTACGAGAGAAGACTGGAGTAGGCTAGACATAAAAAAAAGAAAATAATAATTTAAAAAATTTGCTGAATGGTCCGATCATCTTCTGTGCTTATTTATTTTGAAGTGAAGTGATTTGCAGGCTGTGAGCCTCAGTTTTGCATCTGGTATAAATTAATGGTCCTTAATAAGCAGGATGCTTGATTGATAGGCCATTAATATCATTATTGATTGTGTTGCGTCATTCCACATTGCTGGCCAGCTATGAGAACTGGGTGTACAAGCAGGAGCACACAGGCCAGACAGGATGTGTCAACAGGCACAGAGGTGAACTTTCAGAAAACACAACTGAGTTTCTCTTCTAAGCACAGCAGGCACTAAAAGAATAAGATGAAGACCACTAAAGAAAATTTAGGTAAGTATTTCAGTATAGAAGAATATCATAACGTTTTATTGCAAAGAAATATTGCACCATGTATGCTTTGAGAATTTAGGATGTTGTGAGCTACAATAGTTATCAAAGAACACAAACACGTTACCTCTATTTTCTGTACAGGGCAAAAGCTGACATTTAAGAATTTCATGTTTCAGGAATAGCACAGCTACTAAGCCAAACAAGGACAACCTAAATGTAATGATTTCACAAGCTGAAAATCATGGAGATTAAATATGCAGGATAACATACCTTAGAGAAAAGAATTAAGCTTGCCAGATGCACCTGGAAGAAGTCTAGAATTATTTTTTGATGCTAAATAACAAGGTGAATAACAAGGACCTCAGAATATCAAAATATGATGTGCAGGTATACAGAATCATTTAGGTTGGAAAAGACCTCCAAGTCCAACCTTTGACCGAGTACCACCTTGTCAACTAGACCATAGCACTAAGTGCCACGTGTTTCTTGAACATCTTCAGGGATGGTAACTCCATCTGGGCAGTCTGTTCCAATGTTTAACAACCCTTCCCATGAAGAAATTCTTCTTGATGTCCAAGCTGAACCTTCCCTAGTGCAGCTTGAGGCTATGTCCTCTTTTTCTGTCAGTTGCTTGGGAGAAGAAGCTGACCCTCATCTTGTAACTTTTCTCAGGCAGTTGAGAAGGGCAGTAATGTCTCCCTGAGCCTCCTTTTCTCCAGGTTAAACACCCCAGCTCCCTCAGCAGCTCTTCATATGATTCAGCTCTCTACACCCTTCACCACCTCTGTTGCCCTTCTCTGCATATGCTCCAGCACCTCAGTGTCTTTCTAGAAGGGAGGAGCCCAGAACTGAGCACAGGATTTGAGATGTAGCCTCACCAGTGGCCAGTACAGAAGAGCAATCACTTCCCTAGTCCTGTTGGTCCCACAAGTTTTGATGCAATCCAGGATGCTCTTGGCCATCTCAGCCATCTGGGCACACACCAGCTCATGTTCAGCCTGCTGTCAACCAACACCCTCAGGTCCTTTTCCACTGGCCTGCTTTTCAGCCACTCTCCCTAAGCCTGTAGTACTGCAGAGAGTGTTGTGACTGAAGTGCAGGAGCCGGCAACTTGGACTTGTTCGACTGTCCCTGCCTGACCATGCAGGAGTCAGTCACCCTGCCACATTCACACCACCTGAGCTGGGACCAAGGCCCCTTCACAGCTACACACCCCACACTCATCATCAGACCAGGTTTCTTTACCAGCTTGACCCCAAGTTTCCCATAGCAGAGTCTCACAGGTCTTGATGCTTAAAATAATTTAATCATGGTGCAATAACAAAGTAACAGCTTGAGCTGGACGCCTCTGAGGAGGGACTCTGAAAAAAGAACCTGGGGTTTTCTATCATTACAGTTTTAGCCCAGGGAAGTCTGGGATCCTTGGCTCCTGCTGTGTCTCAGAGTGTCACCTGGCTGGGCCATAGGGACTGTGCCCTTTGTCATGCAAAGGTTGGCAGTTCACAGCCTGTAGTGGCAGCTCCCACCCCACCGAGCTCAGCCTGCAGCTCCCACTGCAGCTGCACACCGAGCTGCCTGCACTGGGTGTATTACTCAACAGAACCTCACACCGCCGGCCTCACCCACTCATCCAGCCTGTCCAGATCCCTCTGCAGTCTTCCAACCCTCCAGCAGATCAACACTCCCACCCCACTTAGTGCTCTCCGTGAACACCCTGAGGGTGCCCTTGATCCCCTCAGCCTGATCATCAATAAAGGCATTAAACAGGACTGGTCCAGTACTGAGCTCTGAGGAACCCCATCAGCGACTGGCCTCCAACTGGAGTGATACCATTTACTACTCTTCTCTGAGCTCAGCCATTCAGCCAGTTTTTAATGCAGCCAAGAGAACACCTGTCCAAGATGTGGGCTGCTATTTCCATGAGAATGCCATGGGAGACAATATCAAAGACTTGGCTGAAGTCCAAGTAGCTTACATCCTCAGAGTTTCCCTCATCCACTAGGTGGGTCACTTAGTCATTTCAACTGCCCTAGCAACCACATCATATTAATATAAATAAAATTTAGAAAGACTTTTGACAAGTAGTACTCTCCCAGTTCTGCTGTGCACTCTGGAGACTGACCCATCCATGAGTTCAAGCCAAGCAGTAATAATGCTGCAGGCTTTGATCTCTGGGTGTGCTTCCTTTAATTTCTTGTCTGGGATCCCAACTGTTTGCTGAGTTTGTTCCAGACTGGAGCACAGAAGCAAGCTAATATGTACAAAGTACAGATGGTCAGGGTCCTTGGAGTCAAATAGGGAGCAAGCCAAAGTGGAAACACAGACAGACCCCATAATCCTCTCTCAGGCAATAGCAAGAATAAATAAACACAATCAATAAAAACTATAAAGCAAAATAAAGTAAACATAACCAACAGCACCTCTTGCAAACAAGGCTATGGCAATAAACTGACCTAACAGACCCCTCTATCTTGAAAATCTAATAACTAACTACACCTTAGTGGAACCAGTGTTACTTTAAGTTCACATGAAAAGGGCTACACTTCCTTTCAGCTAATTATATTCCACATTCTTCAGTCTTTATTTGAATGACAGAAACCAGATCCATGAAAATACCAAAGCATTTCATTCCTTAGGAATTAAACAGCAATAGGAATCAAAAAGGTATGACTTTTGAAGGCAGTGAATGTTGCTTCAACTTGCACTTTAAAGTGGAGTTGCAGGGCAGCTTAAGACAATACAAATCTGTTGCAACCCTATTCTCAAACCATTCAGATGTTTCAGTGTGGCAGCAATGCTCATTACCAGGTAATATCCATGGTCTGAGCAGGAGGCTGGACAGGCTGACCTCCAGAGGATTCTTCCATGCTAAACCATTCTGCAACTTCATCAGACCATGGAAAGGACTGGCTTAGAGCAAAACCAACATAAAATTTATTGCTTTCTCCATAAGATTGACTTTTTATTAGCTTTTGCCTGTTTATTTCCCTCTATCAACTTCCCTGTAGATCTGACAAGCAGCAAAATTTCCACAAGGGAAAGGACAAAAATGTACAGGCCCAAAAATCAGTAAGACCACAGCAGTGGCAAAAATAAGCACCTAAAATTGCTGTGAGTCTCAACCTTTTGTATACAAAATCAGCCAAAACCTTCTGCTCCTTCTGCTCTCTGGAATACTATATTCACACTAAATCATTTTTAATAAGTGTCATGCTTTCATTAAATTAACATTACAGAATTAACATTACAGAATTTCTCATAATCATATACTACACAGCATATATAATTGATGCAAATAAAACACTTAGGACTTTAAAGTGGACTTTAAGGACTTTAAAATATTCCATATTCAAATTATTTCATATTAAAAGGCCAGTTTAATACAGCTTGTGGAGTACAGAAACATGCTGGGAGAATACTAGATGACTATCCTCCCATACTGAAATGTATTACTTACAACACTATTTCAAGTAAAAGAGGCAAGTTAAAAGGCATTGGGTGAAGTTCTGAAACTTTTATGTACCATGGCCTAAACTTAAAAAAAAAAAATTTAGAGGTTTGCAAAATGACCCTGGTTGTGCCATCTGTACAGAAGAGATAATGAATTGATAGCAACATCTGAAAATATTTTGATAAAAGATTCTTCTCACACTTTTACAAAAGCACTGCCTGGTGATGGAAGCTGCCCCTGATTAGCTCATGTCAAAAGGCCTTTCAGAGATTTGAAAGAAATCAAATTTGCTTCAGCAGAAAGAATAAACATCTTTTCCCATTCATGCCTTAAAGCATTTGCTCCAACACTATATAATTACATTTCATTTCACCAGAAGATTCTCCTGGATTCTCTGTTCCTCCCACAATTTCAAAATTACAATATGTCTGCTTGCAGTTGAATAGATATGTACATATGGCACAAAGTAAATTATTTAATTAAAAAGCAGTTAATGTCACTATGAATTATGTTACTTCCTTGTACAGAACTCACACATACATTTCATTGTGATAATACCTGGTTTATACATCTTTAATCAAAACCAAGCAAAGTATTTGCATTGCTTTTTCTCCTTCAGCGTGATGTAATTTGTTAATCTGCATGGCTATGAAAAGCCTTAGAGACAATAAAAATGCTATCTCACTGATCTCTCTCCTGTCTTTATTGGCATAACAGTCAACAATCATCTCACTATATCATTCCTAAAATCTAGGTGTGAAAATCAAGGAAAGAAAATTAAATTCTGTTTTAATTTACATAGTCTCATGTAGTATTTGCAAAAAACAAATACTTTTGCTTTGAAAGCCAGAGAGAGCTTCTCTGCCAAATAAAAGTCACTGTAAGGACAAATACTATGTACACCTCCACAGAGGAATCACTGGCAAGTCACTGGCTCTATTTAGTCTTTGGTCATTCTTCTAAAACCAGGATCTATCTAATGGAACTACCCAGTCACATTGTAGTAGCCACCTGGGCTGATGTTCCCTAGTAATGGTGGATGGCTGGTAGCAGTACATGGCTCCAAATGGTTTCCTGATTTCATTCTGTTTCCAAAAGTACTGGCTTTTAGTGCATTCCTTACATTATTTCATGTAAGATGCATTGCTACTTGAAGCACATCTGTGCACGTGCTGCAGCCAATGCTGCTGTGAAGCATTTGATACTGTAGGAATATGTGCTATAAACCATGCAGTGTGTAGGTATGTGGCAGTGTTCACCTTGCACCTGAAACTGCTCAGAGCTTCCAGTGCGTTGGAAAGTCTGGCACAAAACATCAAAGGCTTCTACAGAGGCCTCATGCCCTTTACCTCTCAGAGCAGACTATTCTTCTCCACCTAGTCTGCTATCCACATGCGGAGAAAAATGGAAGGAAGACCAGAGCCCAAAAGAGAATGAAAAACAAGCACCTTGCAAGAGCATGAGAAAAAAACCTGAAACAACCACCCCAACAACAAAACAACCACAGGCCTCATATTACTTAAGCCATAATTTGGCACTCCCTGTTACGGATTTTTTTTTCCTAGATGCAGTTTTCTCAATTTAAGAGACGGATGTGGCATTTTAAGGTACTAATAGCCATTAAAAAAAACCAAAACAAAACAAAATAATCATTAGCTACAGAGGATTAGTAAACATTCCCAAATTGCAAAATTAATGAGTACTAAGGCACTGCTTTTTGTAAGCTAAAGCTGTTGACAGCTACACAACAAGTGCAGCATCCCATTATGTGACCAGTGAGAAAAGAGGAGCAATCAAATGTAGCACCTCTCCTCATAATCAGGATATTAATCCTTCAAATGAATCTCATTCACACAGATGAAAACACGCCAACAGTCTGCATAAAATGAGATGTGCAGGTATCATCACTAACTTGAGTAACAGAAACAAGAGTCTCACATCTGCACAGTACTTTGGAGGCTCACCTATACTTCTTGGAAAGCCTCATGAGCTCAGGCAGAAAGCCTATGCCAATGTAGTTATATTGTGCCTGGCATTCAGCTTCACACTGCCCATCTTTCAGACATCCAAAGCATGACAAATACTTGTTGAAGCAAGAAAACAACATTTCAAAGTCAGCTTCTGAGCCCTCATTAACCCAGAAAATTTTTCCAATTTGGACAGGTCTGAAATTGCTCTAAATCTTGAAAGCCTTCAGGTCACCAGGCTGCTACAAATCTTGCTTTGGCTGAGAAAGCAAATGCCTCCTAGGAAGCCAAGGCATAGCCCATGGGCAAAAGGCCCAGGGAAGCAAAGCACAGTTACAAGGATCTTCAGCCTTATGCTTTACAATTATTTTTTTTTGCAGTTGAAAGATCTTGAGAGAATTAACAACTTTTAACAGTCAATTAAAAATATGTTTGATCTTTCTACTCTATGTCAAAAGAATTCTAATTCTCATCCACTACTTTTTCAAGCCCCTGCAAGTTCCTAAATAGGTTGATAAAGACAAAAATTAAATAACAATTTAAAAAGCCAAAACTTCACAAGAACAGAATCAAAATGCTAACCTTAAAAATGAAATGCAAGCTAAAGAAAAGAATGCCAAGCAGTCAATGGTTCTGCTAACCCTACCATCACCCCTTTTTAGAGAAGTTCCAAAGCCCCCTAAGAGTACATTTGCTAGAACAGCAAAACGTGTTTTATCCAAGGCACCTCAGTGATTTAAAACAATAATTATGTACAGCTTACAATGGGAAAAGAAAAGTCAATTATGTTGACAATTATATCATAGATATTGGTATTTGTTTTTTAAACCAGAGCTAAAAACGATGGGAAAGCTAAGAACTAGTGTATTTACTATATAGTATCCAAACATTCACTTTTTATTACCAGTATAATGAATATATTAGACAAACCAAAAGACCTCACATTGATGCCTTGGAGTGGCTACCTAAAACAGAGGCTAGACAAAATTAAGAGTATAAAAGTGGGTTGGCATTCAAGGCCTTCAATAGGTGCACCTTGGGCAGTCAAAGCCCTCCAGGGGGCTTTACCCAAGATGGACAATGGTCACAACTTAAAAGTTTGGTCTATTTCCATATCAGGGGTTAATCCTCCAATTACAGTTTCAGGTAATGAAGTAATATTCTCCAAGTTTGCCCCCCCTTCACTGTTGTTTACATCTCCCTGGGCCTGAGACAATAAAGTGCCCTTGAGTTTCAGGCCTAGAGAGGAATTGCTTTGTCTGAATAAAACAGGAGAACAGTAGCTGACAGGCTGTGGAGTTTTAGAGTTATACAACTAGAGCAGTACAGGATGTGAAAAATATAAAAGCTAAATCCTCAGGCATCAATATGGAGGAGAGTTGGAAGTCTCAGTCAGAACTGACCTTCTGCCTCATTCTTTAAACATGGCATTTTTATTTTTTATTCATCTTTTGTTAATGACCTTACTTGTAATTCTCAAAGAATTACAGGTCCTTATATTATCAACATTCTCTTGAGCAAATGAAGTAACCAAGTACCAAAGCAAAGAGCAGAAAGCACAGTCTGAGCTATCCCTGTGCCATAAATCAAAGCAGTGAACATCAACCATGTTGAGCTGCAGCAGGAATTAGGATTGCAAGGGGATACAGTTGAGAGCAGGGCTGCAGTGCTGTGCCCCACACTGCACAGCTCACACTGCCCCCCTACCTGATGAAGTAATCTCTTCCATCTCTGTTAGCCGTCATCTCCCATCCATAAGGTGTCCCCTGGTTCAAGCTCCAGGTCCCTGAAGGGTGAGGCCAGCCTGAAGATTTATTCCTGTGGCTGCAATTTTGGAAAATGTGGAGAGGAAAAGAGGGAAAAAAAAGTTATTAAAGTTATTTCTCTCTTGTACTTCATATGATTCATTTGACATCCAAGTACTTTCATAGTTGTGAGATACAGAGTCAAAACCCAGGCAAGGGAACAGAGGTTAGCAGATCTATTTACATTTATGATATTCTTTCAGTCAGTAGAAAGATATGCTGTCATTTCTAACACTCTGAGTTCAAAGCTTTGGTTGGTGAATTTGTCATTCTCCCTCATTCCCACACACACAGTGCTAATTTTCAGTCTTTTTTAATAAAAGGAACAGGAAGCATTTTCATTCATCACCATTCCTTGTTCAAATGCCAGCTCTCAGCACAGTTTTAGGGGAAAAAAACCAAAATCAAACCAAACCACCCACTACATCACTGCAGATCACACACACAGTGCAACACCTGGCACGAGAAGGAGCATCAGCCTTCTCTCTGTTAGCAAACCATTTTATTGCGTCTTGTGCTGCAATGAGGGAAGGCCATGACACTGCTGCATAACATGCTAAATTGACTGAATATATGAATCTTGTTGCAGTTGATCATTATCCATTAAGCTCTCCCACCAAATAACCTTTAAAAGGCTGCAGCATCTCTGAGCCCACACACTGTTTTATCCCACTGCTCCAGCACACTCTGCTTGTATTCCCACTCCCAAAGAAGGGCCCAGCAGCACTCCCAAGTGACTTTGTTTCCCCAGTAATCTGAAATATTTTGTGACTCCACACAAAAAAAGAATCATCTAGCAAGGATCCACCATAGTTTCCCACAGGAATACCCAATGTTTGTACACATGCTTTCCCTCTCACTTGCAGGGATTAAGCTAGATATTACTGCACATTTCCACTTTCTCCTGTGAAACTAAGAGGTTCAGAGGACAACAAACAAGTCTTTTAGAAAAATTAGTCAAGCCATTAATATCTATGTGCAATCTGAAAAAGGGAAAGAGCAGGAAAAGGAGGCAGGGCAACCAAAAAATCTAAAGGCCAGCTTAGGGCATGTGACAGGCAAATAGGAATGAGCACCCAACACTGAATACAATCTGAAATTTTGACATGAAAACCAAAACCACACAAAATAAGAGCATGTTTTCAATTAGTTGTCTTCCCCATTTTTGTCTTTCTCCACCCATCAAATATATTACAGCTTAGTTTTATGTGCTAGATTTATTTAAATTCAAATAGTAGCAAGGAATTTATTTCCTCTTGCTACAGATAGAGGCATAAGAAATTCTTTTCTTTAGAGAAACAGAGCACAATATAACCTGAAAAACTCTCCTGAAGGAACAGAATTGGTCTCCACAGACAACTCAACAAGTGATTGTAAATTGCTAAATTCAATGAAGTTGTGCATAGTTAATCTTTCCCAAAGGAGGAATGTATCATTAAAAACAAACTAGCTGCTCAACCCTCCCTCTTCATTTCAAGGATTAATCACAATTGAGAAAAAATATGGTGCTTCAAAATACAATTTACATGTAAAGTAGAGCATTACAATGGAATGCTAGGTATCATTTGGTTTATCAATTACATTAAGTACTCTGTCTTCAAGGAGTAGAAAAACATATCTGTAACCATATTCAAACACTGGTATTTGCCATCAGGCACAGCTTAAATCTAATATTGAAAATGCCAGAACCCTTAAAAAAATAGTTCTTCAAGGCTAATCAAACACATAAATATCAGATATGCTGCACTACCCCAGATAAAGGCAACTAGTCCATTTCTGATCCAAGGAATTGATTAGAAAACAGTCATACAAGGAACAAATCCAATACACTTTCAATATCCTCTCATGCAGTTTCTTCTTAAGCTGAGCATAAACATTCCTTTTTCTCCATATGCTTGAGAGACAAAGGAAGGGTCCCTCCCTTCTTTGACAGGAGTCACTTTACAGTGTGAGAATGTCAGCTTAACTACATCTACAGACTTCAAATAACACTTTAGAGTATTTGGAATCCTAACCACTGCAGTTAACTACACTAGAACATAACCTTTTTTATCAACACTGTATAAATGGATACCCATCCATTTAACAGTTTTCATTTTAATTAGATGTGTTTCACAAACCCTGTGCTATAATTTCACCATCTGTTAAATGGATACAGTGACATTTAAATTCCCAAGTAAAGTACATCAAACTATCAGATAAATTGTAGGAGCATAGGACAGTGATGATGATCAATATTGTAACTCTCTGCATTCAAATTAAGGCCTCATCTTTGAAAGGATTACAGTATTAGTGAATTTTAAGGTGCATCTAATTCCCTTGAAAGCTTTCTTTGAGCCCTTAAAACATTTATGGTGTCAGAACCATATCATATATGACAGGTAGTAACTGTCCTACTTAACTATAAATATGTCTACATCTGATCTACTCCTCCAGACTTTCATAAAATCAGTGGGATACAAATTAGCACTTGAGACACTGTATGCACCTACATTAGATGTGTGCAAATTCACAGTGGCTCCACAGGGAAAAAAGACGTAATTTTTCCTGTAGCTACTGTGCAATTCAATAATAAACACTCACATCATAACAATAAATCAAGGTCTTTACTCTCAGAGGTGACTAGGATTCCCATCTGCCTGTACAGTCTGAAAAAAGGAGCAAGTGAACTGCATTTTTTTCTACACCTCCCTTCACCACTTGTTGAATATAATTCTGCTTTTCTGCAAGAATTCTCTTCAGTGGCCACTATGAAGGGCAAAAGATGGCAAAGAGGAGACAAATGCCAGGAATGATAAGCAGGTCAGGCATTTCACTTGGGGGAAGAACAAAGTCATCTCGCTAATCTTTAAGTCAAGAGGATGCCTTAGTGGTGAGGAAGATCATCACGCCCTGGGAGATCCCAGTCCAAATCCTACCTCCATGCTGGTGATCTTGGACAAATCCCTCAGCCCACTGATCACCACTTGCCATTTCCTTCCTGCGCAGGCAAAGGAGGAGCACACCAAGACTGCCTAGATTTATGGCACTTACAAAGGCTAAAAAGACAAAGAAAATGCACCTCCTACTTCAGCAAGCCTGGCTGCAGAGGCAGCACTGGCATTGCCGTTAACTCCCTGCCTGCTCGCTCATGGCAATGGAGAGCCTGGATGCTGGAGAGCCTTTAGGAGCACAGTTCTTGGGTGTCAAACTTCACTGTGAAAGCTAAGCCTGCACCATGCCAGAAGAGGTCTGAAAAAAAGGCAGAATAGCTAAAATATCCCCTCAACCTGCTCATGCTATTCCTACTGCAGAAATATAAAACCTGATCTCTCAGAATTCCTTGACATTAAACAATCAGTTCATTAAAACCCTGAAGTGGTGATTACTGAAGTGGTGTGTAAGGAATCAACGTGTCCTGTGGAGGAACATTCTGATTGATAATGCAATAGCTCTGCCATAGCAAACATCTTCAGGTCAGCCTTTTTTCTGCCCTGTGCTTGAGTAATGACCTGAAGCATGAGATCATATGTGAAGTCTCCTGCACTGTACCAGTGATATGCTCTTTATGTGATATGCAGAACACACTCAGCATAAACCATGTCTTAACAAGAAGTGCAAATCTGTAGCATTATCCACTTCTTTTTTAAAGATCAAAACTAGAACAGTTTGAATTTTTAAAGCATACTATTAAAGCCTAATGTCCAGAGCAGTTCAGATAGCATGAATAATGAACACAGAAAGCAACAGCATTTCTTCTTTCAAACATGGAAAAAATAAATGTTTAAATAGGTTGAAAAATTCAATTGAAAAAAATAGTATCTACAGACAATAAGTATGTAATATTGCCCCAAACTGTTTTCTTTTAACCAGCAATTGGAGATTCCTCTCAATAAGTCTTTGCTATAGAAATCTTGACAGACTTTTTTTAAGTGTGCCACCTCTATAGCCCAAGCCTGTAAATTCTGTTATAAATAGAGTTCTTCCCTGAACTAGTGGAAATTAAGCTCTCAGGCTGTAATTTTAAAACAGCATAAACTGGCACTGACACAAAAGCATTCCCATTTTCCCAGCATCTCCTACTTCACATCACAGTTGCTCCTGTGCCAATGAAAGTAAACTGGTTCATCTTAAAATTAGTAGCTATTTTTTCCATTCAGATTCATCTCTGCTTACTTCATGGCCTCACAGATGGTCACATGGCAGCAAAAATAAATGGCAGAACTGCATTCTTCAGAGAGTTCTTAGGTAAAGCACTCAGTTAAATTGAATGTCCCAATTGTATTTAGCATATTTAATGTCTAATGGGGCACAACACTCAGTATACAGTTGGAGCATGTCTTCCAAAATGTTCCCATCAAAGCAGCTCCCCTTGAAAACTCTCCCTCAACATAACTACAAAAAAAAAAAAAAAACCTTAGCTTTTTTTTCCTCTGCCTTATTTTCTCCCAGTGTTGCTTTTAGTTCATATCTGTTAACTCACAGCACAGGCTATCAAAAACTGAAATTATCCACAGAGTTTCTGACAAAAAATCTTCATAATTGTTTAAAATCTCTGTATGTGGAACCATATGGAGCCCTATGATTTTCCTAAATATAAATAATTTGAAATATTAATATTCTATGCATACTTTCTCTTTAGGTATTAGTAACTTTTTAAGCATCTACCTTGGATTTCCTCAGTTGGATTAAAATAGTGGAAGGGTTATAGTCTAATGTTTTATAGCAAGCCCTTGAGCCACTGCAACTGTGGTGGATGGCTGAAATTACAAAATGTTTATTATGAGGATTCACATTATAATGTCATGTTTACCATTTGGATATTCAGTGTCCTGGAATCATCTTGTTCAACATCTTGATGTTTCTCATAGTACCCCCTCACGCACAGGAATTATTTTTTCTGTAAGCACTGTCTGCAGGGGCAGCAGTGACTCACACAAGGCCGACCACGTAACACAAGCAGCTCAGCACTGCAAATGGAGTAACAGTGTCAATACACTGACTTCCTTTACCTATATCAATATTTACACGAACAAAAAACTTCCAAATTTTGAGTCTTGCCATGTAGTCTGGCTTCATTTCAACTCCCCATTGGTACAAAAGCCAGTTCTCTGTTTCCCACATGCCAATACATAGGGCAGTCCCTCTCCCACCCATCATAAAGGAAAGACATCCTGATAAAAGCCACACTGTATTCCCAGAGTTGCTTATGAAGGACACACAGCTCCACAGCACAGAGGCAGTTCTAGCCACAACAATCCCAAGGAGGTACCAAGGGGAACACCAGAGATAAAACATTTTGTATTATTTGTTTTAGAAAGTAAAAACACCATACCTGAAGTATCTGCAGGGCATGTCTATCCACAAATAGGAAACATTATTGTGACACAAGTGGAGTTCAGTAACTGTCTCTCTATGATATTTAATCTTGCACTGCCTTAGGAAGGAAACCCTTCTTTCTCAATCCAGTTCTCACCCTCTCCTGTCCCAGAAGACTACAGCAATACTTTTACCTCCATCATACCACTTTAACTTGAAAAAATGAGGAATGAAAGTTTTAAAGAATCTGTAGAGATACTATCAAAATCAATCATCATACCCTGCTATTGAAACTCTCCTGAGGGCCACACAGACATGATGGACAATAGTTTCTGGATACAAGATCAAGGACACTGAAAGACTTCTTGTCTTTGTAGAGATGAGTCCAATAAAGCCCCAGAGAAGCAGACCTGCCAGAAACTCAAAAGAAGAAAATTAACTGCCCCAGACACCTTCTGCTGTAGTAAAAAACTTAATTCATACTGAGTCTCTTATTACTAAATCATTTCAGTACGGAAGGGAACCCTAATGACTTCAGATATCCTTCATCTTCTACAACCCACATGCTTTCAAATCTTTTGATGGGTAAGAAAGCAGAAGGGTTTTAGTCCTCATCTAAATGTGTTCTATTTTTGATCTTGTGTGTGTCAGTTAAAAGAAATTTGATGAGTATCATCCCACAAACGAGTTTAGAGTTTCAGGCTTGTAATTAACCAATCATCAAAGGTAGAATTGTTGTCCAAGACTTCTTTTTTTAGTTGATCATAGGAACAAAATGCTAGAAAAATATTTTTGCCCTTTGACACCAGTCATTCTCAATAATTTTGCAGAGCCATACTCTGGTCAAAAGTAGAATAAGGCTACTGTATTCTTCATGCTTGCCTGAAATTTTCTCCCTGATCATACATCATCAGGAAAAGGCAACTGTTATTCAGAAAATAAAGGCATTCACCTTTCTTGTACCTTGTGTTGGTTTTTTCTATTTTGCTAGTAAGGTCTATGAATAAAGCCAGGTTGCCTTTCACCGGTTGACCAGAAATTGTCTCCAGCTCAAAGTTTTTCTTTCTTAGGCATTAACTACTCCCCAAACACTGGCTAAAGCAAAAAAATTCCAAACTTTTTTTTCTCCTGTTCCCACTTTCCACCAGAGATGCTCTGAATTATTCACAATTTCACCAAGTACCACTCATTCTTACTCCAAACATACAATGATGCTAAAGGCTTCACTCGACCTTTAAATCCTTTGGGGGACCAGAGGAAACCTCAAGTACAACTCAAAAATTCATATTGAACTCCTCTATAGCAATTCACAATTGTAGAGAAGCTACATTTCTAGAAAACCCCATCAGACTGTTTTTGTCATAGATTTCATTAGCTTCCATCTCCTCAGTGCCTAAAACAGATTTTTTCTAAGTGGCAGCCTATGCCTAGATTGAGAACAGAAGACACTCCAATGAATTATGAATTCCTCCTCCAGAAGTCACTGCTCCTGCTGCTAGTCATGAGACAACAAGGGTCCATGCTGTGTAGCTGATCTGAAAGGTAAGAGATCCAATCCCTTTTACCACGCATTCCATGGGGAAGGCTCCGTGTCAGCTCTCCTGCCACACAAGCAGGAAATCCAGCAGCAGGTGCCCATCACTTCATCAGGGAAAAAAGAGGGCAGTTCCACATGGCCAGAAAAGTCTATTTGTAGACTTTGGGAGCCACTCACAGGCTCCAAACACTTCAGCATCAATTCCCGACTCCTGTCTGTATCACAGGCAGTACAGAACAATGACGAACAAAACCACTGGCTTTTCAAAATGTGCACTGTACCCATTACACATCTCACTGTACAAGGAATGGTTCCTCTCAGTCTAAAACTACAACAACAGGATGTTACCTCCAAACAAGCTTTGTTCTAAGGATCTATGTGTAGAACATTTTTCACCAAGTATCTTCCAAAATTTTCTTTTTGCTTTCCTCTCTCTAACTGATATGTGCAAAGACACAAGTAACCACACAGCACAGTGAAGTACCTATGGAACATGCTTGTTTCAGTTAGATAGAAAGTTCCTCAGAATTGAGTGTTGGCTGCTCAAAGAGCCACTGTTGTCTTCTGTGGACCCATAACTACCAAAGGTACAGGCAGGATGTTGGGACAAGGTATGAAACAATCCTTGCTGGACTGTTTCAGGCACTAACAACCTCCACATGCCTTGGAAAAGGGACAAGGCAAAGGTCTTGTCACTCCTTGAGGTACCTTGCCCCAGAATACTGCCTTTCTTTGATTCCACAAAAAGTTATCAACTCTTTATCACTGACAGAGCAGTTTCTTGCACTGCCCTGTTCCATGTAAGGCGAGTCTTCCCTTTTAGCAAAAAATGTGCATGCACTCTGATTCTCCACAGTCATTGCTGCCCAGTTAATGCATTTTCATGTCTGTTGTTTGGTTTGTTCTGGGTTTTATTTGGTTGGTTTGTTTCATGGGCTTCTTAAAGTATCTGATACAGGTCACATTTTTCATTTGCCTGTCTCTTCTCACTCTATGTTTTACATCCATTATTATTAAAGATGTGGCCCCATTTCATAGAAAACAAAACTCTCCATCATATTTTCTTTTAGACTGCCAGGACTTTTCATTTTAATCACACTGACCCCATTAGAGATCCAAGTCCTGAAGGAATTGCTTTCACCTCCAGAATTTTGCACTGCTAAAGGCAGAAATTACCCAAAGCAGCAAGTAATGGTTGGGACTTGGATGCCTGTGAAAGGCTCTTCGACATTCTGCTCTATAGGATGCTTTAGCTTCATGCTAATGTGAGCTAGTAAGTGAAAGTCTCTAAAAGCTGATGTGTGAGAGATGTATTTCTCTGTTTTAATGGGGATTTTGACCTTAGGCTTTCTTGGGCCTACTCAGTATTTCAGGAGGAAAAAAAAATTTAAAAAAACTAATGAAAGCATACGAAGCATATTTGTCTCTTTCTCATTTAGTAAATGGAGTATTGATAGTATTGATATTTATTTCTAAATCTTCTGAAAAACCTTTTTAATTTTTTTTTCTCCCTCAACCTAGTACATGCAGGAAATCTTACCATATGATCTGCAGCATACCCCCAGACCAGGCACCAAATTAATTATTCCTAAAATGTGATCCCTGACAAAATCATAACTATTATCATATGCTGAATTTTACCTCACATATGATTTTTAGGGATTTTTTTCTTGCTTTAGTGTGTTGTTACTTCTGCTCTCAATGAATAATTGTCCTCTTACCAGTTTTGCAGTAACATGCAGTCATGACTCACCGCTGTGTTTCAGGTAGAAGTGCAGGAATTTTGCCATTTCTGCCTTATGAAAAAAATGTCCCATAAAGCCTCTGATAGAAATGCAGTCTAGCTCATCGACTGCATTGCTACTAATAAGGAGAGTTTATGGTAGGAGAGAGTAAAGCATTGCAAACACAATGCTGTAAAGATGCATAATATTTTAAATAAAAATAACAGTATAGCATATAATTTCTTACCACCTCTTACACAACTGTCCATTTTATGCCATAAAAATTTGAGGTGTATATAGTTATTAAAATTCAATTATGCACACAGCATTTGGAAAAGCTAAAGGGAATCTCATTTTTCTGCATAGTAAATTTCAAATTATCTTCAATACCTTTATATGAATACAATCTGCCTGTTGTGAGAAAAATGGACAATCATACACTAGAAAAAGCAGCAATGAAAAACGTCAAGCACTTTTTGGTAAATTATTTCTATTTCTGTAAAGATATCACCCATGTTTCAGGACGGTGGTCACCTGGAAATTCTTCATGGCATACTGTTGCTGGAAGGGGACATTTTAGTCTGTAGGAGAGTGACCTTGCATTAGAAGCATGAAGTGAATTGCCAAAAAGGAAACAAAATTGCTTTTTGTAAACCTGGATTAAAGCCTAACTTCCTACTGCTTGGTTTTGGTAGGAGCTCTTTCTACATTTTAAGATGAGCTCCATCAGCAAAACAGTAGAACAAAAGATCTGGCTGGATCTTAAGAGTATTGCAGAGAAAAGCAAAGAGTGAGAACACCCTCATATTTACTAGTTATTCAGATTTCCCCTATGACTTAATCTCCCCCATTTCAATTTCTTGAGAAATAAAATGAAATGGCCAATAAATTACATAAAGGTAGCCTATCTTAAATATATTTTGTAAATTAAATTAAACCAATGCTATCCTCTTAGTTTTGAAGATGAAGGAAAAGTATATTTTAAATATTTTCCCTACACAGAAATCCAGCAATAAAAAGCATCACTGCACATTGATTATAGAAGAAGTTCTGAGAGCTAAAGGGTCATCTCCTTAACAAAACACATTTGATGACCTTGAAATGAGATCCATCCACTGACCACTGGCTGAGTTTGCCTTTCATAAGCAGCAATTCCCATTCAAAAATCTTAATTACCAAACTAATCAGTCTGCTAGGCTTAAATCTAATTTCAAATACTATATACAAGAACATTATTGTAGTTCCAGGTATTTTTTTCTAATTTGTAGATTAAAATTACCCCAAAAGCTCAATATTCCACTTGCCTTTAAAGCAATATTCTCAAAACTGGGAATATATGATGAAATAGCCATCCTGCTATTAAAAAGGTAACAATACTATGCATTTTTGAATACTTCACTCCCCAGCAAAGTTGCAAAGACCTTCAGAAAAGGACCAGATAAATTGTGTGCTGAGCAATCTGCTTACATTCTCAAAACATATACAGAAAAGCCTGTGTTTCTACTGCTATCATGCTACAAGGCTGGGATTTTTAAATACTTTTGAGTTCCTTTGTGTTTTTCCATAGAGAAAATTATGGTTTATATGGCAACATACTGAGAAATATTGTAAGTAAAGGACATGTTATGTAGTAGTCAGACATTTTCACCAGTGGTAAGAAGGCTGCATCCAGACAGGAGGTTATTTAAAGCACTCTAAACAACACGAAAATCTGAAGCAGTTTCATTCTTAGGAAATTACCAACACTTGGCATGTTGTGCTGCAGAATTATATCACAAACTAAGGCATGTGTAAAACCTTAACAAATGAGAAAGAATAATTCAGGAGTGAGGTGTTAAAACTTTTTCCTTAGCCTTAGTGACTTCATGAAGCATGAGCCAATAAAGTGGAACCAAAGCCTCATGTTGCAAATTTATTTTGGAGCTTACATAATTAAAGGGTAAGTGCACTACTTAACTATATACATCAACAGAATATGAGGTGCCTTAAGCTGTGCAGATCCAATACAAAACTGGAGACAAATGATCTCAGAGCATTCATCCCTTCAATATATCCCAGGCCAAACCACAGGGGAGCTTAGAACAAGGTAGGCAGAAGATCCATCCATAAGTGACAGAGGCAGATTCCCATGACAATTGATCTAGACATTTGCTCAGGAATTATTTTAAGAATATTTTTTCCTGCATTCTCTACTGGTTAACATATATGTCTTCCTGAAATTCCAAGGAAATGACTGCTTTCCACACAGAAACTACAAATGTGTAAAGTTGCAAAAGAAGGACAGGAGACGAAAAAAAATTCTTGGTTGCAAATGAATAAAAAGAAAACCAGAACCAAGGCAAACTTAAATCTCTGACAAGAGCCCCCCTCTATCCCAGAAAACAACAAGAAGCACCAGTAACATTAATCTTCTCTGTCAATTTAGAATCACTTTTTACCCATTACTCAGTTTATAGTACACTTGGTGAAGTCAATGACAGCACCATTTCCTTTTGTTTGCCCTTAAGATTAGCAGCAAGGCTTAGAGTTCAGCTTGAATGATGTTCCTAGTACCAGCTGCCCAAACCACGTGGCTGTCTGCCATTTTCATGCTACACTATGACCAGCAAAAGCTCTTGCTGAGCTCTGAGGCAGCAGTGTTCATGCTCCAATAGCAGCCTACACGCTTACACATGTCACAGAATCACAGGAGAACTCTGTTTGGGAGGGACCTCACAAGGCCAGCTCCTCCAATTTCCCACTCAAAAAAATGCAGCGTTACAAAATATGAAAAATAGGTATTACACTACAAACTAAGTTGCCTGGAGTTTTATGCTTTAACTCTCTATGCCTATGCCATTAATCACAAAGCAAAAGACAGAAAAAGCAAAATTTGCTGATTGTATTATTTCCTGGTTTTTGGTCTGTATCCTGTTGTTTCTCCAACAGTGTTTCCTAACCCAGTGATTTTTAAACAAAGTCTGGAAACAAAAACCTGTAACACAAAATGCATGTTTTTTTCTTTAATTTGATGTATGACCTGAAAAACATTCTGAAGGCAGACATTACTTTTATCACCAAAAGAGAAAATGTAATTGTGAAATGTTGCTGCATAAAAACTCCTGAATACCAAGGCTCCAGCTATCTAAATCCCTAATATCTTATGATGTTAATCCATCTAGGTAAACGGACTTATAAATATCTTCTCATAGCAGGCTCTTAGAAATGAAATTACACATACACACAGGGAAAAAGAACCAAACCATAACCTAAATCTTTCCTCCTCCAATTTTCACCAGTTCTTGGTTATATGCCATGGTAAGAGTTTGGGTACATATGCTTGTGTATATTCTGGCAAGCTACAACTGCATTGCTACTGGGACAGCTATTAAAAAGTCCCAAAAATCTCTCTCAGCTCTCTGCAAGTGATAGCTAATGAAAATGATACAGACAGAGGTACAGCCAGCTGAGCTAACCTACTTACAGCCACTGACAAGCAGCTTCCTTAAAGATTTTGGAGGAGAAAATGGAACTTTCCCTGCAGAAAGAAAACTAGAGGGACTTTGCAACTTACACAGGTTTAATGCTGTTCTCTGACAAAAAGCTGTTCTCTGACAAAAAGCTGCTTCTGGCTGTTTTCCTACAGTAATGCAGATGAATCTGTTTGCAGGCTGTAACTGCACGTTACTCCAATCAAGGAGTGCACCTACACACACATTCAGACAGAGTCCAGCTCCTTGATATCATACATTCTCTAAATTTGCAGTTCTCAGAGCTTACAATTAATTGCATTGCTAAGAGAAATGAAATTAGGCACAGTATCAATACAGGAAAATCTGAGTGAGAGCATACAGAAACACTAAAGTTTAACAGTCAATGCAATTCTGAAATGAACTTCTGTGTTTTCAGTGCAGAAATTGCTTGGAGTCACCCAGCCACATGTGGGTTTAATACATTTAAGGGCTGATATATGCATTGTTCCACCTACTATTTTATTGTTTCCCAAGAACTTCACAACCTAGTCCATAAATTAGGTCCCCTCATACCAACAGGGAATGAAAGAGATATGTTCAATTGAACTGGCCCCAACATCCACACGAGATGTATCGTGTCAGGCTTTCATGAGACAGTCTCAGAACAACAGATATTCTGGAACTGGTGAACTGAAGGTTTAAAAATTATTCAATGAGTACATGTGATGTTCACAATAAAAAAATGTGTCATCTTTCTGAGTTGCAAGAAAGAAGACAGAAAAAGAAGAAAAATGGTAATTTGTGCATTCCACTTCACTTTAAGGAATATGATGAATACAAAATGCAGGAAGATTTGGGAAGAGGGAGTAAACAAAATTGCTCTCCTCTTGCTGCCCTGTATGATACAGCAAAAGGTGAAGCCCTGACAGGAGAAGGATCAGAAGACCTATGTCAGACTATAAAAAGCCTTGGGTGCCCATGGGAGGTTGCAGGAGTCAGTTTTATCCAGGAAAGATAGGAAAACAGTAGAATGTTTACTGATGTTTACAACAAAGAATGGATACTGATGGTCAGACCCAAAATGGTTTGAGCCCAGCTTCCTTGTCATGTCCCTTACAGTGGGAAGCACCAAAATTCAGGGAAAAAGTAAGCAGCATTTTAAATTAATTTTTTCCCCAGCTGTGATTATTAAATTACTTAATCCCTTCTTTTACAAAAGCCATTAGATAACAGATCATTCTTGTAACCTGTGCATTTTTGTCTTGCACAAACATATCTTATAGTTGAGACAGTGACTGCAGACAGAAGCAACTGAGGAAACTCTTACCAAGTTTGGTTCGAGAGTCATACATTAACTTTTACCCTTTTACACTCCCTCCTCCAGCACTGCAAATTCATTTAGAAATAGATTCTTTCCTTGACAGGATAAAGTAAACCAATTCTGCCAGCCTAAAGTCTTGGCTGTGGTAAGATGAGTGTAAAGGGACTTAGCATATGCTGAGCTCTCTGCTGCTTTAGCCACAGGAAAGCACTACCAGCACAGTAGCCAGCCTCCAGGTTTCCAGTCAGCCAGCCACTTGCAGAGTTTCACACCCCAAGAAACAGTCCTGGAGGATGCCAGAGCCTATTTGGAGTGAATACTGAGTGCTGCTGTTTCACTGCCTTTGCTGGCATGCTTTACCCCAAGCAACAGGTCAGCAGGCTGATTTTATCACCCACCACTCCATTATACTTCACAGAGCTATTTTTATTTCCTCAATGTATTAACTCTCCCACCCATTTTCTGAAGCACAGAGCCAGAACTTGACAGCTTAATTTCTGTAAAGACATTCGGAAATGCTACATGTGTTCATACGGGCCTAGATATTTATAAAGCTGGCAAAAAAAAAGTGCCCAGTAACAGGAGTTACTTACTGTGACATTTTCTGTGATTCCACTGAAGCCCACCTGAACGTTTAGATGCTTCAATATCCTTAAAAACCTGACTGCTGTGATTTACAATGATAAATCTAAGTTCAAAACAACCTAGGTTCAGGGTTTATAAGCATGTTATCATGTTAAGTTCACTAGAGACTGTCTTAGGCATTATTAAAATAAAGTAGTATGTCAAGAAACAGAGTATTGGTGAAATGAGTTAATTTTATTTTAAAGGTCATATCTTAACACATTTTAATTTTCTATTTATCACCAACCCCAACAAAAGAATAAATTTAAATATGCCTAGGTTTTTGAAATAAAGTTGTTGTTCTAATTTTTAACTTAAATAAGAGAACTATACTTTGTTCCCAAATAACAATATGCTGGGTTTGAAAATTCACTTTGGAGGACAGTACTTACACATGAGGACTATGGCTTCACAACACTATTACTGAAGATAAACAGAAATTCTAACCCTACTTAAGGGGCTGGAACTCGCTACTAACTTTAATATGGTCAGGTTTTCATTTCTGCATATGATCAACAGCAAACACTAGTACCTAACTGTGGGGCTGCTGACCCCCACAGCAAAAGTGGTGGTCTTGTTTTCCCCAGCAGGCAGGTTCCTGCAGCTCTGGACAGGTGTGAGCTCAGACAGCAGGCCCTGGACTGCAGCACATGCCCACAAACGTTCCTGTTCACATCAGCATCTCACCAACTCCAAATTAGCTCCACAGAACTGACAGCACAAAGAAACAACACAGGGTGGTTTGGATGGTAAATATTTACTGACTGTCAGCTTAGATTGCAACAGCCTTAGCTCTGCTGCTGGGTTAAACACAGTTGAGTCAGAGTCCTGAAGACACATCTGGGAGGATACACTTTTTTACCCTCTGTCAGAGCAGGCAGACTGTAGGCATATTTGAAATCCAAGGAGGCAGCAAACAATGTTTTTTAAACTGGTCTTTGTGATCTACTGTGCCATTAATACAGACATTTTGAAGTCTACAAGTTTACAGGATTTATCCTGAAAAAATATGTAAACATGATTTATGTAYCTATTTTTCTACTAAATGCTACATTTGCAAGATTATTTTAAATTCTATACCCATTTTATGATCAAATGAGGAACAGCATATCTAGCTGCAAGTAAAAAGGAGACCTGCAAATATATATATACATGTAATGTATGCATGGAGTATTAGAAATACACATCATACAAAGTAATTTGCTTTCCCACCAAGCTTCATTTTACCTTGTGTGCTTGTAGCATTCCCCCCCCCCCGCCCCAATTTTGTTGTTTTAGAGCTAGGACCTCTGATTTTATTACAAGTTTAATTATTTTGTCTTCTAATTAAACTTTCTGGAATCTTGCTTTTTTTATGGCAACTTTCATTCAGATATAAAAATAAGTTTCCTGAACTCAAAGTGGAAAAGGAAGATTTTTAGCTATGAAATGTTGAGGCAGAAGAGGAATTGCATAAAATCTTTTATACAAGTTCTCCTGTCCTGGTTTTGTCTGGGAAGAGTTAATTTTATTCTTAGACACCTATTTCTGAGATGTCTGACAGATATTTAATTGTCCTTCCATATTTATTGTTAATCACATTTTTAAAAAATCTACTTCTACTACCCCAAATCACAAACTTAAAAAAAAAAAAAAATCCTTCTACATTTTGTTTACAGAGGGACAGGAAATGAAATATGCTGCCTCTTTTCCTAAAAGCTGTAAGAGGTTTAGCATAAATCTTACAGAAGACATACAATTTCACGTATACAATAGGAAGGCATCAGAGTGTCCAAATACTGCATCACTCACACAGCAACTGAAAAATATGAAGACAGAATAAAATTGAAGGAGAAACAATTCAAATTAATAAGTCTGCACACTCTCTTCTTTTTAGCATTATGTTGCTCAAGACTCCTCTTTTCCCCAATTTATACACAAAGGTGCTGTGTAACTGAGTACCTTGTTACCAGAGCACTCACTTGTGTTTCTCTGTGCCCTGGCCAGTGCCTGCCATGAAACAGCACAGCTGGAGATGGACTTCCTTTGGCTGCATCCATCTAAGGCTCCCATCAGCCCGGCTCCAAGGAGAGCAACCCAGAACAGTCCTTCAAACCTCTCTGCTTCTCCTTCAAAAGGCTTCCCTGCTACAAGCCCTACAAGGTGACAAGAGCCATGTGAGCTATGGGCTGAGCCCTATCTGAGGGTGGAAAGAAGCAGAGTGAGGCACAGTGGAAAGCTTCAGCCTTGCTCTGAAGGAGCTTCACTTCAGTGCTGAGAACTTTCCAACCACACAAAAGCCAAATATGAGTTTGTGTTTGGCAGCATTGGGTTTAAATTAAATTGTCTCCCACCCAGCTCTGGTCTCTGTGGTATCATCCTTTGTTAAAGGCTTGTGCATTAGGCATTTGGCTATAAGCATGAAATATTTTCTGTCCTTGGATCTAGCCCTGAGCCCCATTATTAAGTTTTGAGCTGTCTTTACCATAGCAGAAACTTTTCCCTTGCTGCCAGTCCTCAGGACCTGTCTCTCTAGAGCTGCAGYAAGGTGCTGTAGTTAGACCTAGCATGGCCTGTTACAGCTTGTGCTTGGGGACTGCCCTAAATCAATCACRAAAATGTCACCAGCAGAGAGATCAAACTTTAATATAGCTTTTTACAGCRCATTCCCTTTTATCTGTTCAGAAGAGGATGCTGCTCAGCTCCCTTCAGTCTCGTCTCCCAGKTCCTCAGGAGTTTATAAAACCCTCTTATGATTTTCTTTTGTTGTTGCTGCCATTGCATTTTCCTCCACCTTCCCCCCACCAAAAACCTCTGRGAAGGCAGCCATCAAACTCTTCCAGAGCTTGCTTTTTATAACTGCTCTACTTCCTCTTATATTTTCTTCTGTGTGTGCATCTGTGTGCACACCACCTGTATCTTCATTAATATTTACTCYCTTTTAAGGAGGAAAATGCTTCTCAATTTACTGGCATATTTACTTCATGTGCCTTGCTGCRCGCCAAGTCATAAAACATAAAACATTTTCTCCATTTGAACAATGCAAACTCAGTCTGACACCAAATTTCCCTTGTCACCCCTCTACGTCTTGCGTTACTCACTCGGTGCACAAAACAATTTGCAGTTGCACAGATGCATAACACAATGATCCTTGAATACATTTTTTGGCTCTTGCATCGACCTTTCTTCTCCCTTCTTCGCCCTGTAGCTTGACTACCATGTGCTCTAAAGAGCTGGCGAGCTCAGGGCTCCTTCCCTTGTCACTACACCCGGCTTCCAAAGCTGGGAAGTGGTGAGCAGAAGCATCGAGCCAGTCTGGAGCAAAGTCTGCACCATTCCTCTCTCTGTGGGGAAGTGCAGCCCCTTCCCTTGAGATACCAAGGGTGATGAGCAGGGAAAAAACAGATTAGTTCCAAGGCACAGCTCCTCCCCTTGCACTGCCCAAGGCACTGGAGCTAAACTCTTCCACTAAATACAAGCACATGCCYGGAGGCACAGTCTTGCTCTGTTTATATGCTTTATGAAGCTTTTTTTTCCCCTACTACAATCTTGGCTTCTTTCATAATGTTCTCAGTTGGTTTTATCWAAACCAATTTCTCCCTTTTTGCCACACTAATAATATTTGACTCAATCTATCCTACTGACTCCTCACACAGCTATAACCATTCTCATATAGCAGGAACCAGGCATGCATTCATTTTATMATGCTCTGCTTCCTTGGGGAGTATCCCATGGATACTTTTCATCATCTTTCTCCACCACTCCTCCACATTCCTCTCACCTCTTAGGTCAGGTTCAGCTGGAAAAGGCTACTGCTTGTTTAGTCCCACTACTTGTCTAGGAAGCACAAATAGGACACTAGTTTAATCTGTGTTTGAGAAACAAGCAAAACAGGGTAGAAACGACTGCAAGGTAGGCAGATAACAAGGATAATTGTCCTCACTTTTCATTATAACATATTGAGTCAGTAGCTTCTCTTTACCTTGTAAGCAAACATGTGAGATGCATAAGCAAAGAAAATGTCAGGAATGGAAGTACACTGCTTTGGGAACACAACAACCAGCTTGAATCCTAAAATGGTCAGTGGAGTGAAATCCCAGTGGTCATTCTAAGTATGCCATTGGTTGTATCATTGGGTCACATTTCACCCCCTATAAGAAAGAAATTTAATATTACCAGCTGTTGGGATACCTAGCAGAACATATATTGCTCCTACRAAGGCTAACCCTGTTAAAATGCTTTTAACTCATTTACCTGGAAGCACTGGGCAGAGGAGAGAAACTAAATCCTCCATCAGCGCACAAAAAAGCAGGAAAACAGCTTCTGCCAGAAAAATATCCAATTTGTACTTTCACTGAATCCAACACATTAGAAACATCTCTTTGCTTCCTTGCACCAGCTTGGATGATCTAATTAGTTTAAAATCATCAGACCAAAGTTAATTAGAGAGAAAGAAAGAAGTGGGGGAACACACAGGTGTATCATACATCCCTCAATTTGTAAAGGAAGGGATGTAAAGCAAAATCCAATTAAACTATTCCAAAATCTGGAGAACCCAAGGTCRGTAAGAGTCCCTGTTATGAAAATGCATGTTAGTAGCTTGCATCGTCATGACTGTGAGACATCCAGGTTCATTTTTCACTCCATTATCATAAGGGTTATAATTTCATTCCCAAAACCAACAAAATCCTGGGACCGTGGGCTGATTGACCGGGTGAAGAGTTGTCAGTTGAGAACCTGACCAGTGAGCAATCTCCTTACATGAGGTACCACTGAYCATCCCTGGAGCATGGAGGCAAGCAAACTCCACGCCATGGGATCAAGAGTCACTGCTTGGGTCAGAGAAGRCTCAAGGAAAAGCCCAAAACTTCTGATTTTAAAAGTATCAGGAAAGATTATTTTATAATTTATTTCCATTGTTACTAAGTGTCATTCTTTCAGGGTTAGTATTCCTAATACACTGAATTTATGTACTCTCTTAGAACAAATTAATTTAACAGTTTTTAATCTGCTTGGCAATACAGGATGCATCAGGATCATCGAATCCCACACTTGGCCTGCTGCAGCCCCAGTTTCACACAATGTGCCTGAGAGTGTTGTCCAAATGCTTCTTGAGATTTTTGAGATTTCTACTCATGTGGTTTTATAMAGGACTCTGAAGAACACACTTTATTTCCACTTAGCAAGAAAGGCTTAGTGAAAGCAGAGTGGCACCAACAGTGACCTCCCTTCATGGTAGTCACATGGTGGTCTCTGGAAAGCCATGAGAGGTGGAGGGATCACAACAGGACTGGGGCATGGCCTGAACAAGAACTGTCTAGGGGTGGAAGGCAATAAACTGAATGTAAAGTTTTGATGCTGCATTAAAACAAAGGAGTGCACGTGTACAAATAAAACAAAACCATCCCAAACACTTCCCAAGGAGCACAGACCTGTTCTTCCCTCACTGCCCACAGAGATGTTTCCACAAATATAAGGGCACTGAAGCAAAGTGTTGCATTTGTAATTTTCTCTCAAATAGTCCACCTTAAGATAAGGATTATTTGCCTCATACTGGGTGAAACATTATTATTTCCAGATATGTCTTTTGATGTTTTCATCCTTCAGTTCACTGGGTAGAAGATTAGAAGTCCACTTTCAACAGTACCTCACCATATCAAATACAGTAACATCATTGTATTGCTTTCCAAAAAGGTACACAATTGAAACCCTTGAGTCAATACTCTTTTGATTACTTACAAAAGGCAGCTGCTTTAATATAAAAGCACTTTGAAGGATCTTTATTTTTTCTGTAAACAGATACATATTTTTCTAATTGAGAATTTTAAAACCTTCTCTTCCAAAACTCTTCTTTCATCTCAAAATTATACCTAAAGCACACCTAAAATGCACCAACCCCCCTGCCACCAGTCAGCAGTCCCAAATGTAGCTGCTGCCCTGAGCTGCATGAGCTCATGCAGAGATGCTGTACAGTAAAAAAAAAAAAAAAGAACCAGTGCAAGCATGAAATACCATCAACAAATTTTTCATTCCTAAGTTAAGGGAAACGGTTGAATGATGCACCAGAAGAGATATTAATCTTGGGCATTCTGTAATCTTCTCTGTCCTCAGAGTAGTAGTAAAGCAAGGAGACATTTTTCCTTGGAAAGGAATGACAAGCTGAAATATTCCTTCAGGCACCACATTCCTCATTTCACTTCTTATCAGACAGCAGGATTTATTTGGTTTAGCTGGGCCCAAACTTGTTGTAGTGGTATCAGTGATAGAAATGGGAGGTGGACAGTGAAAGAGAAATTACAAACCCCCTCCACATTATAATATAATTTGACTTAAAATGTATCCCCAACACCTTCCATAGGAGTTTAGAGTGGCAGGTGTTGTGACCTTCAGCAGATAGATGCATCTCTGATAAAATAAATAAATGATAATTAAATAATTACAAGAACTGCAAAAGTTCAAAAGCAACTAATTATTTTGCATCTGACCAGATACCTTCTCATGTTTAAAATTAAGACCCAAAGGAGATAGATTTAAGCAGGGATAAAGAAGTACCAGGGCCCATTGCTTCCCCCTCACCCCTTCTTTTTTAATTTAAAAGTAAAAATGCATTCCTGAAGAAACATCTTATGTCAGATCTGTATCTACTGAGAAAACAGTGCAATGAGGGTCAATGGCTGGATGGGATCACTAGATGAATTAAAATGAAAGATGAGGGACACATCCACATTTAATCATTACGAAACAGGTAATTAGGAAATCAATTCAAGACAAAATCAAACCTGAAGGTCATTAAAAAACACACACAGGTAAAACAGAAAACACAGGCTCGGTGAAGAAATCATTGAGTGCAACTTTTTAAACCAGATAAGATGTCAAATTAAAAGATTGAAGTAACTCACAAACTTTACCAGGTGATTCATGACAGCTTAAACAAAAAGGAGATAAGATGATTTAAGGCATTCTTAAGGTAGGTCGGCATGGACCAATGGAAAATAGGCCAGTCTTTGTTAGATGTAATCTGAGTAAAAATTTAACAACTGCGCATCTGAAAAATTGTGCAGCTCCCAGAATTAGTAGTTGGCTSAAGGGGAAGTATGAAAAAAACAGTGAATAGTGGGAAGAATGATTATTTACCAATTAGGATGTGGACCAGTCTCAAAAGGGAATAAAGGAGAAAAATGGAAGACAAATTGAAGTTCCACTGTGCTGCCAAAAAGAAATAGGCTTGATTAATCTTTGCTAAGCATAACCCTTAGACAGGGAACATACAGAGAGGATATGATGGTGGAAGAGGAAGAAAATCCTCATTCAGTGAACTTTCAAGTCTCAAACTATTTATATATCATGAATCTTGATAAGCAATGCTGCAACATTTCTGTACAGAATCTTCCTCTTTCTAGGCACAGAGTTATAGAATGGCTTCAAATATAAACACCATACTCATGGACTATAGATTTTTCTCTCCATAAAATCTGTAACAAAATTTTAGAGGCTGCACGGAAGAATCCCAGGATTGCTTGTTCCCACATTGCCAAACTTCATCCAAGGACTACCAATAGTCTGCCTTTTTTGAAGGACAGAATAGACYTTTACCCACGCCCTTCTCATGCCACCAGAAAATTATCATCCAAAACATTCATGTCAGACTTCTTCCAAGCTCTTCAGATCTGCCATGCAAGCCCAAATTTTTCTAAATTACTTTCTGCCTAGAAATCAGACAAACCCAGAGGATTAAACTCTACCTTKTATAAAGTAAAGCAGTTGGAAGCCAAGTGACTCTGAATTGTATTATACAGCATAATTAAGCCCTTAATATCAACACACAAACATTACTCATTACACAGAAACACATACAAGCTTGTGGATTTCCAGTCACTTTTTTATAAAGTTTTTTATATTTTAAGCACAATAAATATTTTCAAGAAGGATGGTATTGACAACACTAGTGAATCTGGTTTAAAAGTGTAAGTTTATTCTTATAATTTTGCAGAAACATTTGTCAAYTCATTGGAAAGCTTTCATAATATTCTTGCACTAGTTATTTCTTCCTGCTCTAAAATTACTGTCAAAATTCAGATGATCATATAAAAGACCTTGTGCCTCAAACTGCACTTATTCTTCGCTATTTTTCACTAAATTTGAACAAAGCAACATAATGGGCATGAAAATAAACCAAGTGATRTGTCAAGACAATGCAACATTCTTTAGCTGAGTCTCAAACATTTCTACACTATTTTTGGATCAAAAATATTCTTTATTCAGATATGCAATACATTATCTTTTGCCCTGAAATCAGTCAAAAAAATTCCTGGCAAAATAATATCATTTCATKCTAAATATTTTAAATTAAAARAAGAAAAAATACAAATACAAAGSCCARATAAAAGAGCAGTCTCATGTCTACAGACTGTCTATTGAATGACCCATTGCACCGATCAAGAGCAGCACAGACAAATCCACCATGCTTCATTTTCATCTTTAACTCTGACATCAGAAAGAAAACAACATCAAGTGATGTGGCATCTCTGAGTTTGAAAGCTGGCACATAAGCATTGAATGAAATGTGGGTACTTATTGCTAGGCATTTATTCCTGGCATATCTGGTAATTATGGAGATGAACAATAACTTGTACATTATCCAGTTCAGAGCAGCAGAGAGGAGAGAGGTCAGGTACATACTACACAAGAYCCACAACTTAGACCCCAATTGAAGTAACAGCCTAACTTTTAACACGTTAGATTTTGCAGAACGGGAAAAAATAAAATACTTTCTCAGCTTCTGTCCACCATCTTACAAAAACTGCATTAAAATCAAGTTCTTACAAAGARCACTTTTTTTACAATACTGTACTCAGTTCTCCTTTGTCTGTAGGACAAAAAAATTGAGATAATGGGATTACAGTGAGACAAGACAAAAATATCAGCCCGAAACAAACTGACCTATACAGTGGAAGTTCATATGTCTCTTCATCAATGGCACAATGCATTCACAATCCAGAAGAAACTTATTCATGCAAATTAATAACCTTCTCTACTATATGTACATCACTATTTTTATGATTAAATATTAAAAAAAGCAATGCTGTCAACTGTTTAATAAAGATTTTGATTACATTTCTATACTGTCAACTCATCGTGGCAAGACTACTTCAAGAAGTTCAGGCCYTTCAAACACTTACAATTAAAAGAATATGAATGAAAGTATTTTTTCTCTAGGAAGCTTTCACTTCACATACTTGTTTGTTGTCTTGTATGATATTGTTGCCTAGAATCAAAAAGGTATAATTTATTTTGGGACAGCTTAACTTTTTTTCTGGTTCTAATGCAAGTTCTAGTAAAGGCAACAACTTCCTAATTTCTAGAGTTATGAAACTTTCTTTATGATTTCCAGGTGCAGCACCACTGAGGAAAGYAATTAGCCAAATTAATGCCAAATGCAATTATGCCAAATTAATGCAATGTGTCATTACACACTCTTTCCTTATTAAAGAAATGCTATATAAAACCCCCTTGTAATACACAGAAATCTCAGCTTCTTTTTCCCTTGAGGTGCAGAACCTGGAATACATTGGCAATGATACCGGATTTTAAATAGGACAGCAACTCAAGGAAAAAATAATAATATGGAAAATACAGCTCTGGGCTGCAAGACACTACTTTTTYTTATAAAAAATAAACCAACAGTAATTATCAAAATTGTATGGTGAAAAGCCAACAGTCTTCATTGTTCAACATGTCTATATGAATAATTCAACACATCTTAAAATATCATACTGATTTTTTCTTTTTTAATAAAGAGCAAGAAAGCATCAGAAATTTTTACAGTACAKATTCCCACATTCTTCTGGTAATACACTAGCTTTGACTATAAATTCCTCAGGTGACATCTGGTTAATCTATTACAAAGATATTTTAGAGAACCAGAAAAACATTACGACTTTTTTTTTTTTTGCTTTTGATGAATCCTATTCCACAGTGATAACTTTAGTTTGATCTKATTTGAGTCCTGTGTAAGAAAAGGTAGGCTGGCTGTTCATGTCTTATATTTTTCTAAGTTGCAGTAATGTGGTTGTTTAATACAAGCAATTTCTTTTGGATGAGCTATGTTGCATTTACAATACAGCAATCAAAATGCAGGAACACATTCAGCCTACTGATTTGGCATTGACCTATTAAAGGTATTMTCTTACACCTGTTTTTACTATTAAGAATTTCTTTGAGAAACTAGCCTTAAAAAAAAACAGCCTTAAAACTGTTTCCTCTACTCTCAATGGACAGACTGAAGTTTCTTCCAGGAGCARCCCAGCAGAAGAAGTTAGAACACTTTTTGTTTTTGCTAGAGGAGCTACCACATCCTTTATATTCATTATAGAGGGACTCTACAAAACCAGACTCCAAAGGGTTAAAATTTATCACACGTATGTGGGTCTTCRGTTTGTTTCACATTAGCAGCTCACAAACCTTGTAGCTCAAATATGAAAGTTTGTGCTTCTTCATACAAAGCAAACAGGAATCAAAACTATCACTGAGAGTTTTCAGACAAAATGCCCTTAAACCKTCCTGCTCAGAAAGCAGAATAAAGTATATTCATGAAGAGAAGCTCACCAGTGAGATGAACTGAGGCTGCAGAGTGCTGTTTTTTTGTGGTCTGAAATTAAAGAGCAGCAGATTCTGCAGGTCTCATCTGAAAATATATTCAGTTTTGACTGAATACAAGAATGTAGGAGGGAAGAATACATCAGCATCTGCAATTAGTATTACCTTCTCAGAATGAGCAAAGAAGGTTTTTTCTCTAGGCCAAATAAAGTCATGTCTTGTCAATGTCATAAGAAAACAGTCCTCTATATTATTTTCAATATAGAGGCAGAAAGAGGATTACACTGAAAGCTGGAGTAACAAAAGAAAAGAACCTCCTCCAGGAATACTTTTCTTGCAATAAAGCAATTATGAGCACACTATCTAAGATCCTTATCTGGTTAAGAAAAAACAGTTAAAATTCAAAGAAGGTCTTGAGTCATTAGACAGTTTTGAAGGATCATGTGCATTGAGCTTTCAGCTAAATGAATTATTAGTTTTTTTCACGGATAATGTGAATCCATTTTCAAGCAATTAGTCTGCAAGCATTATCAACTCCCTATATGCTGATAGTTACCTGTGTACTCTGCAAAATTAATGTTAAATATCTAGCAGGGTTATACAAATCTCGTTTATGCTTCAAAAGGATGTCATGAGAATGAAAGCTTTAACATTTACACTCAAACTGACATGTTTTGAAAAGGAAAGCCATAGGAGTTGAATGGGACAAGAACCTTTTGACACAGACATTTTTCAAACCTCTGGAAGATTTCAGGCATTGACTCTGATCCACACTTGAATAGTCTTTCTCGTCAAACACTGCCACCCCAGCACCTTGGGGAATACGTATAATTCACCAAACGCATACTGCTTTCTTACAGCCCCTTTCTTGAAAAACAGGAATGAATGTGCTCCCAAACCACAAAAGACAGAGTGTTCACAGATGCTGGATGCTTCAGAAGTTTCAGCTATGTCACTCAACCGAAGCAATCCTCAATCGTAGTAGCTTTGCTGGGCTTGAAAAAACTGTTTCATGAGGTTTAATTAGCTTTGGGAATTAATCTGCAACACAGAGATGGGCCCTCTTCACAGAGGTTGACATGCAAAACTAACACTGATGTTCTGACTGTAATCACCATGAAGCATGGTGAAGACAGAGTAAAAGCTCTGTCAGAGGAAAATATAACCCTAAAACCCTCCTACAGGTACAGCATCTCTTTCATCTGCAGAGAATACTGGGAGAGGGCAACAAGCAATAGCCCTGAGAGGCTACAATACTTGAGAATCCTCCACTCAAGTAACCTATGATAGAAATGACAGAACTAATTAGAAGAGARCTGGCAGCAGTCAGGGGCTATAAAATCCAGACAACTTTTTGTACAATCACATCATAATAACAATAATGGAGAAATAGCAAATGCATTTGTCTAGCTCTAAGATATAATGTGCAAATATTCAGAAGCGCAAAGGCTGTTTAAAGCTTGTGTACAGTGAGAGACYAACATTTATTTTCTTGACGTGTGCACCACCTAATTTCTACTTGGAACTATCCATTTAATGTTTAAATTGGACAATCACATAGCATCCAATACTATCTCCACKCAGTAAGCAATCAGTAAAACCTCACTGACTCTTGGCATTTTCCTCCTCTTGTGCAGAAATAGCCATCTCTATGAAAATTCCTGTTAAGCAGTACCATAAAAGGACATCTCCAGTAATATCATCAGACAGAGATTCTGTGCACAGCAGCCAGTTCTTGCAGGTTCTACACATTTTCCCTCCGTGAATATTGACATGCTGATATCAACACCTTGCTTCTCATTCTTGCACAGACAGAAAAGAATATATATGGTAGCCTGCATCTGACTGCTATCCTTACRAGTAACTTGTACCAGAAATTTGTATTTACTCATGTTGCAACTAAGAACAACCTGTTAATGAACCCCCAGCTGAAAGCTGCTACATTCCTCTCAGACAGCACCACCAGCTTTTCTCCAGCACATTGAAAAAGCAGCAGGGCACACACTGCGGCTTAAAAGCTGACTGAAAAAACAATGACCATGCACAGAGCACCAGAGGWTACTTCCTCATGCTCTACTGCACAGCTTTCTTTTTTTTCCATCTGAAATGAAATTGGAGACTTAATCACCTGTCTCAATCAGGCTAATCTYATATATTGATATTCAAATTAAAAGCTCAGTGGGAAATTTCATATTGCCAGAAAAAGATGGCTCCTTAGCTTCTACTGGAAGAATTTAGCAAAAAATTTAACTTTGTAAGAATGGCAATAATTTTATTCTTTGCACTGTATTAATTTACTCAGCATATTTTCATTTTCTACTGTAGCCAGTCCCAGCAAAACACAGASTCAATAAACACCTTCTTATCCCTGAGGCAACATATGATTAATAATTTGGTGCTTCCCTCTCAAAGAATCCTCAAAAAAGCCAAACTTCTCATAGGGGAAATAATTTTACTATGCATGAYTAGTAAATCTGTATTTTTATTTTATTTGTAAAATTAATTTATATGAATATGAGAGAATAAACCCCACACACTAGATTTTTACTCAATTTCATCTTGTTTTATTGTAGGCATTGATAATAATACAGTTTCATCACATTCTGGGGCACTAGTTATTTTCCTGTAAAGGAATGTAAATCATRCAAAGAGATTCTTTGGTAAAAATTCTACTTTTTAACACCAAGTCTGTAAWTGTTTATGTTTTTAAAGAGGTAATTACAAATGTGGCAATATTTTGCCATTRCTTCATACTAATTCAGTTAATCACAGTTTGGCTTAATAACCTCCTTAGCCTTCAGTCATCTTTTATTTCCTAATGACATGTCAGCTTTGAAGTTTCCTTAGCTTATAACTMAGTTGTCTTGAAAAATGAAGTGTCCAAATTATAATTATTTATTTGCCCTTTATATTGTAATTTCACTTTGAGGATCCCAAAACAGCTGAGCAGCCTCAAAATATTCAACCTCACAAAACACTTGCTAATGCAAATGTGTCTACACCTGCTTCACAGGTGGGAAGATTGCAGCATGGAGAAATTAGGTGGCAATATGCCCCAAAATTCTTCTGTGCCAGTCAGGAGCAGCATCTTGTGACAACTCCTCATTTCTCCATTTCAAGAAGACAAAACAACCCTGTGTACCACACCTAGGCAACTTCATCTGCATTTTCTCCTGAGGGCCTTACTTAAGCTAAGCAAAACCCAAGCAATTCTCCAACTTGTCTCTATGGCCTGAGACCACAAATCTGGCAAGGATCAGGAGAGAAAGGAAAAGGAGGATAAAATTTACTTTGGAAGCTTTCCAAGTCTTTGGGCTGTACCCTCAGCAGTCCCCACAATGTGGAACTATCAGTGGTGTGGAACCTGTGGGTATGAGCAGAGCTACCCAAGGGCTGTCCCAAGCTCATGTGTAGCTCCTGGAATGGCATCCATGGGCCACATCGACATAGGCCAGGGGGTGGACCCTGGAAGACAGGACACCTCCTGAGAGAGGAGTCTAGGGACAGGAGTAGAATAATACAGTCCCAGAGATGGGGACAGGGCTGCATGTCCTTTACACAGCTCATTCACCTCCCTCACAGCCTCCCCCACAGTCTGTCMTCATGTCACCTTTCCCACCCAACAAACCCCCAGCACAGCCACAAAACACAGTTCAGCAGCTTCTACTGTCACTCTTCATATTTGCTATGTATAACATATCATGGCAGCCTTACAACAGACCAAATTTGGGATTTACTGCCAACATCAAAGACAACATTTACTGCAGGATGTAGTAAATGATGATGCATTAGATGCATCCCAAATACATCATCAGTACTGAAATATGCTAAAAGGCCAAATTAGATTTCATTCACGTGGAGATATGATGGAGTCTGGATCCTTGGAGATACTCAAAACCCAACAGGACACAGTCCTGAGCCACCAACTCTAGGTGACCCTGCCTGAGAAAAGGATTAGACAAGGTGACTTCCAGAGGTCCCTTCCAGCCTCAACCATTCCTGAAGATCAATCAACCTGATTCTGAATATCAATCCTATGAAATATAAATAACAGATAGGTATTTGGTACATCTTTAGAGTAGACATATTTGGTACAAAAGTAGTATAAGACTAATTTGTGCCTGCACATGTATGAAAGTACTCTATGCTACAGTCGCAGTTCAGAGACTCCCCCAAAGTGCACTGARGACAGAAGCAGAAGAGGAAATACTACCAAACAGGACAAGTGGGAAGATGCACCTCCTGAGAGCCCCTCAAAAGGAAGGAAGCCTTGATTGGAGAAAGGAAGGTTGCAAAMCTCTTACTCTATTAGTATAATTCAGTTTTTGGAGGTAACACTATGGAATTTCCAACTTCGCTCCAACAGCTTCCAACCTYCAAAGAGGCTCCACTCTCTAAGGCAGCACTCCAGAAGCACGTGGCTGAGGAAGTTCCTTAGTTTAACCAATGTTGAGCAGCATCTCAAGAGAACCTCTAATAAGAAAGTCAGGAGACTGGTCACAGTATTTTTTAAGTGCATGAGAGTTTTTCATTTTTTAACAAGTGTCTGTATTTTGTCATGTTAGAACCAAAAAAAAAAAAAAAGCTGAAAGAGTGAAAATATTCTACAAGCAAACATGGTAGCAGCAGAGCACACATCTCCTGCAGATACAACACAGCCAAGTAAACTGGTGTTAGCAGAAAGCCTTTCTTAAATCAGGAGTTGATGCRGTTTCCAGTCAAGTGCAAGAACAGCTTTCAGGCCTGGTATTCTTTAATGTCATTTAGCACGTATCATCTAATAAGTTTTTCACAGGAGGTATAGCTGAGAGGGGCCACACAACTTGCAAAATTGACACTGTGCTTTTGTAAAAACATAAACATCTAAACATCTGAAACAACAGTGAAGGACTAAGCAAGTGAAAGGAACTTTACTGTAATGGCTTTGTAAAACAAACAAATTTGTGCCCTTTGTGTTAGTCATACGCTTCACATACCTCTGAACTGCAGGACTAAACTTCCATCAGCAGTGGAAAACGAATGGCACAAGACCACAAACCATCCCCTAGCACATCCTAGTCCTTGCTGTCTCTTATTTTCAGTCTTTGTCTTCTGGCCCTGTATATGTGTGTATTTCATGGCCCATGCCTCAAAAGCTTGCAAGTGGAGCAAACTTSTATCAGACACAGCTCTTCCTGCTGCTCCCCTCGACCACCTCAGCTGGCAGAGACCTAACAGCATCTCCTCAAAGGCAATGGGAGCAAAGCACTCCTTCTAAAATAACTCCCAGCAGGAAACTACTGGTAAAGTAACTCCTCTGCTATCAACTGCATAAATTCTCACTGAAATTCATTTGAATGCAAAGACTGACTAACTAACTAAATAACCCCATCTATTCTCTATTTAAGATATTTTTATTTATTTTTGAAGTAGCTTATTTGATATGACATTAAATACCTAGGTTCTCCTACATCTGTAGGAAACAATATAATGTTCAAGGGAAGTTACAATATTTATCTGTTTTCAAATGACAAGAACCTAAAGCATTTTCTTTCATTTAACTCTTCGTTTGGCCTGTTCACTCTTTTTTCAGGTTTCAGTGCTCCCCTGGGAAACATTTTCACAGCTGAAAGTATGCTGTGTCATCTGTTATTCACATTTCAAAATCTTAGACTCTAGTGCAGGAGCACACATTAATCATTTATACTGTATAAAGACATGAAAAATTAATAGCCCAGCTAGGATTCCAAGGCATCCATTTAATGAGCTGGGACTCAAACCTAGGAGCATCATGTCATTACCCTTACCCATGTATAAAATAGTTCTCAGAAAACTTCATCAAATGAGACCTATTACTACAAATTCAGCACATTAGACCTCTGAATTAGGCATTCAAAAACCAAATCAAGCATTTACTTTCTGGAACAGGGGAAAAATAACCTTTCTTCTTCACTACAAACCTGTTGCAAAATACTGAAAATTCAASCTTGGGTAWTKRAAGAGAAAAACAAAATAAAAAACAAAAMAGCATGAGATATTTAGTAAACTTGCCCAAAGTTTTAGTTAGTTTAAAAATAAAACTCTATGACTATGAAGGAGAAAATCCTTGGCAATTTTCAAAATATTTGATACACTTTGAGAACATCAATTAAAGCCATGCTTACTGCTGCAAGAACAACTAATGTGACAAATCCAAACATCACAAACACAAAAAATGAAGAAATAATAAAAAGGAAGCATCAAATAATGTAAATTATTTTGTTCCAGTGCTCTAAATTGTGATCCCCACTCACAGTCAGAAGTATAGATAATTGCATTTACACAGGCTAAATAGGGCAATATAACCATGCCTATTTCCATGACAACTGCCTATTTCCATGGCATCTGCTTTAGTTTGACCAGAAAGTCTATGCCAATGCCAACTCTACCTGAATGCACTTTGAAGCACCTACAGGAAGGCCACAAAGTAGCTCCTTCTTAGTACCAGTAATTTTCCTTCTTATGAGTGGTAATTTAAAAGCTTTTTTTTTTTTTATGCTATACCACATCCAATCAGGAAAAAYGGAAAAGCTCAAAATGAGTAACAAAAGCAGGCAGACTGATTGTCTTTGAAAGGGGAGGGCAGACAGGCAAGAAGAAATTGGTGGAGGATGCAGCATCATAAAGCCACTAGGCAAGACAACTGCTATAACATAAAAAATTTTGCCACAAAGCAATAATTTCTAGAGAAAGAATTAAAATATTTTCAGAAACAAAAGAAAAAGTTATAAGATGTAGAGTTGGAATATATCAATAATCAGACCAACTGTAATTCTCCCTCTTGAAATGTTTTTTAAAATGAAGTTTCTTATTACTTAGGGAATAATGAGCCATTTGCATCTATATTGTGCAAGAACACCTGATGATCAGGAGCAAGCTCTTCTGTGACCTGCAAATGCCTTACAATTATGGGCTATGTTTCTGTATTTCCTTCAGCCAGAATGATAGTTCTAATTGATTAAAAACTCATTTGTATTTTCCTCAGAGCAAATCACAATTCACATAGCTACCRAAAGAGAAAAGAAATTAAAAATGTGAACCAGCTGCGGGCAGTCTTTTAACTAAAAAAAACATGGTGTAAGCTTTTGCACAGTTCAAAGGAAATGTGTCTGCCCATAAGCCAAAAGAAACTCTACATCCTAGTAAAATCAAAACTGTAGCATGAAGACAGCACCATGATCTTAACCAGATTGCAAAGATCTGATGCCCCATTTTGAAATGCTTCACATTATGGGAAAGATAAAATCTCTCAGGTCAAATCTCAGTTTAAAGTAGTCTGGTTTTGTGAGAGCACATGCATATACAAACCTGTGTAYTTCACTAGTAACTGCCTGCACATTCAGCCCCCTGCCAAAAAAATGTGCTGCTGGTCAGCTGTGACCTGCCAAACCACAGTCTGTCCTGCCCTCCTTGCCTTAGAAAAGGTCAGCCTCGTCATGGGTCAGATCCCAACACTGCTCAGTTCAGGGAGTATTTAAAACTCAGTGGGGCAAAGATGKTGCTTGCAGGGAGTTAGGATGAGGACACAGACTGATGGCAATGTAAGCTATGAAACCCTAATTCAGTCCAAAGCTTTTAGTAAACTGTCCTCACCAAAGCAGGGTTAACTCTGGGTCCTAATGATGGAATTCCCCAAAGTCATACTTTTCCCACCATCCTGACTCTTTCTATATACCTAAACCTCTATATACCTACCTCATCCTGACTCTTTCTATATACTCTAAACCTCCAGCTCTGCAAGATAAAACACAACTGTTTCAAGGATACAAATTTTAAAAATTTGTGAAAGTACAGAATCCTCCCCTCAAATCATAATTCACTAAGCATGTGGACTAATTGGCTATGTTATGCTTCATATTATAGAGGCATATAATTTGGGGATAAAATTATCAGGTATCACTGATGCAAAAGAATATTTCCTTTCAGAATATGAACCAAAACAAGTATGAAAACAAAACAGTTGTAAAGAAGTGGCTCACAGCATGAAAATTTGATACAAAAAAAAAGCCGAGGAAGCCTGTCTCATGACAGTGGAAGAATATATTATTAACAATAGTAACAATGACAGAAGATCCAAGATAACTTTACAATAAAAGTCCTGAGAATTACAAATTTCACAGACAATGATGGTATCTGGGGTTTGTTTTGTCTTTTCAACAAACACTTTGTTTTGAATGATGACAAACTTAGCTAAATAACTTACTACCATCATATCTCTAGACGCTGGGCAATGTAAAAAAAGAAGAAAACATTTGCAGAAAGACTGGCAGGAGCAAAGGAGCACAAAGCTGTACTTAAAATTACCAGTRAAGGAAGCCTGGGAAAGAAGTGAAGAAGTGAAAATGTAGCCCATGACATGGTTAATATGGGGCAAGAGATGCACTGTGTGCAATACCAATGAAACAAAAGCATACAGAATGAATTCTAAATTTACAACAACTGACACSACCTGAGAATCAAACTGCTGCAGCATTCAACATGAAATTATCCTTTGTAATAATAACTAATAGTTTTGCCATAGATGAAAAAAGGCTGGGGAGCAACTGGTCTTTTCAAAGGGCAGAAACTGCAGAATTCATTCAGGCCAAATGGCCATGCAATTTAAACCCAGGCCCATATGAATCTTGCATAAAGAAGACCCTTAYCCCAGAGAGTAATTCAGGCTTTAAGGGATATATATGGACGTCTTTAGTTCAACCAGCAGGCCAGGGTAAGGTCAAGCCAGGTTTCCCCTCAGGGTTTTATTGCATTTAGTCTTGAACACATCAAAGGATGGAAACTGCACAGACTCTGGGTAACCTGCTTCACTGCTTAATTATCCTTATGATATAGCTTTCTTTCCTCATATCCAGTTTGAACCTCCCATTTTTCAATTTATTACTATAATCTGTCATTCTTCAGGTAAATGCCTCTGTAAAAAGCTCAGTTCTGCCTTCTTCATAATTTTCTGGCAGGCTGCTGGTTGGTCCTCCTGAACTGAGCAGTATATCTATCCTTATAGCTAATGTGTTGACAAAATAATTTAACCTTGTATAAATCTAACCTTTATTAAACATTTACTGCAGTGCAAAACTTAGGCTTTCTTTCTCTTGGTTTTCATAATAAAATTTTTCTGACTTCTACAGTTGAGCAAATTATTGCCATTACTTCTTGTAATGGAACCAGACTGTTTTTATATTCAGTCACTTCCTCAAGAAATGAGGAAAATCATTAAATGAGACCACAACCATTCATATTTTTTTAATGCCAATACAACAACCATAACAGGAATTAAGGAGAGAAACRGGACCAAATCCATCCTTTCCTCACCTACTCAAAGGCAGTGTRTCAGTAGCATGCAGATCATACTGCAGTCTGCACTGTCAAAACCGAGAAATTACAGCGTTTCTCACAAGCTGATAGGTAATTTCATGTCATCTTAGATCCTTTCATAGCTTCCTCCATCTCCTCAACACAAAACAGAGGTATCCAACAGCAGATAACCAAAGAAAAGGAAAGCCAATTCAGTCAAGCCTCTTCTGCTTGAAAGAACACACTGTGTAGATAAAAGCTGTTAAACTCCACTATAGCTCCAGAAGTTCAGCTGTGCAATGCAGGATCTTAGTTACCTGTCCTCCCAGAAAGAACCYAATTATCCTACTTACTCTATGGCAACTAATGGTTTGTGTTTTGAGGAAATCAAGWATGGGAGCCCCTCTTGAGTAAATCTTAGGTTGCTCCATCACTGCAATGTACAGGGTCTTTTTTTGGGGAAAGAGAAAAGGGGATGAAGGAGGAAAAGCAGCACAACTATAACTGCTATTAAGAATTTACACAACATTCAGAGATGCCCAAGAAAGAGAAAAGACTGGAGCTCAATTAAACCAGACAGGTAAGATGCTGGTTGGACACTCAGGCTGAGGGAGCTATAGCCCACCCAGACACCAGCACCAAGTGGAGGGAGAACTGCAGGGGTCTGTTCTGAGACCTCTAACTCCCTTTATCAATGATCTGGAGATTCCAGTGGTGTGCACTGTACCTTGRTCACTAAGGCATCCTGCAGCTCCTGGGATGTACAAACAGGGGCACAGCCCAGAGATCAAGATAAGGGATTGTCCCCCTCTGCATAGCACACGTCAGACCACACTCCAGCAGGTGAAAGAATCTGTTTCCCAGTGATGATAGCGATGAAGCTGAGCGAGTAACCCCAAGAGGCTGGGCCATCTCCATTCCTGAATTTTTCAACTTCCAACTGGTCCAAGCCCTGAGAAGCCTGGTCCAGAGCCAGTGCTGCTTTGGGGGGAGATAGGCCCACATCCCATTCCAGCAGGGAGGGCCATAAGGGAGATGAGAGAAATTGAGAAGCTGTGCTGGCCAAACCATCACTGCCTGGACAGGGCAACATGAACAGAATATTAACAGCAGCAAGCTCCTGCCTCTCTCCTGGTTTTGGAAGGGCACCCAGCTCTAGGAAAAAACTTCTCATGTGTCAGATGCCAAGAGATGCATGTGAGGAGAGAAAGTACTGAACAGTGAACTGAGAGGCTTTAAGTGACAAAATGTATATTTTCTATATACTCTGCAAGTTCTGGAAGGAAAAAAAAACACAAACAAAACCAAAATAAATACTCATTAACAAGTATTTTAAGCCAGAAAAGGACAAAGCAGTAAGACTCAAAATATAAATGTATTWTACAGAGAAATACCTAGAAGGAATTAAAATTTTCACCTACAGAAAAGGAAATGAAGACACAGAATAGAAAAATGCATGAGTTGAGGCCCTCAAGTGCACTTCAGAGAACATTGAACAGGTAAGTATGATTTTAATACCCAGGAGCTACTGGAAATAACCAGTTTTTTGAATAAAGCCAAATTATTAAGGTCTGTGAAATTTATTTTATTAAGCATTATGTAATTACCATAATGATAACTCTGTAATTTATATTAGCATAATGAACTCTGCAGTTTGGTATATGTAGTCTTACATACAGTCAGCAAGCTGACATTTTGATTGGTGAAAATTAAATTTTACTTCCTTTGGGAAGTGACAATATTCTAGCTAGACTTTTCTCATTGATTTTTTTGTAAATATATAGTAGCAGTTTGGTGCTGCTCATATATAAAAAGCCTACTCTTCTTTACACAGTAGAACAATTAATTAGAATGCTGTTGACATTTTCTACAGAGAGAAACCTGGAAGTATTTAAAAGAAATATAGAAAACTAAAAATATACCATGTTGAACCAATAAAAAATAGAATAGACTCATCTATTTTTAATTGTATTGTTCCCATTACATAAGCTTGGAAATAATTTTCATTTTCACAAGTCTTCCAGACAAAATGTTGAGTTATTTTGGAAAACCCTCATTTATATGATAACGAGGTTTTTTTGTTTACCAAAAAACTAAAATGTCAAAACTGAAAATTCTGTCTAAAAATTATCATTGGAATCTGTACAAAACTTTAATTGTGCATGTGTAGGTGTGTGCATACAAGAAGAAAATTAAATTTTAGGAGAAAAAATAACCAGCTCCTTACCAAAAGGTAGTGATCTCCAGATTGGTTGCACTTAGGAATTTGCTATAAAAACTAAAGCCAAATTAATCACTGAACTATTGTCTCTCTCCATTAGCACTGAATGGGTTCAATGGAAATAAAACAACAAAAAAACAGTTTCAAATCCTGTTTTACATCAAAACGTGTTTCAAGCACAGGTACCTTGCAGGTCTAAGGGTACAAAGATCTGATGCAAATTTTGGATGAGAAAGCAAATGCACGAAGTAGTTAAAAAGAGAAGATCAAGGCAGAAGAAATTCAGCTATTTTGGCCATTTAAACCAAGCTTTTCATACCATCATAGAATAACAAAATGGTCTGGATTGAAAGGGAACTTAAAGATCACTTGGTTCATCCCCYCTGCCATGGGCAGGGACACCCTCCACTARACCAGATTGTTCAAAGCCCCRTCCAACCTGGCCTCAAACACTTTCAGGGATAGGGAGTCGCCAGGTTCTCTGAACAGTGTCTCACCTGTTCAGTGTCTCACCACACTCATTGTAAAGAATTCCTTCCTTTTATCTACTCTAAATCTATCCACTTTCAGCTAAAAACCATTCCCCCTAGTCCTGTCACTACATGCCCTTGAAAAAGGTCCCTCTCCAGCTCTTTTGTAGCTCCCTYCAGGAACTGGAAGGCTGCTGTCAGCCTAGTGCCTCCCCTTCCCTAGGCTGAACARCCCCAACCCTCTCAAACTGTTCTCCTAAGAGAGGTGTTCCAGCCCTCTGATTATCTTTGTGGTCCTCCTCTGGACTTGCTCTAACAGATCCATGTCTTTCCTGTGCTGAGGATGCCAGAGCTGGACACACAGCTCCAGYTGARGTCTCATGAGAGCTGAGTAGAGGGGCAGAATCACCTCCCTCGCTCTGCTGGCTACAGCTTTTAAACAGTTGGCTGAAATCTTAAWTTAAGTACACAAGCTAATCCATCTGGGGATGGCGAATTAAAGTCTGACGTACAAGACAAAAAAGGCCTTCTGTGGGCAGCAGCAGCACGGGAGCTGCACATGAACCTCCCCACAAAACGAGCTCAATAAGTATGACTGCAAGGCCCAGGTGTACCGATAGGCAAGAGTGACCCACAGTTAGAGAGGGAAGAGCTGAGATCAGTGCTKAAATGTGGGGTCTAGCTTGAGTCTCCATATTCCAAGAGATGCAGCAGAGAACCATAAACTGCATCCAGAAAAAAGAGAGAAGCAGCTGTCTGTGAGACTTGGGCACTGTGACTGGACTCATAAACAGAAGCATGTGACTGAAATGCAAAGTAACAGCAGGTCTGAAAAAGGCACTTCAACTGCACAGTGCAAGAGAACAAGAGACAAAAGTTGACACTGAAGTCAGACAAATTCATATAAAAGAAGGAGAGGAGGTGTTCACATTCATCTATAATACAAGAGTGAAAGCAGTACAAGAGCCATGSCACCTCTCAAGAATGCAAAGAACAAACACCCTTCTGAAACAGGCAGGTCTCAGTTACACATTAGGGGACACAGTCAAAGAAGAGCCTATTTAAACAGCCTGCAGCAAGCAGATAAAGGTACAAGGTCTAGAGGTCCCTTGGGGCTTCAAAAAATGAAATATGGGCTTCAGGGGAGGAAGGAAGAGTGCTCAACATGCTTCATTCCAAAATGGGGGTAATTGTGCCTGCTGTGCAGAGGCACACRTCATTGCAATCAGAGTGCTGCGACACCAAGGCTACCCAGGTACAACAGACTGCACAGACAGCACGAGCACGACTTGGCACATCTGGGACTTCTCATGCTCTGCCACACCAGTGCTAGCAAGCTCCCTCAGCCAAGCCTACACAGCAGTCTATGTCTTGGGACACACCACTTGCCTCTTGCCAACACTGGTTTTTATGTTATTATTTTGAAAATTACTAGTTAGCCAGTTTTCAGTTCATTGTATTCCACACTGTTAATGGAATTATTTCAAACAGTGGTAGTTCAAAGTAAAGGTTTTACAGAAAGAATTTAATAAATGGAGTCTGTTTAGTACCTACAAATATAATTATTTTTAAGGCACAGAAAGGTAAAATACAAAAAAGTTAAGTTTTTTGTATTCCCACTATTAATAATCAGGTTTTATAGAACAGCCTAAACAACCTCAAAATTTCTCCAAATTTAAAAAGAATTGACTATTTTATTATTGTATTACTTAAGTGATTTTAAAGCAACCAATCTGTAATCCACATAGTGCAATACAGTGTTATTATCTTACTGACAATATGGAACAATTTTCTCAAACAGTCAAATATCTGAATACCTTGTCCTCAGGCTGTTTGTTATTATACAACTTTGAATATTTATTGCAAGCAGCAAGTCCCTCCAGGCTGTTATTCCTACCTTAGCTATTGCAGATTAACACCATGCTCCTCTGGCAGCTGCTGTACTTATTTTCTTCCACAATTTAGACATCAAGAGAAAAATTATTTTCAATTAAAACATTTTATTTTCCTAAAAGTGATCATATTTCACCATCAGGTAACTCATGCACTAGCTTGCAGTAGTACAGACTACTAAATCACCTTTGCTGAGTTGTGGCAATCTGGAGCAATGGCTTAAGTAGGGCATCATTTCAAAGTTCCAGTCCCACTGATGGCCCTCACCAGAATAAATTTAAAGCCAAACACTGTATATTGCCACAGGGATCAGGACACCACAAAGTAACTTCACAGATGTCTCCCCACCTAGGCTAGGCTCCTGCACAATGTTGTGTTCCCCAGTCATGGACTCCAGAGCTTTCCCTGGTTCCTTCCACAGCTAGCTCCAGCTTCTTAAACTCTTTGSAGAAAGAGGCTCCCATGTTCAACACAATAAAACATCATCAAATCTGCTTTTTGAGGGGCAAAGATTTCTTCTAAAATCTTCATTTTGCAGCCATGTCCCCTTCAACTAATCTCTCCACATAGATGTTTGCATTAAAGCACTTCAGACAGACTGCACAAGTATTTGCAACTGTGACCCTTCATACTGGAGAGAATCAGATGCATAGAGGTGCGCTTAAGAAAGCCAAAACAACAGATCATTCACACAGTCTAGCCTTCCTTCTTTTCAAATGAGTCATGTTTGAATGTGAATTCTAAATGTGAACTTCTAAATTGGGGATTAACCCACACAGCTGCAGCAGTTTCCCAGCACTCTCCACTCCATRTTTAACCCCACCACACCAGACCTCCCTTCAATCCCAAACAAGCAAGAAAACCCCAAAATTACTTTTTAAAGCATCAGTCACTTTCTATCAAAAATTAGAGTAAATCAAGTGTCCAAACAACCTAAATGAATTTTAAAAAACCCTCCAATATGTAAGCAGCACACAACCTGCCTGTAAGAAATCCTGCTGCTAACAAGGCTGTGCCAAAGCAAATAGTCCTTACTTTCTTACAGCTTTTGCAGGACTCTGTCTGCATACAGATCAAACAGAAGAAGCATCATTTCTATAGCTCACAGCATCCTGCTGAACATTAATCATCATTACCCACTTAGATATTGCAATATGCAAGACTGATTACTGCTCCACCACTGCTCCCCAGCTCTTTCAAGCATGCCAGCGCTCAATGCTACTCCTCTCCACTTTCTAACAGAGAAGTTAAAGGAAAACAATGAATTTTCATGCCCCAAAAGGAAAGACAATTTAAATGTCAAAAAGAAAGATTAGTGGCACATAATTTTAGAATTATCACTGCTCCCCAGAAACTGAGCAAACCGGTCATTTTGGGATTCTTTAATATTTTTCTTGCATTTGTTCTTTAACCTAAATCAATTTCAAAAGCTCAACTAATTGGAAAAGAACTATTCATTTATACTATATAGGGCATCTTGCACTCTGATAGTTTTCTACTTAGGACTTCCTTCTTTATTACTTTTTTGTCTTCTTTTTAAGAAGATAAATAACTGCTTTTCCAATGATACAGAAGAATTTTTTGTTTGATTGTTTGCTATTAGTTGGTAATATCAAAAACTTTTAACAGGAGGTTTTGAAAGAAGGCAAACCTTTAAGACAATGTCAAATAGAAGCTTTTTATCTTTTTTTTATAGTCGCATGTATATTGAACATCACTAAACAAAACCAGCAATCAAGCATGTCTAAATGTATTAACTTTTCCTTGTTACAMCATATGGCAGCACCTTTTAAGCAGGAAGTGCCTGAGTTCATGAGATAGTCTGTATCTTGCAATGTCCAGCATTTCTTCAATTAATCAGTTTTGAAAAATGACGCTAAAAAGAACCAATTGMAAATGGAGCACTCTTAATACTGCAGTCTGTTGATGAAAGAAAATGTGGTTTTACTTTTTATGTAGCTTAATAATAACAGTTTGTTTCAGTGCTTTCATTTAAAACTAAAAATCTCGGTATTTATGATTAAAACATATTGAATAAGATGTGGGAATCTACAGCCCATGCATCCTTACGAGGAAGGGGAGGGGCAGGTACTGATCCCTTCACTCCTGTGACAGGAATTGAGGAAACGGCATGAAGTGATGCAGGGGAGGTTTAGGTTGGATATTGGGAAAAGGTTTTTGACTCTGAGGGTGGAACAGCCTCTGCAGGAAACAGGTCACAGCACAAATCCAGACAGAGCTCAAAGAATATTTGGACAATGTTCTCAGGCACACAGTGGTGGTTCTTGGGGTGTCCTGCACAGGGCCAGGAGCTGGACTTAAGGATCCTGATAGGTCTCCTCCAACTCAGCAAATTCTGTGATTCTATGATTAACAGAATATCTGAAGTCCTGTTTGGCCCTCAGTTAGGGGCTGGGGAGCMTTTTTCTATGAAATGTAAAAACAGAGGATAAACTGCATGGAAAATAAAAACTTGTTCATCTTACATAATTTCTAGCTCCACATGAATATGAACATACTTGCTTTCTTTACATACTGCTTTATTATAATCTGAATCCATTCATGATGGATTTAGATTAGAATAAATAGAATCTTTTATCTGCATCTGTGAACTTGTTTTATTCCTCAGTCCCAGAAAGTTTAAAAATATCTCWGTGGGTGTTTCTTAAGATGTTTCTTGGGTTTGCAGTCAGCAATTCTGCTAAATGCTTGGCTATGGGTGACAGCAGGAACATTTTTCAGAAGAGACTGAGAAAGAATTCAAACCTTAATCTCATGAGTACTTTTTCACTGCTCTCTCCCTCTTCAAGAAAATACTTTCCTGAAACCCTTTCCCAAGAAGCTGAGGCTTACACTGGAGAGAAGGGACATTCTTCAGCCACTTTGCTGACAGTTATGGCTGTGTCCAAAAATCCTTCTTTCAACAAAAGAAACCAACCTCCTCAGGCATCTCTCCTGTGGCAGAACAGACATCTTGGTCATCATTGAGAGCCATACTAAAAATGGATGTAAACGCACATTTCAGAAATCTGCAATAAAATGGAGATCTGCAATAAAAGGAGCTAGCAGCTGACTGGTGAAGCAGTAACTACTCCATTGAGCAGTGTATGTACAAGGTTTCCCACCACCACCCACTCTGGGCTGCAGGCTGAGAACTGCCCTCCCAGAGCAGCTCCTGAGCTACCTGCAGCACTGCAGAAGCAGCGAATTTCTAATACAAGGGCAATATTGGAGGTGATACATGCCATGAAAAAACCAGAAAGACCCAGCCCAAACTGAACTGTTAATCACTCAAAATGAGTTCATTCTTAATGAAGGCATGGGAAAAKAATAAATGCAGCTTTGATGGCACACAATTTAGATGCCAATAGGTTAACTGTGGTATCTTATTTCTTGAAAAATTTTGAAATTTCAAAATTTGTCAAACATAAGTATGGCTAAGATGAAACAACAGATGTTTTTTGGTAATTCCACAACTCCATTCAGCTTTTTTCTACACTGACATACTGTGACTCCTTAATAAAGGTATTTAGTTAAATTACTAATTCTTCTGCATACATAAATCAAAACATGGGAACAGACTAATAAGTAATACAGACACTTAAGTATTTAGATGTTGAGATTAATGACACTCATTGACAGCTAGCAAGAAAACTTTCTTTAAATTAGTATTAATAAAAGTACTTTGCTATATTAATACACCTATTGCAATACCTTTGGTATATGCTGAATAGAAGCAATAGAGAAGGCTTATCAGTCAAGTACAGTGAAGAGAATATATTTCTTAATTTTTGTATATCAGTGGTAAAATGTACCTTCATGGTGGCATTGGCAACACTCTATCGATATGTCTTGCATACAGAAAGTTATCCTCCCAAAAATATTACTAACTCAGAAAAGTTCATCTGTTCTGTGGGGTTTTTTTGGAAGGGACTTAACTGAAACAAACAGAAAAATTTCTTAGTAATATAAAACCTACAAATGAATAACTAAAAATTTGGATGAAGACACAAAATCACAGTTTGGAAGATTCTCTTTCAATCTTCTATCTCATTCTATCATCCTAATTTTTTGGACCTTTTGGGATAAAGGTAGATGCTACACACATAACTTTCAGAAACACTTCTAGCTAACTACTGAATAGTAGAAAGCTGTATTTTTCCTTTGGTCACATTAACCAAACAAAGGTTTCCCCCTTTCTGTGYTCCACAATTTTCCTGGCTTTTTCCTCTAGGTTTTTGGGCCACAGATGTCCTTTTAGTAGCCAAAAACTTCAAATATTGGTAAAATGAAAAATAAAAACCAAAAGAAAAGGAAGAGAGTTAATCGTGTTCCTGTTCCCATTCTATTTTCAGGATAGAGGGAACATAACAACAAAAAGAATTTTCAGAAAAATGTTTCTCTCCAAGCAGTATTTTGACAAAACTGATCATTAAGCATAGAGAAAAAACTGTTTCTTCCTTAGTATTTGCAAAGCGTGGTAATACAGTGCATTTAACCAATCCATCAAGGTTGCAGATTTTTTAAATTACCAATTTTTTAATGCAAATCTATAGGAATAGTTCTCTTCAGATGCCTATCACCCTTCCTGCCCTCACATCTCTGTGTCTGAAATGCACAGAATCAATTTCAGCAGTTCTTCTCATGACACCTTCAGAACATGGATATCAAAGAAGTTCATAAATTCATTCATCAAAAGTCCTATGGTGTTGATGGCACTTTGGGTGCTGAGCATGAAAGCTCCAAACCAGCTCCACCTGCACCTGCTGAATGTGGATCAGCAATTCTCAGCATCTTGTCAAAGCACACCCTTAGGCCATTTCAGGCATAGAACAAAACAAGTTTTTATTCCCACTGTGTAAACTATAACATGCTATCCAAAGTGTAATAACACAAAATTAAATGAGAAGCAAAGGATCAGGAGAGTGTTCTACAAATGCAGGGGGGAAGGTTGCACTCATTCTTGCTCTGGTTTCTTCCCCAGCCTTTTTCTAGCTTGTACTTCATACAGGGATGGGAGGAAAGCTTAGGCTTTTTTTTCCCCCCTATTCAAAATAAAATCTTGCTGAACTCGGTTCTTGATAGACGTGAATGCTTATTTTATTATTATACTTTGACAGGTGTGGAGAGCAATATACCTGATGGCTGAAAAGCATCTACCTTTGAGTATATCATTTAGTCCCTTTCTAGCTGTAGAATCACTTATATTAACAGTATATTTAAATAATGGATTTAAATAGATACAGGCTGCATGGCCAGCAAGTATGCTCACCTCCTCCCATAGGCCAGAAGTGTGGGCTTCAGGTACTGACCTAAAATTTTCAAAGTGACAAGATCAAGGAGATCACATGATCTGAAAGTCAGATGCTGTATCAGACATACCTTGTAACCAAAAAGCTCTGACCTGCATTGCTGTTTCCAGTCCTTTCATTTAGGGTCTGAAAGGCTGGTGGGACCAACCCCTGGCAGCTCTTGCAGCCCTTTATTCTTCAAGGTCTGMTTCAAGGCACCAAACTGCTTTGGAGGCTCCATCACCCAGCAAAAGGGACTCTGGGATCAGTGTCCTTACTGACTCCAGCCYCACACTGAGAGCTCAAAGGGCCAATGTTCCTACAACTGTCCCAAATGTACCCCTACCTGTGATAGTTAGGACATCTTTCAATCCAACCAGGACTAGCTTTGAACTCATTAAATGTCTTGCAGAAGATGTAACTGGGAAACAAAGAGGTGACTGGCTCTTACAGCTACTCTGGCAAGACTCTGCATTGGGGTTGGTGATCCTCTTGTTAAGTGGGCAAAATAGATATTATCATTACCTGGTTATATCTATTTCCTTTGGGACATATTTGTTTAGTCAAAATTATACAGGTTCTAAATGTGTGTGCTCACTGAGAAGGAAGGGTGTCGTGCCACACTGACAAATGCAATTCCCTTTCTGTAATCTATTTGGAAAATATTTAACTTCATTTCAACACACAATTAGATTAGGTTCTTATTGGACTACTAAAATCTTCAGAATAATCATCCATCTAAAGCTATTCCACAGTCTGAATTACTGATGTTTTCTATTTTTATAAAATGTATTTGATAAGAACCCAAATAGCTTTTAATTTTTTTATGTAACTGCCAAATTATAATACAGTAGGTCAGAAAATGCCTGAAGCAAAATATAATCCATGATATATATGCTCTTTATTTTTCCCTTTTCTCTTGCAGGCCTGAGTAATAGAAGGGCACAAGCAGTTCCACATACTGTTCTGCATCGCAGGATTTAGTTAGAATTAGCTCACTGAAATAATTAGTTTTTTTCCATACTAATAAGGATTAATGAAAGAAGGAAAGGTAAAACATCTAAATTAGACTGGCCAAAACAAAAAAAGAAAGATTTTTTTGTCACTTTTTGTAGAGTGAAAAAAATCTATTTTCCAAATGGCTTAAAATGCGCTTTAATATTACTACAGACTTACAAGCTATAGCAACATATGAATTCCTGCATACATGCACTCAGTATTATGTCTGTACATTATATTAGGGGGCACTAGTGACAGCTTCTAGCTCAGGCAGTTCCGATGTGTGTAACCCAAGGAAGAGACAGGGGAATGTGATCAYGTTTTGATATTGCTGGCTTGTAGAAATCATCCTGCAGCAACCCAGCTCCTCTTGTGTGCTTAAGCCCACTGTTTTTGTCTCTGCATTCTTACCCTCCAGATCTTGTTTGTATTGTTTTCAAAGCCTGTTACTTCTTACAGCTCTGCTCTTCATTCAGCAAAAATTGGGAAAATAAAGCCACAAGGCACCCAAGTGACTACCTCAGGATAGCAGTCGACCTCTACTCAGTAAAATAAGACCAAATCCAATTTCAAACACAGGAACACACATGAAAAAGGACGTGAACTGAAGAAAGTAACAGAATCATAAAATGGTTTGGGTTGGAAGGGACCTTAAAGAACTTTTAGTTTCAAACCCTTGCTGTGGGCAGGATTAAAATCAGAAAGCAACTCTCTATTTGCTGAAATTCATTAATCCTTTTGTAGACAACAGGCAGATCTACTCCAGTGTTTAGGATAGAAAAGCCTGAAATTCACAAATTTTGTTGTATGCAGTGACCATCTTCTATACAGGTCTCCTATTTCCAATTTTTAAAATGAAAGAAYACTAACCAAAATAAAAAAGTCATTGTAGGAGTCAGAGGAGGTTCCAATTCAGTTGTTTCTATGGACTTCCCTCCAGTTAAGTGCCTGCCAAGGAAAATTAGGTACAATGCCAGGCAGATAACAAGCACTAGTGAAAATAAAATTATACTCTGTGCACTCCAGCTGTACAGWGCTGCCAATCCTCTAAACTTTCTGAGACTTGCAACAAAACATGAGGATCACACACCAAGAGAACTGTAAAAGCTGATGCYATGCATAAAGATCTCACCAAGTAAAGATTTAATTATTAATAATATGTAGCTTTAATCCATGTTCATAAGATGATAACATGAAATAACTACCGAAGAGAAGTGCTAAAACTGGTGCATCACTTCAAAAATACAAAATACAACCCAGAACATGAAACCAAGATAGACTATATCATTCCAGATTATTCAGCTGCAAATTTGAATGTTTGAAATCCTTAACYTCAAACGCAGTAATTCCATGATTTTAATTTTTGAATACTGAAACCAGCCACATACATCTGAAGCTTAAGCACTGAACCTAAGTTCATAGAAACAACACARTTTTGTTACACAACTAAAACCATTATACTCTAATAGACAAACACCTTAACGTAGCAGAAAATCGCACATTAAATTTCTTTCTAACACTTAAGATCCTTTGTAATTTAGAMATTTACAACATTACTAAGTCTTATTTATGGTTTACAATAGGATGGTTAATTGAAAAGAAAAAGCAAGAAACCAACCTATGTTTCAGAAGCATTTATACATGAAAACCTAAGCTTAAAATCAAGTTACATCTTTCTTTCCTCAATATAGACAGTCATCAAGCATACTGTGCCTTGCAACTTCTTTGCAAGTTGTCGTAGCAACCACTGCTATGTGTGGACCAATTTTACTAATAGTTCATGCAATCATATTTAACAGATAATTGTTAAGACAATAAATGTTGGTTTGGTACTGGAACACATATTTTAGTTTTGATTTACATCTAAAACATGAGCAACTGAAAAAAAACCCACCTTTTCAGAAAGGGCTTCTGTAGAAGATTGATAACCGTAATTTTCAATCTTGACAATTCTCTCCTTCAGCTTCCCACACAAACAAGCACAACAATTAAAAGTAAAGCCATTGCAAATCAGAACCACTGTTATCTGACAATTTTAAGCTTTGCAAAATAAGTTGATTCATAAAGACATTACACCAAAATTAAACAAATCATCAGTGAAATAGGTATGAGCTGTCATCCTTCTCAGTTGCAGAAGCAGAGTAATTAAGAATATTAGCAACATGCAGTCTGAGCTGCCATGTCAGCATTACAAATTCTTCCATTATGCATACAGCTCAAAAAATAAACAGAGATAATTTAAAACATCAAATTTTGCAGCTGTTTGGGGCCTCAGACATCATGCACTAATAATACATCTAAACACATACATTTATAGTTTCCAGTTAAATTTCAGGTCAGATCCTGAGTCTATTTTAGGACTATCAATACTKCTTTGAGAAGGGTAATTATGCTTCATGCAGATACACCAAAGATAGAAACACTTCCCAGACAGGCACAGCTCTGGTCTCATGGTGCAAGGATGAATGGTGCAGCAAAACCAACTGTGAATGGGGTATGCCTGTATTTCACATTTCTCTTCAGCATTCCAGAAGCACAGACCAAGAAAAAAAACTTTCCCCAAGTCCCCAGRTTCATTATGGTGATACAAAGTGCATCTGGAAAGTGCATGCACATCACACCTCCCAGTCCAGGTCACAAACTGCCGAGCTCATAAAACCTCCACACCACATGCCTGGCACACTTGGCTTCTTGCTACAGCACTTGAGTATTCCTTGAGCCTCTACAGTAATGCCATTCCTGTAATAATAACCACAGGAATGGTGGCAGCATTATGATTTTTGAACCAACTGCATTATTACTGTCAACCAGGCTGACTAGTTCAGTGGTATTTTAAAAGGCGTGACTACAGTTTAGACATACCTTAAAATTAATATTTCAGATACTCCCCAGCTATTAAAAATGGCATTAAAAAATCCAAGCAATATAACTTCCTAGCTAAGCAGATCTTGATTATTACTGATGGGATTTAACACAAAATTTGCATAACCTCTAATAAAAGCTACCACAGTAAACAGACTTCAATCATCAYGATTAGATTAAACAAGAAGTCTGATAAACTGATAAGAAGTTCTGCAGTCTGTTTAATCTTTTAAAGGGAAAATCTCCATTTATTGGGCCCATGTTTTAGTGGCATGTACCCAATCATTTTTTGTGCACAAAGAATACTTTTCATGAAGGTATGAAGAGTTAGAAAGAAAAATAAGCAGGGCAGTAAAAATTTGATTACAAGCATGCAGCCCCACAGAGACAGCACTCTGTGCAGACTGATGCAAAACATGAAYAAGGACAAAAAGACAGCAATACATTTACTTTCAGACTACCCCCTCAGTCTCCAAAAGACAAAGTATATAAGAATACTAATATTGACCACCGTTCAGTTGAACCCAAAAAGTTCTCTTTGCAGCAGACCATGAGCCTAAGAAGTTGCACAGTGAGAGGCAGTCAACCTTCGAATTACATATGCTTCCATTAGGTTCGCTGAATCCAGAGAGTACTCACCAAATGGGGCACTTGCAGGACATTAGACCCTTATCCAGTCTACGCTGACAGAAAAGCTGAACTCAGAATACATGGGGAACACTCAGTTTTTCAAACTACCTGTGGTAAAAGTATCCATACCTCCAATTAAAAAGTGAATGTAAGCGTTTCAAACTAAAGCTCAGATGTAAAAACACWATGCTGCTTTATTTCAGCTTAAGTGGTAACAGTGACTAGAGATGCACTCTGTATGGGGTGTATATTGGTACTGGAGTACCTATCCTTCTAAACATAATCTTACAGCATTTTAAGAGACCCAGAGTGAAGTTTTTTTTCCAGTCCTCTGTGAAATCTGGGATGATGGCACCACACAAAACGCCCCAACAAACCACCAAGGGGTCCATCAAAGCATCCTGCTGAAAGAAATTTGTTTCTTACATATTTTTGCACCATACTTGAACCAAACTGTCCCCACATCCTCTGCATCTCTGAGACTTCACAGAATCAAAGAAGTGCTGGCTGRGATGTCTTCTGCCCAGGTGGAAACCATTGCTAACAGCAGATGAAGTCAGTCACAATTTCGTCCAAAGGAGTTACAAATTCCTCTGAGGACAGAGATTAAACCACTTCTGTGTGCAACCTCTTCCAGGGCTGCTTTGTCCCTGCAGATATAAAACTTTCTCCCTATTGTTCAACCCAAATTACAATTTGTGCCATTACGTCTGTCTTTTTGCCATCCRTCACTACTGAACAGAAATCAGCTTTAAGATCTTTGTAAATGCCCTTTCAAGAAGTTTTAGGATCCTACTGAACTGTTCTTCAGATTSCCCTTTTCCAGACTATGCAAGCTCAACTCTGTCAGCCTCTCACTCACACCCACAACCTCACACCATTTGCTAGACCTCCAAATGGTCCTTCTTCCACTTTTCTGTCTACCTCTTGAAGTGCAGTGCCTCCAAAGCTGAATGGAGTATTCCCAGACAGCCTTATAGACCCTAAATACAGGAGATAAAAGCAGTCATTGAGCTTCTAGCACAGCCCAGTGCCTCATTTACCATATTTGGGATAATGGTGCATTTAAGGCTCTTGTTCAATTCAGTATAATACACAGGTTAATTTGCACCCAGTGCTCTATCTGGATTGAAGATCTACCAATCTGATTTAGCAAAACTGAAAATATGCACAAAGTGCCTCTTGCTTCAAGACCCAGGATGTTGATGAAAACCTTAGCAGTGCCAGCCTCCACAGRATTCCCTGGAGTACCCAGCTTGTTAAGGACCAGTCATAAAGCACCATTAACCTTTCAGCAGCTAGCCTTCAACCCATCTAAAATTCCACTTTCCTGGACTATACCACTTCAGCTTCCAAATGAAACCTCTGTGGGAGACAGTGACAAAAGCACTACTAAATTCAAGAGATCTACTGCTTGCCCTCACCCCTGCAACAAGTCATTCAAGCCAAAGCAGCAATAAGGCAAACCAAGCACAATTTGCCCTTGCTAAATCTGTGCACGCAATTTCTGGTTGTCCTCTTGTTCTTTGTGTTTGGAAATAAGAGTACACTCCATGATCTTTCCAGGCCAAGAGCTGAAACTATGCAGCCTACAGTTACCTAGATGCTTCTCCTYGTCCTTCTTAGAGACTGATAACACATCAGGCTTTTCTCTTTCACTGAGGACCTTCCCCAGGTGCAGGCTTTTTCTAGTGGTCTCTCATCTTCCAACTCTTTTAGTGCCCTCAGCAGCTCCCATCCAATCCCACTTTTCTGGGTATATCCAGCTTCTTTAAGTGCCCGCTAACTTGCTGCCCTCCGGATACYGGCTATTCAAAAAAATGCTGGCCAATACATAGGCAGGGGAACAGGCTTTTCCCCAAGGCCAATAAAGCATTTAGTGTTTCTGTACCATTATATACTAGCTGGTTTCTTCTATTCAGTGAATTTATACCTTTCCCAAACTTCCCTTTGCTATCAATTGACTTTAAGAATCCCTCCTTGTTACTTTAGCTGGTTTTGCTKCCTCCTTTTGCATTATGCCTTTCTGAATTTTAGTCCCCAAAGCAGTTTCTTGTCAAGGAGGTCTTATTTAAAAGATCCTAATCTTCTTGCACAATAGGATTATTTTTTCCTGAGCTCTCAGTAAGCTTTCACATCTTACATGGGAGCACTGAGGAGCCTGCCACTCAGACACCTGTCCTTCTTCCCTCTGCCCCCAGAGCCCTGCAGTCGCCTTCAATCCGCTGAAAGCTTTTCCTGGCCACTTCACTGATGCCTGTCTAGATGAGTTGCCAAGGAAGCAGTCAGAAAGCCAGGTAAGCTGTGACAGCCCCCCAGTAACATCATGGATCCAGGCAAGCAGCAGCCCTTCCCAGATGACTGATCTGGCTGGCAAACACCATGCCCTGTCCCACAGTGGGTGAAGTCACAAACCACTAGCACTTGTCATGGCATCTTCATAGGATGGATGGGTCTGAATCAGTGAGGAGGGGTGTCCAGGTTGCTGTCCCCCAGCATCAGAGATATCCACTCTCCTCTGCCCACCAAGCCCAGGCAAACAGCCACGAACAGCTCCTGAACCTTCTGTGTGCATCTGCCAGCCTCCCCCCAGCCCAATACTTAGAAGCTGGTAGGGGTCACCTACCAAGGTTAATTTGATCTGATAACTGGGGGAGAGAGTGTGAGCACTGCAACCTGGGGCTAATCCAGCCCTGCATGGGCACCAGCTGCTCGGCCACATGGCAGCTGCCTGGGGCCACAGGCAAGTGCCCACTGCCCCTCCGGTTCCCAAGCGGGTCAGAGACAAGTGCTGGGGAAGGGATCATAGGTCCTCCTGGCTAAAGGCTGTGCTAGACTATTTTAGGACCACTGAGATCACCACCCATCTGGCCAGCTTGAAAGACATTTGACAATGAGTTAAAATGTGTGACAGGCACAGAAACAGAAAGCAAAATTATATAAGCTTTTTTTCCCCTTTGGAAACCAGGCTAAGTCACCCCTACATATGCATATGTCCTCCATATCAGCAAACTAGTTTAACCAAATCTCAGTTTCCAGTCCAKGCAATTATTTCATTCTCCAACATGAATATCATCCTGAATTCCTTCTCTATTCCTGCTTGGCACTGTTGAAACYGTTTTGTCAAAACATGCTCTTTTTGTTTCCACATGATGGAGGAAAGATACCGGGCGTCACAACACACTATTTGCTCTAACCCCCTTCTTCCAAAATGCTGCTATAAAAAGAATCAGAATTTGYTTCGTGCCTAAAAACAGAAGATGAAGCAGGTGCTAAAAATCTTAGCCTTTTAGCCTTCCTGTTGGGACAGTTTTATCTACTACTAAGTTCCTTCAAGAGATAATATAAATCCCTTAACAGCATTAAAAGKTATTGCAGATTTGCTATGATAAAGTTGAAAACGTAGCCTTGCAGAATGTAGCGTACTTTCCCCACATTAGAAAGATTACAAAAACTCATTTAATACAACTCTCTACCAARCCTAAAATGGTTTGACAGCCCATTGTTTGGAAAATTAACACCTGCCACATCCAAGAYATAGATGTTAAAGTAGATTTAATCYAAGATATAATCTTAAGTAAAATGAAGAACAAAAATTAAAAAGAAAAAAGCTATATTCAAATCTACTGATTTACATTTTAGCTATAATTTAATAGAAACAAATGTAATACAGACCTTAGTGGGACTTAGGCATCTGATGCAATACAAGCAAATTATATTGATTTCCCCTTCTCCACCAGCTGTGATTTAGATAATGTAAAGAAAACACTAAACAATATTAATAGAAAAAAAATGAAAGTCTACAGGTTGAAGTCAGGTTGCTCCATGCAATCCTTCTCATAAATAAAAATCAAGAACTATTAATTACTTTTTCCTTCATTACTCATTATCACATGTCATGTTTGCTGAAGTCCTAGTGAACATCTGAAGGCTCAGGGTCATAATTTCTGACACATTGGTTATTGCAAGTTGATAACAAACTTAGTTTTACCAGATGCCACAAAGCTAACTAACTGCAATCAGATATTTCCTTCAAAGTCACCATAAAAGGTCTTTCTGTTGCTGAAGCCAGAAAATAATCTGAGGAGGGATGGATGGAAGGCAATAGTACAGCTTTATTTAATGCACTGTGGGGTGAGGGGGGASAGCATAAACCAACCTGTCATTTCCTGAGAACTGGACATAAAACATGTTATCCTTGACAAGTCCAATTGTCAAACTGCAACTCAACATTCATTTTCAGAAAATGTCAAATTGCCTGTCCTAAAGCAATGGTAACTAACTTGAAGCTGCAAGTCCAGTACCAGCTCACTCAAGCCATAGTAACAGTTGAGATGTAAGCATTAAACTTGATTGTCCAGATTGCAGAAGACAGGCATTTAAAGAAGGGATGGGCAAATCTATCTTTCAGGCCCACTTTACTGGAGTGGAGTGGAGGTTAGCTTAAATTGAATCTACCATTAAAATAATGAAATAAATGATTGCTGTGTTCTTTTAAAAGGGAATTGACTTCTACAAATTAATAGGCAGAAAATTACTAAACAATCAGGCTTTATCACTAACATTCCCCCTACCCTTTAGAGAAGAAAGCCTCCAACTGGAACTGGCAGGTGAATTGAAGTAAATTAGGCTATATTCTTTCCAACTCTATCCTAAAACAGGAAAAAAAAAACAACTCTTGTCCCAAAAACAATGAAAAGCCACACAAAAAAGACCAAAACAACAACAAAACACTAAATAACTCCTCCCAAAAACAAACAAACAAAAAAAACCCCAAAACCCAAACCAACCAACAAAACCCAAACAAATATAAAACCAAAACCCAAATCAAAATTTTAAAAAACCACCAAAAAAGCCCCACACAAATCAACAGATGCAAACTCTACAACTAAACATAACAAATGTTATCCCTTCATTCTGGAAGTATGCAAGCAGTTTTGGAAGTCAAGCTAACCACRACTGTTTGTTGTGAGACAGGACCTGGGGAAGTATTTCTTCAAACTACAACTCAAACTAAGGAATATACAGTGATTATGCAGAAACTCAGTCCTCTCTCATTAAGAAGAACTCCTTCCTTCTATCTTTCTTGGACTACTCCCACAGAGATGTAATTTGGAGAAAAGCAGGCAGCACTGGAGTCCTAGTGATCGCATACCTGGGTCTGTAACATCACAACACACCAACAGAAAACACTGCAAATAAGAATTTAAAAAAAAAAAACAAACCCTTCGCTCTTTAAAGGCACTTTAAAGTTGCACTGCTGGCTCTACTAAACTCACACTGGCTGCCATTTAGATATTTTAGTATTACACTAAGAACAGGGGATCCAATCTCTTCCATCCTCCAGCATTTCAGGTTTTCACCAGCCATAGGAAATGCARTCACAATCTGTCCTATGGATGCAGTAAGGAGTCCTCCACTCAGTGGCATTTTGGATTTCCACATAAGGAGAAGTACACATGCGAATATAAAGGAATAACTAAATACACAAAGAGTGTTGTCTCAATATGAATGGTGGAGACTGGCTTACAGGAAGAGTGCCACTCCCCAAAATAGCAGTAGAGGTGATGTCTACTAAAGTTCATGAAAGAATGAATCTTTTAAGTGATATAAGATTATGAATCATAAGTGCTTGCCAGGATTGTTAAGACTGACTYTTGTCACAAGGTCTTTAGAAGATTTTTAGAGGAGATGTCAAGCAGGCAGGTAGCTCTTTTTTCCCCAGATAATAGAAATATTAATTAAATCAATCTTACAGGAAAAGGAAATAACTTCCACTTTACTATGTAAATATCACTGTGTTCAAATTCCACTGTTCCCTTGAAGAAGGATTAAGGTTTTTTAGAAAAAGTTAAAAAAAAAAGAACTTATTCTAAAGTTTAGAAATCTAAGACTTATCTATTTTTCAAAATATATATATTTTTTAACTGTTATAAAAGCAAACTCCAGAAGTGGAAACAAATATAACTTTAATTTCAATAGCATAAAAGTTCTTTTATAATAAATTCTTGTCTAGCAATAAAGATGAGAACCAGACTCCAGGTTTATAAATTCCTCTCCACGTGCAACACTGTGGTCATGATGGTCTCCAAGAGTTTAAGCTGCTTTCCTTCACTAAGCTTCAAAGCTTTAGACATGAAGAAGTAAGCATGGTAAAATCTGCCTAGCAAGGAACAAGAGAAGATGGAGATGCCAACACAGCCCCTCTGAACAGCAAAGGTGTATTAAGATACTAAAGGATGAAGATATCCAGCTTTAAACAATCCAACAGCAAGAGACAATCAGACTTTCAACACAATTTATGCAACCATTTTGGTTTTGCCCAATGCAGTAGKTTAGATTTTGACCTTCTGAAATACTGAGGGTTTTCATTCCTCTGTGCTGTTTGCTAGGACACAGGCTAAACTGAATGGAAAAAAAACTATACTTATCTAGACTTTCATTTGTTATTCCTCCCAAATCCTTTATGCCCTGCAGATGCCTTCCCTTTTCTCAGCACTTTCCTCTTTAGGATTCTTCTACTCAAGCTTCATTCTGTATCAACTTTGGTGCCTCCGCAGCCCCCAGAGACATGACAGAAGGAGCRAACTCTGAGCTCCCTCCCTCCCACACACACACAAAAACCTAAGGCATCACATGAATCCAGTGGCATGTCCCTCCCAGCTATTTTTCTCTTCTGCCAGTGCCACAGCTGTGCCTCCAACACCTGGTTTGTGCGTTTGTCACCACAGGCAGCTAAGCTGGCACAGGAAGACGCCATTTCACCAGGAGAAAGGAGCACGCAGAGACTCCAAGGCTGCAGCTAACTCCATCTCGCACTCCTCCCTGACAGCCTCCCACTCGCTCCCAAAACCTGGCRCTCTGCTGACCTGTTTCCCCATCTGAGGGGGCTGCTTTTACAACCMAACCACAACAACACTGCCCACAAATGTGCAGAGAACAAACACCACGTGGSCCTACGTGTGTCTCTAGTAAGCTCCTCCTAGGCTGCTGAGAGCTAGCAAGCAGAACTCTGAGTCATGCTTTTTGGGTCAGAGCTCAAAAAGTTTGGGGTGTTTGACACAACAGGGCTACAATGTACTGCTTGGAGTCCCTGCAAAAACATGGCACAGGTGTGCTCATTGCTGCTCTGCACTACAACCCCTCTGGGGCAGAGCCAGCACAACAAAGGACAGTTCTTGATCTGAAGCCAATGACAGGCCTGCTTTAGATACAGCAAAAAGTCCTCCATGTTAAAAAAAAAAAAACAACAAAGAAGCAAAACAACAACAAAACCCAAAACAAATCAAATTCCTCAAAAAACTCTCCATCCAACAAACAAAAAACCCAAGCCTCTTAATGTTTCCAAAACAATGATACTGAACATGCATCTTAAAGATGAATCTAATTAGTGAACTAGAGGATAAAGTCAAAATGCAAGCCAATGTTTGCAGCATTGAAGAATGAGAAATACATAATTAGTGGCTATCCTCACAGTCTGAAGCCAAAGATCTGTTATTCTGAAATGGCTCCACTGTCAGTAGTTYCCAACTAAACAGAGGCAGAACTGCAACAGCAGCCTTCAAACTGAGTAGATGTGACTGCAGATCCAGRGTATGCACTCAGAAAGGTGATGCAATCTAGACTTACACATTGACATCTCTCAATGCTCGGAGCAAGGCGTGTTGTACAAATACAGAAATGGAGCTGTGGATGTAAACATTAAGACAGACATTCATAGGCAAAGTTAAATTGAGCCCCACAAAGAATACAAAGCATACTCCCATAGAACTGAAGGCTTATTAGGTTAAAAATTTCATCAGATTTTTGATTTTGAACTACATTTATGACAAGCGATAAATGACAAAGTATGTAAATTACTTCAGCCACCTGGAAGGCAGGGAAATTTGCTGGAGGGAAAAAACAGGTAGTAAATAAATTAAGAATATGTTACCAGGCTTTGAGAGGAAGGGCTACAAGGAAATGGACTCTTTTCCCTCCAGCAGAGGTCACAGCAGTCAGTAGGAATTATTAGCATCATTCTCACATAACACGCGAACAAGCCAAGCTGCCAAACAGCTATGCTGCAATAGTATTTCAAATCCTGAAGAAAATTTCTCTTCAGAAAAGGAAATTGAGCTCCTTCAAGAAACTACACTAGTCATTTCATCTCYCATTATATATTTTCCTTGTTGGCACATCTAGTCTCAAAAGACCTCTGACAACCCTGCAGTTTGATGCACAGCTTTTCATTGTAGTGAAAGACACCAGCATAACACAATAGCTTCCTAGAAATTGCAGCCCTTTTTTTTTCCTTCTGGCAAATTGAAATTCTATAAACAYGGCAAATTCATTAATAGAGAAGTTACAAATGGAGTGCATGGATGCCTGAAGGTTTAACATCTGTGAGCATCTTTTCCAACTGATCAAATGCCTGAGCTTACAACTCCCGAAGAGACTGCTGGTTCCTACTCTCATTTCTGACCACAGAAATGCCCAGAAAGTAAAATAAGGCACATTTTATTTTTGTTTGTCCATATAACAAAGACCCACCCTGATGAATTATGTGATTAAAATCAGTTTTGAAATGGATTGTAGTTGAAAAAACTGATCTTTGAAGAGAATGCTGTGCACGCAAAATGCTGATTTGCTAAGGAGAAACCTCTGTGTCTGTTTCTCTCAAATAACAGCTTTATTCAATCTGTGAAACACTACAATTTACTATGAAGGACACCTATCCCCAGRCACCTCTTGTTTAAGTTGTTCATGTGTTTTTGACAAAGAAAAAAARAACAACCCAACTAAATCYACYAGGTAAATCAGATTATACGAAACCTGGTTTCCTCCTCTTGCTTGAGGAACAATTTGCACGCCTGAATGTGGAACACACTAAATTTCTGCCTGCTTCAGCTGGGAAACACTACAGAGCATAACCCCCAAATAAACAGGTGAGCTAAGTGGTCCTCCCACTATCTATTTCATATCTACTGTTTCAACATATTTAGTTGTAGCACCAAGGTTTTTCAGAAGGCAAATTCAGGATATACATTTTGGGAGGAAGTGGGAAGAAACAGCACCTAGTCACTTGCATTGGCATAGGTTGTAAATCTGGCACTGGATAGCATGTGATGGAAGAAAAATACATCTGAAACACTGAAATACTACTGCTGCTATGAAGGCTGCAGAAAATGAACAGCTCCTTGGACTGGAATGATGACGAACATAAATTCTTCTAAGTATATTTTCSCCATACATACACCTTGTAGTGACAGAGATGTAACATCTACCAGCAAATATCAAAATTTTATTTTACCTTTTTCTTTGTTTTTTCTTTTTTTTTCTTTTTACAGCAAGAAGGTCATTTGGTCCATCAGTATATTTGGACTCGTAGACTATAATATATATTTGTTCTAAGCATCCATGTGATCAGCTAGTTGCTGCTTTCCAGTTTTCCAGTTTCWGGTGAGAAATTTATTAAATAAGCAGATTAACTCATCTGTCCTCTTCTCAGCACCAGAGGCACCATGGCCACCCAACTGCCTCAGCTGCAAAGTAGCACAACTGTTTGCATCAAAGACCATCTCCATCTATTTTTTTGTCCAGGAGACATTCAGTAACATATCTGTTCAGGTCACACCCTGCACATTAGCTTCACCTCTGAATACCTCCCCTGTCAGGTCACCAGCTGGCAGAGCCTTGTGAGCAAACTGGGAATTAAAAGGACAGGCCAGATGTCAGAGGGAGCAACTGCTTAGTGACAGCACCACTGTGGTAGTAAGAGCCATTTCACAGAAATCTTAATTTCAACAACACATGGCCATGAGCTCCAGGCATGTCGCATGAAGCAGGAATAAGAACTCTRGCTATGCTGAAAAATCCAGAGGTAGAGGGCTATGTACTATGTGACAGTACACCAACTTTTTCCTTTTAACAGTATTTGAGATGTTTTTTTTTCCCCCTTCAAATCTGCATGCTCACAGTTCCAGCAGCACAGGAAGCACATCCCAGTGTGTAATATGTTCCCCACAGTMTGTTCTCCCCTCAGGAACCAGGGGTCTCATCTTTGCCTACACACCTGGTTCTTCACATCCCTGGGGACCAGGGAGCAACACTTGTCACATTCCTTACCCTCTACTTACTCTGATGTCCCACTGATGGCTCTAGCAGCCACATTCCTGTCAAATAGTGCTTAAGGGGTTGACATTTGACTTTTGGCAAGGAAGTTCACTGCTTGAGCAGCTGTTCCCATCTTTGGGGAGAAAGCAGGCACTGGATAGAAACCATTTGCATTTCTGAATCTGAGGTACCATCAGTCAGGACACACTGGTAAGGCATAGAGCAGTTTCAAGAATATGCTCAATGCTCTGTAACTGAAGAAAAAACATACATTTATAACAAAATTATAAAATAAAAAGAAAAACATAGCCGTGACATAAAAATGTTTCACAAGATATGAGTTATCACTAAAGAACAGATTGCAGAGATGTTTTATCCTTATGAAATCCAATGTGATTCTGAAGGGCTTCATTGTTTTGGAACCTCTTTGAAACTGAAAGCCAGATCAATTTATACAAAAAGATTACCCAATTACACTTGCTGCTGCTGACTCCAACTGTTTGGGAAATGTGAACATATGTGYGTGAAGTGATCTAGTGTCAGACAGAAAACTATGGAAACTTATTTATTTGAACTAAGAGGGCCACGAAGATGCACCTCATTTACTGAAGAGGCAACCAATGATCACAAGCAAAGTTAAGAAGTACGAAAAGCTTATGTGAAAACAGAGGGTACAAAGTCATCCTGAAGCCATGATCCAGCCCAGTTAATGTACCAGCACACCTTACTCTACCACTCCTCTTAGCAAACACTCTCTAAACCCTCAGCYGAGGTTCCTCTTCAGAAGCCTGACACAGATATGCCCTTTCTGCAGCCCTRCTTCCAGCATCCACATGGATTCACCACTCCCCTCCCTTTCCTTCCCTATGCTTGTGCTTGTTAAACAGACAATGAATTTTAAACTCCTTAAGGATTGTTTTCTAAATAGCCCAGGTTTTCAATTCTGTCAAACACTCAGACTCACTGGYAATATGGAAAAGGATGTTATAGACAGCCTCAGAAAAAAGGAATAAATTTTTTAATGCCATTTTTTTCCCCCACTTGATCTCATATCTGCACACTTCCACTGCACTGTTTCCTATCTCTTCTGAAGTCCAAGCAAACCCAAAGAGAGCAGACAGCACTTAGAAATCTGAAATGTTGCCCATATATTTCACTTGAACGTTGCCCTCAGAGGCCCTGTGGGAGGTATTCAGAAAAGCAATCTTTGGTTTAGTGATGCTTGTCCCCTTCAGCTTGATCTATTGCTGACACAGAAAAAGCGACTCTCCCAAAGAGTGGGATGCAGAAACCGGAATGTCTCTTGGGCAGTGAACTCCCTTTTGGAAGAGCCATTTTCTCTCCCCTGACCATGAGAAGAGCAGGAGAACGTCCTCTGGAAGATTTTACCTACATCATCACTGAAGACCCTTCTTAGCTAAAGCTACAGATGACTCCTCACTTAGATTTTTAGCCATATTCTCCTACACCTCCCTACCTAAATCCATCACTCAGCTGTTGCTCTATAAATATAGCATGCTAACAACTATGAAAGGTGTCTCTAAATATATTTAGTTCACCTAAATGATACTTACTCATCAGTGCCACGTGCAAGTCTGCTATTGCTGCATAGCTTGCTACTAACAGAAAAATAAGGAACATTTTCATAATGCAGTTAAGTTACAGAGGAAACAGGTAAACATAAATATAATTAAGTTTACTTTGTGACAGAATCTGTCACTGAGCATCTTAAATGGAGACTCTTCACTGAAGCTTMGCAGCTATTGTAAGCAAGATGCCCATGTTGCAGAGTATTAGTGTGCTTTTAAAATGATATAATGAACTCACTAGCCTGTAAGAGAAAGTATGCCTACATCTACTATMAAACTCTATTCCATCTAGTCATTTGCACCCTTCCTCAGAGTGCAGAGTTTATTACTCTAAAAGAAGTCCAGGTTCATAGAACATGCAGCAAGTATTGGGTAAAAGCCCCTGGACAAACTGGATGAATTCCCACTGTATTCATTCCCTGTAGAATAACACATTTTCAAGCTGGATCTGAGACCTCTCACACAGTCATGTGTCAGTGCCAGAAAGAAGCASATTAAAGGACTCTAAAGCTAAAAATAAAAGTGCTTTAAATAAGACAGAGCTAATGAATTGCTGCAAGTATCATAAAGAGAAAGACCAGTCAGCCACTGATTTACGTGAGAGCACCACAAGGACTGGGAGCAGTAAGAACACCGCACACAGACCTGAAAAAGAAGCGCTGTTTAGAAGTTTCTTCATTTAGCCATATTATACACTTTGAAAACAATGACAAACCCCACTTGTAAGCATGAAGACCTGCGTGTTCTGACACTGCCTTTCTCACACACCACTCAGAACAAAGTGCCATTACTACCCTTGATGGAAAGGTGAAATTTCATTACTGAAAACAGCATAAGGTGGAAGTTTACTGAGTGCTTTGAGACAAACAATGAAATGCATAATTTAATCTTCCTTCTGAAATAACCTAAGAAGTCTGTAGATCCTCTCTCCTCCATGTGAGGAGTGACAACCTTCCCATGAGAACTCCTCTCTAGCCTGAGTAAAACCAGCTTACACCATGTCTTTTAACAATAAATTTCACTTTCCAACTCACAATAGCACGGTTTTTGCCTTCACGTTCCATAATGCCACACTTCCACTCGTATTCTCTAGATTTTTCAACAGCACAATTAAAGAAAAACGTTCAGTTTCTTCCTGCTAGAAGAACTGAAAAGAACTGACACAGAAATTTCCTTTAATTCTCCCTAAATAGAGGGAAGACTAAAAGAACTCTCCAGCTTGGAATGAGTTTTTGAAAACTTCACATGGTCTACCAAAATATACTATAAATGCCATACACAGGCTTAAAAATTTAAACTGGAACGAATATATAAGGGAACTGCTGATCTTTAAGCAGCAAGAAGAATACCACAATGTAGTATTCACATTCTCTGAACAGAGAGAGACCTAATTCTCTCTCTCTGGAGTTTTCCTGGAGAAACACAGAGAAAAGAAGACAAAATAATTCTTTTTCTCTATTCTCTACTCCTGTTATTTTACATATGTGAAATGTGTTAGGAAAATTATTTACCTGAAAGAAGTTCTTAATTAGATTCTGGTAATAGTTGTTTATATTAATTGGCCTGTTAAGTCAAAGCTGTGTCCTAGCTATCTAGAAACAGTCATGAGTTTTCTTAAGTATCTATCTTTGTATAGTATAGTATCTCTTTAGTATAATTACAATAYAGTATTAATGTAATATACTATAGTTTTAATMAAACTATTATTCAACCTTCTGRATCAATAGAATCAGATACCAATCATTCCCTGCATTGGGGGCAGCCCAAATACTGTACCACAATCTGATTGTTACTCTGCTGCCAGAACCCAGCACAGCACAGTCCCTCTCTACTCCTACCACCACTTTACATTGTCACAATAAAATGAACACAGTACTTGGCAGAGGTGAACCTCAGGAGAAAAGAGAGCCTGAGCCCAGGAAGCTGGCAAAAGAGATATTTTGTGCARGACCACAGTTAGCCTGCCTTTGTTAAACCAGCACACAACTTCATGTATCTGTCTCACAGAACCTATCAGATTACCACTCTGCTCAGAAGAGAAAATATTTAGACTAAATACTACACTTCTCTCAGGTATGGTCTTGACCCGACACCAGTCACAGYATAGGGGGCATTCATCAGTAACTTTATAGTAATTTTTTAGCTATATAGTTCATGGCTAGGTAAGGGGACAGAGATATATCCTTACTGCTCCCAAACAGAAACTGGAAAAATTGTTAGAGGTACTCATGATATTCAAGCTTTACTGCAACCAATAACTCCAGGAGTTGGAGTTAACAAGGTCAGGGTTTTGTTCTGGTTTATAATGTCTCTAAATAACAGAGGTTGCAGTCACTGAACATCCTCGGTCTTGCATCAGTAGCTATAGAAAAAATTGGCAGATTCCAGATGCTGGGCTAAGGAAAACACACATCTGGACCTGCCTTGAGAAGGAGAACTACTCAACCCTAACCAGGAYGGTTTCTTCATTGTCAAGGTTTCCTTTAGCCAACAACATCACGATTTGTGACATGATTTTTGCTTTCTCTTTTTCTTTGTAAACACATGACACCAGCAGACCTGAGCTTCATCTCCAAAGAGCCCAGCTGCAGCTGCTACTTACACATCATACTAAGGCATAATTTCACTTGTGCAAAAAAAGGGTAAGGATAGGGGTTTGCTACAGCTAATGAAGAAGGGCAGCACAGGTCAATCACAGGAGTAACAAGAGCATAAATGTTGTGATTTTAGTCCTTGCCAAGGCTGGATGTTTGTTTCCAGAAGGCAAGCATGAACACCTGCAAGGGTAGCAAACACCACACTGGCAAGCTTCCTGCACCATGTGGCTCAACTGCCCATGTGCTCCAAAGTAGTTTGAATAGAGAAGCAATGAGGTTTGGAGCAGATTTTGCTGTTTCTGCTTGTAATAAATAAAATAATATTCAAGACTCTTGCTTTCAGGTATTTTTCCAGACATCTACTAAAAAATAATAGTACTAAGTTAAAAAACACCAAAAAAMCAACCAAAAATCACTGAGTGTTAACCTAAAATTCCTCTACAATCATAAAATTTTCAGGAACAAATCATAGTTATTTATTACATTACCCTGAAGCAATGCCATCCTGGGCTCACCTCACCCCCTGGCACCATCTCAGTCTTAGCCCAATTAGCCAAGAGGCTGCCAGCTACCAAGGCAAGGGAGGTCAGTTTAGTTTCTATATTGAAAGAAAGCATACATSCATACATATGGACATAGGATGATGTACAATTGCGAGTTTGTATTTACAAGCAAGGGCTGGGCAAGCACATCTAACACACCAGAAATGGGGATTTTTTACAGTCACTGTGCAGACACCCATATTTTAGATTAAAATAGCCAACTATAGGAAAAACCCTATAGAATTTGGGGAAACATGAATGGCTTACTAGTTGTCACCCTGTAACAAACAGGTCCTAAAAATAAATTGAAAAAAGTGAGAGAAATTCTTCTGTTTTCGAGATTCTTAGTTGACTTTTGAAAGAATTTCATTCACAAAAAAAAAGAACAGACAAAAAATTGTTTCTCATCTACTTCCCACAGGCAAGTAGCTCTTTTTGTTTGCAAGCACAAAAACATCAGAAGAGAAAACCAAAACACTTTTCTGTAAATCAGAAAGCTCAGTAAAGGAACTCAGTGCTCAGATTTCAATAACCAATTAAAAAAACTGCACATTCTARAAGACAACTGCTCCTTCCAAACCACAGATACAGTGCTCTCCTGTACTTCTCACCCAAATTCTTGTCACACATCCCATGCTCTGTACTTTGAAAATGTAACAGGCATGAGTCCAAATTGAAACTTGTTCAGAGCTAAGAATTATTTGTCTTCCAATGCACTTTCATGTAGTTTCAGTTAAGAATAAGTTCTAGGATAYACTACTAAAATTGTTATTCAAATTAAACTTCTCCTGGAAATTGCTGTAGAACTTTTTCTTTTTCCTCCTCTTGCATTCAATACCATTTTGGAATATTTCTTCTTAAACAATAATTATAACAAACAGTAATAATTCTGTCAAAGTTGAAAAACAAAACTCACATAAACCATGAAGCCAAGCTGGAGAGTTGTAAAACCAGCTTTAGTGTCTTTGCATGCATTTTTTGAGTGTTTCAAGCAAAATGACTAGTCAAACTCTGGTTCAGCCATCCATGTTTTCTGCAAATTCTCCCTTTCCATTTTCATGTCTCAGAACAAAATACCTAAGAATAGATGCAAAATGCTTACAGAAAGAAGTTATAACCAGCATAAATATCACTACCTTTATAAATTTTCAATCAAAAATAATGGAAAAAATCATAACGTAAAGGCGTTATCCTATCCACAGGCAAAGCTATAGACAAGGAAAGCTATAGGACAGCTTTGCTCCCATATTTCAAGTTTTCTTTTGGAGGCACTGCTGAAATGGGATCCTGGGACACTCCAGCTGCTGACAGGCATGTTTTTATTCTTCTCTAAAAAGACATTCATGTGCATGGATGGACAAGAACAAGCCATGTCAGACTTTATACACTGAAAAATAATCTAGTTTAAAAAGCTGGAAGTAATGTTTTGCCATGTTACACACTATGGCCTTATTTTCACATTGCAAATGGATCCTACCCTTCTTCACAAGATACAACAGCACACAGAAAAATGCTTTTTTCTTTCCCTCACTCACATCAAACTCTCCCCATCTGAAAAGATCTTTTTGCTTGTGTTTTCAAGTACCACTGACCAGTATTAATGGCCCAGAGCTAACCAATGAGGTGTGTCAGCAAATATTGCTGTTCCCACTACTGGGAAAGTCCATCCTCTGTCACATTCTGCAGAGTCTATCAAAAATTCATATTTCCATCAGCAAGTAGTTTACAAAAGACAAAAAAATGCAATTACACATCTCATGTCACATCAAAGGAATTGAACTTCAGCCCTACATCACTGCTGCTGCAAAGGATCCTACTTCCTTACAGCGCCGGACAGCTGCTTTCTCACATCTCTCAGTGAAGCCTCCAGAGGCTAATTATCTCAACTACATGTTTGACAATGCAGCTTTTAAAACTCTACACAATGCATCAGGTTCACAGAAGGAGAACTGTAATTCTTGGTGGTCACTGCAGAGCATAGCAGAAGCCTGTTGAGGCTTTAATACCCTCAGCCTTTATTCCAGGAGAAGTTCATGCTCCTGAATTTGAGAGCTGGAACCCTGCTCCATGAAGTCTGGAAACCATCCAGCAGTGGGATAGGCAYAGAGCTGATGAATTTCTTTTTTTTTTTCCTCATCTCTTTGTTAAATGAACTCTATTCCAGTTTGTAAAATTACTGTGCTCAATCTTTAAAAAGAAATGTTCTGCATTGTAGATTTGTTATGGTTCAGCACTTTGGCTCAGATCAGAAATAAAATACAAGCACAGTAAACAACTGCACTTTAGCTCTGCCAGACGGTTATGAGCTATAGTTCATCACTACAAAATTAAATAAATTTTTAAAAAACAAACAAAAATACTGACCAAAAAAAAAAGGACAAACAAAAAACCAAAAACAAACTAAAAAATCAAAAAAAAAAACCCCTATTCAGCTCTAGAGAAGACTTTTCTTCACAGATTAGGTATTTAAAACTTGAGGGACAAAAATAATGCCCAGACCCAACAACAAAACACATCTGTGTTTGTGTATATGCACATAAATATATAAAAGTAATCCTGAGATACTTATTAATCTCTGAAGAACCCATGTTTTGCTTCCAACAACCCATGTGAAAGTTAGAATCTATTTTCTTTGCCTGAAATGAAAATGCACCAGAAGTCAGACAAAACACCATTTACAAACAATACATAAGTTTCAGTCACAAATGCATTTTGGCTTCCTCTGGTAATGCCACCAGCCTTTGCAGAGAAACCATTCCTTGGATTCATTATTTTCTTTCTCATTTAGCATTTTCTGTCTCTGCATCTCTCTGCTTTAATAGATTAGTGAGCTCCCTAACTCCTTTTCCTTGAATCCATTATCCTTCTCATATGCAATTTTATTTCACATGAAGTCCATGAAAAATAAGAGYAGGAGAGTTGGCTGTTGTTTCTACATCAAAGTCAACACCATGGCTTTAGTCCATCCCTTGAAGGAGGCAATAAGCACCAAACTCACCTTGTATATAGCAACTGCCCGGATGAAAGAAAAGCTTAAGACAAAGGTAATTCAGAAATCAGCTGGAAATCTGTAACCTTGTACAAACTACTAATAGTTTTGCAGACTTCCTTTGCAAACCTCAAATAAGTAATTCGAATAGATTTTCAGGAAAAAAGAAAACACCTTGACGATTTCACAAATTCAACTTTGCAGAACAGTGATTTCTTTGGTGTAATAGCTACCTACTTCCAACAGGAAAGGCTACAAGACTAAGAAAGGYCTGTTTCCACTTCATCATTTTCATGTATTGCCTATTACTGCTTTCTAGTATTCCAGTAAAGGGGTTTCAGTCCAAAACATTGATATATGTACTCTACAAGGCCCAGGAGCATATCAGTAATGATATACACACTAGCATGGTGCCACTTTAATTCAAAATAGAATTATGTACAGCATTTGTTTTCTGAGCACAGCATCCACTCAGCAGTAATTTCCCAGTTACCAAGATGGAGGAAAAAAMCAAAACAAACAAACAAGCCCACTAGTATATTATCCTTAGACTATAATTTTTTTCCCCCTAATTATTAAATTAGGAGCAAGGTAATAATTTCCACATACTACTATCAAACTATGAAACCACTGAAAGAGACTCCACCATGAAACAGCATACAATAAAGCTCTGAAAAAACATGAGAAGTCTGATAACTAAGATATGTAAAATTTTCACTCCTTAGCCTCATATTATACATTTGAAATACAGCTAATCTAGAGTGTAACATATACAAAACACTTTGCAAAACCTAAAAGACTGTCAACCCACAACAACCTTGAGCAGTTTTGTTTGACAAAGCACTTTCACCACAACTGAGTGCTCCCCCACATCACCTCTGCATTGCCTCCATGAAGTTGGAAATACCATTTCTAAGTGTCATCAAGCCACTGAAGTCCAGTAAGGCGCTCTAGCGAGCACACAGAGCTGTAAGTGTTACAGCTCAAATCACTGCAGGCACAAGGGACTGGAGAAGGTGATACAAGATGATTTTACTGATGCTCCACCATGGCTGGATCCTCTCTGCATCCACCGCAGTGGAAGTGCCATCAGCTCCCACCATCTGTATGGATTGCCCCAGCCAGAAGGGAGTTCTCTGCTTCTGGCCAGCTGCTGACCACTGGCATTTGAAGCTACACATTGAAGAAGGGCTACACACCACTGCTGTCCACCAGTGCCATAGAGCCAGAGATGACAGTGCTCTCGTGCTGTTCACAGCCCCAAGATCGCTGGTTCAGCATTCCTGAAGCAATTTAACTGTAATCAGTACTTGAAGAATTTTACTTTTAATTAATGGAAAAAATATGCTAAAAACTCTTGGAAATCTTCTTTCTAAAATTGAAGATGTGTATTAATTATTATGTGCCAAAGATTACATTATTAACTGTCATGATCATATTATAGAATCACAGAATAATAAATCCAGTAGTGCTGAGTCCATCACTAAAAAACATTCCTAAGCACCACACCTACAGGTCTTTGAAATACCTCTAAGTGTGGTGATGTAGTTTCATTAAAACTGAGAAATCAAACCAGCCTGGCACCACAAACACCAGTTTTCCATTAACTGCTGTTTCTCTTACAATAAAAATTTTTCTTCTTTTTCTTTTTATTAAGTATTTGATATCAGGTGCTAAAATTATTTCTTTCTGTCTATTTAGGGTTTATGGCATCTCCTTTTTTTTTCTGAAACAATACAGCYAACTCCTGAAATTCAGAAATAGTTTTCTCAGCTAACTGAAAACTAGAGAATCTTACAGACTGCARCTAAGATGGTCAATGGGCAGAAGTTTATCCAAGTCTTCTTTAGAAACCAAAGRCTTATTTTTCTACAAAGAGATTTTTAAAGTGTATGCATAAACACACATGAGAAATGCACTGATTTATTTATGACCTTCCATTTAACTTTATGTCTTTTCCTATAAGCCCAAAGCTAATCCTTAATATGGAAGTGACATTTACATTTTCTGCATCTTAAATTCTGAGTGGGCAAAAGGCTAGCCAAAAACCTCACAAAAAAACATGACTGCAAAAGGATTTTCAAAGTCTAAGAAAAAATTGATGAGACCACCTGATCTGCAGCAAGGACTTTTATTGCCCTGTTGCTACTTTCTGCAATGCCTATAGCCTCATCATCCCTTTTCATATCCATAAAGCATTAACTTCAATGAACTGTTTTCATTGGCAAATAACTATTCAGTTTCTTAGAAACTCTATGCAAAAAATACTGAGTCATAATTACGCTTTAATTTCACTCACAGCATTTTCCCCAACAGCTGCAGCATCCCCTTCAAGGAAATCTGACTGATGTTTATTGCATGTACTCAACCAAATACAAAATCCAGCAGTTTAGTACAACTGCATTCATACAAGGACCTTATACTTCCTTCACAGAGTAATAGCAACATTCTAAATCCAAAGGATTTATAATTCAAATTTGTTCTTCAGTATCTGAAAGGAAGAATTTTTCACCAAAGAGCCAAGTTCTTGCACAGAAGCAGCTGTCTTCAGACATTAAGCTACCTCTCTTTCCCTAAAGAATCCTGGAGGGTGACTGTATCTATGAGAACAGCTGAGCAGAAAGGTAGCTCATGTCCACTTTCAAGCTGACCAGTCACCAGGAAGGGCTGAGCTCGATCCTTCCTAGAGCACGAGCACAACTTTGAGTCTTTTCCCTCTCTGTAGCTCTCAGATAGGTGTGAAAATGGCCAAAACCTTCCTTAATTACTACAGCTTGAACTTAAAAAGTAGCCTAAAATACAAAATCTATTAATAATTTCAATTTTTAATAGCTACCGTCTTGAACCAAATTTTAACTAGGAAAAAAGTGTACATTAGGAATATTTTGTAAGTTGCCATTTCTTTTTATTTTCCAGAGATATTTGTATTTTTACTGAACTAGAACTTCTGAAAACCTCTGAGTCGCTAGGTATCCTCAACACCCCAGTAAAAGATTTTTCCCCCATCTGCAAAATGAGTAAGCAACCAACTAAATTCAGCAAAAGAGTAATTTTTACCTCAAAGTCTGCCTTTGCATCATTCAGTGGACATCGCTCAGAAGCAGACATGACACTTGTATTTACAAGGCAAGCGCAACAAACATCAACGCTTTCACTTCCTGAGAAAGCACAATGCTACAAAATGGACAGTTTCCTAGGCACCAGAAGGGAAGTTACACTTTCCCAGAAAATGTTAGCTCTGATTTCCTTTCCACCTCTTCTAATGTCCCAGTGTACATCTTTCCTGGGACAGCTCAGACATATCTGTCATCCTCATAATGTAAAGGTTCCATACTTTTGTTTCGTTATTGCATGAGTTTCATACATCCTTGATGTTTCTCACAGGCATCTCCTCTAAGCACTGACTCTTCCTTGTCGTCACAGCAGCCAACTGACTCCAGTTCCCTTCAACTAACCACCCCACTCTTTTATAGCACTCTTCTTCTTATTGGCTACAGCTGTGGCCTGTTAAAATCAGGCCTGCTCCTAATATTTAATAATTAGCCCAGCTGCAASTCCTTAGGGGTAAGTTTACTTTCTATAYGATCTTTATTTTCTTATATTCTATGCCYCTACACATATCCTCCAAGAAATGGCTAATTCTTCTACTGCCATCCTGAAACAACACAGGGATAACCACACAGCCCCTTTGACATTTCTCCACCATTGAGTGAAAGGCTGCACTCACTCACAGGTGTGATGTAGATTATAACACACCCAGAGAGATTCTTTATGTTCTCTGACAAATATGAATGCCATAAATATTGATTGAAAACTGCCTGACAGCTCTCCTAGAAACAAATGTTTAGAAGTGAAAGGTGGACATCCAGAGTTGCCAAACGACTGRTTAGTTTTGTAGAACTAGAACCCTCTGAGCTTATCAGCAGAATCAACTATGCAATGATATTGAAAGCATCCTGTTTACACATGGGAAAATGGGCTGTCRTTCCCTTCATCTTTCTTATAGGTAGTCAGAAAAAAGGATTAACTCTAACTTACTTCCCAGAGCAGTTATGGACTCACCACTGCTGGAGGTGTTCAAGGCCAAGGCTGTATGGAGCTCTGAGAAACCTGCTCTACGGAAAGTTTTCTCTGCCCATGACAGGGAGGTTGGAAATAGATGATAGTTAATATCTCTGCCAGCACAAACCATTATATGATCCTGTAAAACTTGATGTTAAGACTTAATTGCAAAATATTGCTCTAAGGTTAATTAAAATTTTAAATTCCATTCACTGTTTGGATTCTGGACAAGAAGTTAAGGCAGTTCTGCAAGAAAAATAAAACATTTACCCATGCAAAGACAAGAACAACAATTTAGAAAAGGAGCAGGTTCTTTAGTGGCGACATGACAACGTATCACTTAGAAGTAAATAAAAGCATTAATCATCAGATTTCAGAAAAKCAAGAAACTATGTTCTGGTACTGAAAGTTAATTAACATTTAAGATAGCATTGGGATTTGACTCTCAGTTTTCAAAAAAAAGAGTTCAAAATGAGTTGATTTAGAAATAAAATAATTTTTAAAAATTCCAACACACAACTCCCGAACACTGACACAACAGCATAAAATTCAGCGCCATCAAAACCTGCCATGTGTATGGGATAGGAAGAGGCAGTTGTAATAGGTTTACCCTGGCTGGGTGCCAGACACCCACCAAAGCTGCCCCATCACTCCTCTCGACAGCTGGACAAGAGAGAAAAAACATAACAAAGGGTTCATGGGTTGAGATAAGGACAGAGAGATATCACTCACCAGATACCATCACAGGCAAAACAGACTCAAATTGGAAATAACTGCATTTCTACTAACAAAATTAGAGCAGGATAATGAAAAGTAAAATAAATCTTAAAAAAAAACCTTTTCCCCSACCCTTCCCTCATTCTCAGCTCTACCTTTGCCCCCCACAGTGGTGCAGGGAGAAATGGWATGGGGATTATGGTCAGTTCATCACAAGCTGCTCCTGATGCTACTCAGGGAAAAGAGTTCTTCCACTTCTCYAGCATGAGGTTCCTCCCATAGGAAACAGCTCTCCATTAACTGCTCCAACATGGGTAACACTTCCATACTGTGCAGCCCTTCAAATACAACCTGCTGCAGCATGGGTCCCCCATGGACTCAAAAGTCCTGCCAGGAAACCTGCTCCAGTGTGGGCTCCTCTCTCCATGGGTCCCCTACAGGGTCCCTCTCAGGCATCCACCTGCTCCAGCATGGGTCTCCTCCACAGGCTGCAGGTGGATCTCTGCATCCCCATGGTCCTCCGTGGGCTGCCAGGGCACAGTYTCTTCACCATGGGCTGCAGGRCAATTTCAGTTTTGGAGCCTGGARCAGCTCCTGCCCCTCCTTCACCGGCCATAATTGTTCCTCTCACATATTCTCACTCTGCTCTTCTCTGGCCACAATTACATCCATCCAATAACATTTTTTCCCTTTTCAAATATGTTAACACAGAGGCATTCCTGAGTGGCTCAGCCTTGGCCAGCGGTGTGTCCGTCTTGGAGCCACCGGGAATTGGCTCTGTGAGACACAGGGAAGCTTCCRGCAGCTTCTCACAGAAGCTCCCTGTGTAGCTCTCCTGCTACCAAGAGCTGGCCACCAAAAGTGAATACAGCTGTCCCACCCAGGAAGGATTAGTGTCTTTCAGCCTTTTAACAGGTATTGAAAGTGGTGCATCACTTTTTTTCCCCTCTCTCAAACACCAGCACATGACAGAGCTGCCTGTCATTTCACATTGCRCCAAGAAATAAATACAGTCAAATCCAGAGCATCTGACAACCATGGGGGCAGCAAAGCAATGCCATGGACCACATTAATTCTCTAGGCTTCATGTCGTGCCTTTTTCCATCATAGGCCCTTTCACTCAAAATTGATCACACTCAGTGTTYCCAAAATTAGCTGCTGTAAAAGACATGGTAGGGGTGAGTATTTAAACAAATCCTTGTGGAACTGAGTAAGCCAWGTTCTGCTCATGTAATACTTTCATTCAAACATAAAATCAAACCATGTCATCTGGAAACCTATTAACAGATACATAGGAAACTCACAGAAAGCATTTACCTAGCTCKGGAGCACACCTTACAGTCTTAGGATTCCAGAGTTACTCTGATTTCAAGTGTCACTGCAGTAAATAGACACACAGAGCCCAGTGCAAGATTGTTTGTCCTAGTACAAAAAAAAAAAAACAACGACAAAACCAAAACAAAAAATTAAAACCAACCAACCAAACAAAAAGCCAATAACAACAACAAAACAAACAAATAAACCAAAACAAAAGAAAACCACATWCCAGTACTGAAATGCTTTAGAGGCTGCATAAGCTTATTGACCTTGCTTACTCCCMGTAATGACAGCAGGGCCACCTGGTTTCTACCATTCACCTGAGACCACTAATGCAATCAAATTGTCCAAGGAAGCAGGTACAAAGCATGTGACTGCTGACAGCTTCTMTACACTGAATATCCAAACAGAGCCAGTCAACCCCAAGATGAGCTGCATGTGAGTTTGTGTTGTTCCTTTAGGAACCTCCAATCCAGAATGTCCATGGAAGAATGTCTAAGCAATCTGAAGGCAGTGCCACTAATACAAACACCACACATGTCTGTTTTGCATAGACAATTTAATACCAGCTCTAGACACATATATTTATATACATAAATGACGTATATACACACACATTTTTAAAGCAAAACACTGCTATTTTGAGAWTTTTCCTAGTGCAGCTCTCCTGAGGAAATATTGCTGACTACTTTCACTACGTAAGCAAGACCTCACAACCAGGAACACAAACTTTCATTGCAGCAGTTAATTTACAAGACCTTTTATCCTATCTGTGAGAAAGATGGGGGAAAAGTAAACAWATTAAATAATAAAAAAATAWTAAATCACCATAAAAGTCCTGGAAAGAGTGCCTTCACAAAAAAAAAAATTATGAACAGAGAGCATGTGCATGCAGAAGRAGAGAAGCAAATAACACCTCAAATGCATTTGTAACACAAGACTTCCCCTAATGTTTCAGACACCACTAAAGAAGAGCCCTACTGAAATAGTGAATGAATTTATTTCTGACATTCAGCTATATAGAGAGGTGGTGCCTGTGTGTGTGTGTCTATTGCAAGGTCGGAGAGTTAAATCAGTGTAAAATTAGAATACCACAAAAATTCCCTAGTTCCTCTAAATCTCTTCACTGTGAGTACAATGCAAGACCAGATCTAGTGTCCATATACTGCCTTACCTTTTGTTTCTAAAAATTAACAAGTGATGCTTTKAAATATGCCTAAGGCACTGCAAGATGACCCTGTGCTTCACCCAAAAGAGTGACTGTGACTGTCCCCCAGCAGCCCCTCAGCGCATTAAGGAGAAAATTAGCAAGTTCAGTGAGCTCTGTTATTTTTGAAACAGCAAACAAAAATAATAAAAACAAAACATTCTTATTGAAATCTAATTATKTTTAATAAATGTTCTGGTTTGTAAATGCTGGATCTAGAGGAAGTTCCTCATTTACTACAGCCCTAAGCAAAGTTAAAGCTGCAGTGCTGTGAGAGAGAGARAGGAAATGATACAGAGAAGGCATATCCTACCTTCTTYTATCTTCCTGAAAAATACAATCTAACCACCCTCAGATATTAAAAAAACTTACTAAGTCACCTATGAAGATCTAAACTTCRTTGTAAAAACTGCATTAGTTTAATAGAATTCTGACCTGTGCTATGCAGCCATCCGAAATCTTGCCAATGATCTTTTCAACAGCACCTTCGATAAACACGGTCAGCAAATAAATATCCAATAAACAGCAGTTTAAACAGCAGTCAGCTTAACCTTTCCCCTGTCTTTAAAAAATGCCAGACTCTTCAGTGTTTGCTCAAGACTCTTCTTTTACCAACGTTCAATTTGAATGAGCCGGTGCAAATGCACTGTTCATCCCCTCATGAGAGGCGGATGCATTTATGTGAAACATGAGGAGAATGCCTAATGCTGACACATTCTCTCTGCATCCTCAATGAGATTTTATTACAGGGCTCTCTTTCTTCTGCCCTGGCKTGTGTCAGCATGCCTGCAAGCATTCTACTTCTGTTATGGCCAGACACTATCTGTGCACTTGTGTTTATGTTTGGTATACACACACGCATACCCTCTATCACACGTGCTTTGTGACCCCACTGGAGTTACTCCAAAAATTATCAAACCTATCCAAGTGATAATARGAAGCAATGACATAAAAAATGGATTCTGCTAATAATCCACACAGCTAACTTTCTGGCTATTAGGAACCAGATTTAAACTCTTTTAGCTTCCAAAACACATTAAGGGCTTGAATTTTCAAATGTGCCTGAAGGTAAGTCTATTTTGTGAACTAGCTCTGTAGTCCTCAGAGAAAAACCTGGCAGTTCAATTAAAGTACAAACAARTTTTTAATTAAAAATGGTTATTTTTTCTGTTGTATCAGAGATCCATATGACAAAAATGTATAATGTCTCAACTTGTCAACCAAATGAGTTGAAATCTGTATTAAAAAAGACCCCAAACAAACAAGGGGAAAAACCCAAACAAAACTGCAAGACCACAACAAGCTTCCTAGACCCTGCAAGTCTTTAAAGAACTAGTGTGACTGCAATTTTTGGTTAAAGAAATAAGACTTATCAGAAGAATGGTTTTTACCAAGATCTGTGAATATCTTGGGCTGTGACAACTAGATTTAACCAGCTTTGATAAAAAATAGATGAGCCTGGCAAACATTCAGTTTTTCTAGTCCTCCACCTACATCGTTCTACAGTTCCTGATGATACATTATTTATATTTCAGGAGCATTCTCCACGAGGTAATCTCCTTCTACACCAGTAGGAAAGAAGYCTCTGTTGCAAAGATCATTCATTCCAAGACAGCAAGGAAGTAAAAGTTATCATTTTAAAAATTCAGTTTCCTGGTCACAGTAAAAATGCATAATACAAGTAATGGGACAGAGAAGCTGCCATTCTAAGTGAAAATTTCTTYGAAATATTAAGTTCGAGAAAAGTGCTATCTGTGGCAATAACTTTCACTATTGTCTTTGATAAAACAATAAAAACTCAATAAAATGAGTCTTAAAAATATAACATCTTGATGGGTCCTGTATCTTCCTTGCTTTTCCCATTTCCTTGTTTTTCTTTATTCTTTTCGCTATATGGTTACTATGCACTCCTATTAACACCATATTTCTCATTCAGTCACWATGCCCTTACTAAAATACTGTCCCTTTTATACCACTTATGCTGGAGGATTGATCCCTGGAATTTTCTGGASTGTCTGACTGTTTGGTTGGGGGTGGGGGAAAGGGGATTTACACCACATATCCCCACTTACTGCCCTGGACTGACCACTCCCATTGCTCAGCCCTGCAAAGAAGGGCAGAAGTTTCAGAAAGGTCTTGCACTGCTGGAATTTAGATTTTCTTCATAGCTGCAATACAACAGGGCATGTTGTGGTGAGTTACTACAAAAATCATCAGGGCCTTTATGGGCTCATACGCCCAACTGAGAGCACCCCTAGTGTGATAAAATTATTCTGTTTAARTTCTTTATGATCCCTAAAGTTTATCAAGCAAGACTGTTGGTAATTTCAAAAGAGTAGAAAGACACACAGCTCCAAACAAATTTGTTTTAGAAAATATTCAGCAGTGGAGTAAGACGATAAAAAGAAAATATTATGGAAAAWTTTTTAGAGTCTTTCTATTCTGTCTACTATTGTTGAAGCCATGCCATTATCTACTTATCCTTTTAGTAGATAAAAGAAAAAGAGCAATCTACCTTTTTGGAATAAAGACAAGGAACTTCATATCATTCTGGTTAATGCTCAATGCAATGTGCAGAGGAAGAAAAAGACACGGTAACTGCATTACAGAAAAATTATAAATTTGAGAACATAATTTTGATAAGGTATGGCAAATATATGCTCTCCAGAGAATTATATWAATTGTAAGTTACAGACAGAAATATTACAATTCCAAATGGAGAGACAGAGTAATAACCTATCAGCTATTCTTGCATGAACCAAGATTTAATTTTTCTACCTTCTGGCTTCATCCTGAGTTTTTAAGCAACACGTGCTGATTTTGGCAAAGGCTGATATTAGGTTAATTAGTTATACCTAATATGCATAAGGGTTTGCTGAACCAGTCCAGCACTTTCACTGGCATCTTTTTTCCTCCCCTGTATTACTGATTGCAGTTGCAGACCCAAAGCGAAGAATGAAAATATTCTCCTTCTGTATAGGCAGAGTTGCTGATTCTGTGTGCAGTGTACCTTGATACTCAAGGAAATGCTCACTTGGTGGGGAAACAGAGCATGGAAGGCTTTCTAGGTAGCACAGAGATTCCAATTTTTGGTCATTCAACATTTAATCACTTATTAGTGATTTCCAGTATCAGCCAGTTCCCCATTTTTTTCCTATTGAAAATAGTGTTGCAAGGTAATTATTACCTCTTCARTTATGGGGGAATTTGTAGGGTTTTTGTTATGGAGGTTGGGTGAAAGCTTAAGGCATCCATTTACCAAACATTCCGTCCCTCCAAATCAACAGGAGGGAAAAAAAACAAAACAAAACAAAAACAAAAACAAAACACACAAAAAAACCAAACCACCCACCAAAACAAAAAACCCATAAACCCAAACACATAAAAAAAATAAAAGCAAGGGGAAAAAAAACAATCAAAACCAACTTAGAGAATAAAAATATTCCTTTCTTTCCTCTCTGAAATAGAAGGCAGGCARACTGAAGATCTTACATTCCACCTGGGGGCAATTAGATATGCTGAAACCTACTGACTGCAATATAACTTAATTAACATTATAGATATAACATGTGTAAGAGGGGAAAAATCTAAGAGCTGAAACAATGTCAACTCCCTGGTAGTTCAATATTTGATTTGTTCATTTTTATTCTCAGCWAAGAATTGACCCTCTTTCTAATATGTCCCTCACTGAATAATTCCAGGAGAAGTAATAGGTGTTTTKTATTCAGATCAAGACGTTTCTATTTTGCCTACTGAGGAAACTCATMATTTCAACTGCTTTACCTTTAGTCAGACCAACACAGATGTGCTGTGGGAGGCAACGTTCAGAGACAGGGAACTGGAAGCACCACCCAGTGCACAATCCAAGAGTTGTTCCCTTATGCCAAGTTTCATTTGCCCCATTTCAACCAACTGAGTYAAATCCTAAAGTCTTGTTCTCTTCTATTAGCTCTCAATTTTAAGTAAAACAGGGACTAAACCACATCAGGACTCTCAACCTGTGTCAGACCAGCTGTGTTGGCTCTTTGCAGAAGGCCCCACCATGTCCCAGTATAATTTCAGGTCACATACCAACCTATGCATCAACAAGTGAATAACCTTTATGTTCTTATTTGTACCACCCAGTTATTCCACCCAACACAGCAGTTTCTGCATGTTTGTCTGCAGAAACTCAAAAGAGCATGCTGACTGCCAAGAGTCACCATCCAGTTAACAAGGAAACAAACTCAAAGAATAAATGCACTGATGATTGATGAGAAACCTTGACAACATATATAGCTAGCAGTGGAGTGGAGGGAAATTCAAACAATTTTCATGCTGCAGAGTAATACCCCAAAATATCCATTTTACACAGAGCTTTGTAATTTGGAGATCACCAAATCACTGCTTAGCTCTGTCACATGGAAACAGTTCTTCAAAGAGGTGATCTTGGAAAACACTTTATACAAAGTATTAATACTTTGTAGCAGAGAAAACTAAACTCAGAACTTTGTTAATCTAATTAATCTGGTTAATTCCAATACAGTCAATAGAAGTTCTCTATCTGGGGGTATGTAGCWTTTTAGCTCTGATTTAGGATGGGGTGATTGCTTGAAAACATGAAGAGAGTGGGTAACAGCACAAACCAATGCAAAATGAAAAACTGGAAGGGGACATTTACAGTTCTGTTTGTGAGTTTAAGGACCAGAAATTTAAAAAGCTAACTCAGTCACTAAAATATCACTGGATTTCAACAGGAGGGAGACATCTTACTCTGAAACAYCACAGATTTTAAGTTCCACACATATTTTCCTATCAATAAATAGGACTATTCAGAAAGTCACTCTACCACTGTCCATCTAATCAAATCACACATTTCTTTGGAAACATTGTCATTCCACAAGACAATAACTCTATTACTTCACTTCACCCAAAGCAGGAGTGCAATAGAGATGAGAAGCTGGGTGTTAAGCAGTTATAAATCAACTGAAAAACAAGAGAGATGACAGCCTTGCTTCCTATAGTCCTGATTCATAAAGCTGCCAGCAGTGGAGCTACAATAACTCACATACACCAGGATTTTCCACTTTGACATTGACTATCCTAAAACTTGACTCTCATTCCTCTGGCCAGTTGTTGAGGGAGAGAGGGTTGTGTTCTGGGTGGATTTTCCCTTTTTTCTTTTTTTGGGTTTTTTGTTTGGTTGGTTGGTTTGGTTTGATTTGTTTTTTTTAATTGCATACATGATTTACATAATAAAAATGTAACCTTTTTTTGATTTCTAACTCAAGTTTTTCTGGTCTCATCTCTCTTTGGGGAAAAAAGCCTAAAAAATTTCAGATTTTGAAGTCTGAGAAAACAAAATAACATCCAAAATTTCATAAGTAAAAGTTTTGGGGAAGTCCCACTTAGGAGGAGTGTTGATTTGTGCACAGATATTTATGCACAGATATATGAGGGATTTATGTACAGTTATTTTTTTTAACATCCATCTAATGTTAGAGGTTCATTACCACCCCAGATCACCAGCTTACCTGCACATTAGCAGTAACRTAGAATCAGAGAGAGGATTTCCATCCTTAACTTGCCAGACTACTGTCCCCTGCCTATCTTTGAAAAGGAAGGGCCAGTAAGACACAGCTGAGCCTATGGCTTGCATAAAGCATTCCAAGTAAATCCATCTGCCAATACACATACTAGAAATYTAATCAGTAGTGAGGTTTGCATGTTTGCACAGCTGTTAAACACAGACACTCTCACTGCTGTTTTATCCATATTTTTTAATAAAGTRTAGGACTGTTAAATTACTGCCTTCTTCCTCCTCTTTCAATCTGTTTCTCTGGTTTTCACTTATTTGCATCATTTCTCTTCAACTTTAATTTCYTTCATTATTTAACAACTTTCTCCACCACTTTGCTAGACTTTCCAGCCTCTCCTTTTGCTACATGATTTCTTCTTTTCCACCCTACTTTGTAGTTTCCTTATACTTCACTCTTTGCCAACTTGACTTTTTTCTCATTCCCTACTGTCTCTAAGAGTCAGATTTGTAGACTATCTCAATTTGAAAGGCACCCATAATGACYGAGTGCAACTCCCCTGTTCCTTGCAGAACTACTTAACACTTCGGACAATGCTCTCAGGCACATGGTGTGATTCTTGTGGTGTCCTGTGCAGGGTTAGGAGCTGGACTTGATGATCCTGATGGGTCCCTTCCAACTCAGCATATTCTCTGATTTTTTTAATTCTAGGCTCACAGTGAATGTTCTGATCACAAAGACATTAATAGGTGGAACACAGTAGCATAAAATTTCTTCTTGTGGAAAATTAAATTTCCTCTTATTAAGGAAAAGCCTAAGGATTTGTACCGTGACTGCAATGGCACTGTGCACTATCTCAGTGCTGAACACACCAACCTCCTATTAGCAATCCTTCTTGCTATAATTGACATGCAAGTGTTTCCTCTTGTGGATCAACCCACTCCAGCCCCATCCCCAGCAGGGTTACAGTGCAGCAGCTCCCCAAGAGAAGGTCAGTGGATGGTTACTGTTCACTTTGAGATACAGAAGGCTGGTCTCCATCACTTTTAGTAGGGTATTAATGACGTTATTCTTGGACCCAAAAATGTAGGACTGATGTGAACATTACTGGCTTTTTTTGAGAGCCCATTTCATTGATTAACTGTACTCACAGCTGTGAAGCTCTTTTCAATATTCAGTTTAATTATGTCTTTGCTGATGCCTAAAGACTATTACTTCTCCAAATGCTTATCATGGTCAGCCATCTAAATGTGTTTATTTTGCAGAACATGAATAAGTGATGCATCTAATCACAATGCAAGTGTTACGCGGCTTCACAACATTTTTGTTGTCTGGCAGAATGAGCAAGCCCAGAATAGGCACTTGTCTGTTGGCTCTGTCACCCTGTTATAGAATTTCCATTCATTTAATAGCTCTGGGCTGGCAGCTAAAGCAATCATCAATGGCCAGAAACCATCCATCGACCAAAGCCACAGTCCTTCATTCAAGCTTAGACAATTCAAAGTACACTCCAGCTCTCCTGCTAAAAAGATTTGGGGTTTAAAGATTAAGATTTGTAGAGAAACTGAACATCTGAAAACTAAAATGAGAAGAAATGGAGACTCGTACAGTTGGCCTGTCATTAGCAACAGGCCAATGAGAAAGGCACTGATGGCAGAGCAGCACACAGGTACTTCCCACACAGCATGTAAAACCATCCCTGCTGCTAAGGAAAAAGTTTTGCCCTCATATTTGCAAGTGCCACAAGCAAGCATGAACTCCGTTTCTTTCCTGATGCCAAAATGCTGTTAATTTAAATTATCAAAAATATCTTCTCTCCAGAGAGGAAAAGAAGAGCTCTTTCTCAGATGGGGTATATTCTGAAATACTCCATGGTTCATACTAATCCAACAGTGGGCAACTAGGTTTGCTCCCTTCTAAGCACAAAATCTAGTGAAGTATTTCCCCAGTGCCTCCCTAGGAAGACAGCTTGCTCTCTGGCTGTTTGAGCTGAGAGAAGCTTCCTCTACTTAGGATGAAATCCCCCAATGGCCRTCCTTTAATTTTCTACTTATCATTCAACAACCTAAGAGAAGTGTGTACATAGGCTCTGCAAGCGGCTGAAGGAAAATCAACTTCTTTTCTTGCCTCCTGGTGAGTCACAGCACTGTTAGAGATGTAGGAAAAAAAATATTTCTTTTATTTAATCTGTATTTTCTCCACATTTTTCTCGAGGCTATGGATCCTTTGGAAGTCTCTGAGCAATATCAGTTCTCCTGCCCCAGCTGGGACAGTACTGTACAGTAACATGGAATTTGCCTAGTCTTCCTTAAAATAGGTGGAACTGCCAACTCCCAGAAAATCAACAGCCTTTTGTACCTACAGTGAACTCAGGCAAAACAAAGTGGGAGCTCAAAGCACTACTGAAATGTACAGACTGTTGGGGGAATATATCAAAAGCTAGGGAACAGGAGACAAATACAAACATTTATGTTACTATGAAGGGCATGTAATTAAAAATGCAATTAAGCAGGAAGTCACTTAAGAAGAGAATAATTCAGAAGAACATATTTGAGAACAAAATGCAATTAATTCAGACAGGAAATAAGAATTAAAAAGTAATTATTATGTTTTGCAAAGACGGCAGAATAACTGTGATTCAGTGTAACTGAATCACACTGTTCAGTGCCTTGTGGGKTTTTTTTTTTKSYTTKGGKTKGKTTTKGKTTTTTTTTTTTCTTCCTGTTACTGTTTTTTATTTTAAAACTTCACTAGTGGATCCTCATACCACCCACCCCCCCACGCCCTCCCAGATCAATCAAAAATAGTAATTAAAGTTCACTTCAGCATCCCAATATGCCTTAGGGTAACACCACATATAACGTCATGGAAATAGTGGGAAGAAAGCCAGCCATCAAATGATTGACTACTGCTCAAAGCACTTATGCTTAGGACCTGGGTCCTGGTTTCCTACAGGACAGAGACTTTCAGTAGAAGCCATTGTGCCATAAACATAATCACACCAATTGATTTTAAAGACTGGTTAAAAGCTATTGCCTGTGACAGATCAGGTAAGGCAAACAATCTGTGTTCAGGGACTACACAAACTGAATTTGCACTTGAAATATTTTGACCTCCATCCCACAAGTGCTCCCAACAGAGCTCCAGCAGTGAATACTGAAGCCCTATTTCTCCAGCCTCTACTCCAGACTGCACACCAGCTCCTGCTCGTGCCTCCCTCTTTTACACTCAGGCAGGGAAAAAGATCTCCCCAGCCCTCAGCAACAGCCCCCAGGSTGTCTGCTAAGAGGGCAAGAGAAAAAAGACACAACATCTTTTCCAACAGAAGCACATTTGGTAGCCTTCAAGAAGCAGATGGGGTAGTAGTGAATAGTAGTGCTATTTTAAATAGCATGCAGATGTCAGAAGATGACAAAAAGAAAAATATGCTARAAAATAAAAGCTTGAAATGTCAAGGCTTTCATACAAACCAGATTATACAAGGCATGGGGCAAACCAGCAGGAGCAGCACGTAAGCCTAAAATGCAGCAGCAGCAGCAGCTCATGAAGAGGAGCAGCAGTGATGTTCACCAATTCCATACATACCTCAGGATTACCCCTTCAGATCTCTGCAACACTTCCAGCATAAGTCTCATCCCAACACAGCCTCACTTCCAGGGACCCTGGGTTTCCTTTTTACTGCAATATACTAAACCAGAACATGCCATACTTTTTGGTTTGGTTTTAAATTGTGTCAGAAGATACTAAACATGTAGACCATCTTCTAAAGAGAGCTGCTTCAGCACCAACAGTTCAGTAAAAAAACAGCTGGACCTACAAACACTTCCAAGTCTTGGAAAAAATTTTATCACGTTACTTTACACTAGAAGCCCATAGTAAGCCAATTTTCTTCAAGTAATGTTTTTGGAAATAGTTCTCTCTTCTTCCAAAAGCCCTAATAATCTTTCAAAAGAGAATAAAGACCTGGATCTGACCAGATATAGTATTAAGTATTYCTGCAGTTCACCACATTTTTAATTCACTTTGATGTCTGAGCCACTGTGGATTCACTTTCATGATCATTTTCACAATTAGGTTTACAGAGAACACACATGCTAACCTTTTGCAGAAACTGAATTTAAAAATTAATTACCAATATGCTTTCCCACCAAAACCTTTAATATAAAATAGTTCTCAGCTGAATCAGGGAAATAAACAGATAATATACTTATCTTGTCCAAAATAGAGCAAAGGAGTTAGCATGCTGGGTAGCAGAGTTGAAGCAGTAAGGCCCAAAATTCAGAGCAATTATGAAGAACAGAACATTTGGAGAGGGCTGGTGCTCAGTCAGTCACATTGTGATCAGAGAAAGACAAAATTCATTAAATAAATTATTCATTAGTATTTAACAACTTGGCACTGGATACAATATTTGTCTTTTGGCAAAAGAACAGTGCWATGAATCCATCCACTTGTAACTGCACTGCTGAAAAAGTTAATGCCATTTATTGACAGGTTAATTTATAATATCACCTTAATTAAAATGAGATTATCTTATCACTTTCTGCCTGAACTGAAACTGCAGCTGATTGGGAACACTGTACSTACAGGCTAATGAATGATTTCAAGCAGTTCACTGTCCAATTAATACCAGCATCTGGTTTGGAGATTCTTTTTKCCCTGTCAAAGCATTAGCCCAATATTAATTACACTTTTACTTGGCAGTAACAGAAAGTTTCAATCTTGATGTTATCGTTCAAACAAAAATACAGACAAACWTCATATTGCTTGTACAAAACAAGATAAAAAACTTTTCCTAGCCTGATTTCAAGAGTTATCCCAACAGAATAATAACTGGAGAAATGGATGAGTTCCTTATGCCCAAAACACTGGAAGAGTGACCCATCTACTTCCACCTGGAGCATCCTGTCCTGTCTGAGCTGGMTGCATGACGGACCAAACTTTGTTTGGGCAAAAGGGTGACTTCTTGGTGCTTTCTTCAAGAAGGCAGCTTTTAGTCTGATCTTTGCCTTGAAAAAGCCATTGAATAATTCACTGAATTTCAGGATTTGGTGCAGCTGGAGGATTTGGGACAGTGAGACTTGGGTTATGTGGAGGCAGTATCCTTTGACTCATTACAATCTCAGAACATGTGAGATGAATGGACCAACATTTACCTCCTGCCTGCTTATTAACACTGGATTTAGTGTAATCAAGCATGATTTCTGAAATAAGTTTTCTTTCCCAGAAAATGTTCTTCCCAGAACATGTTTTTCCCATAAAATGTTAGGTACTAACTGTACCTAGCACTACAATACCATAAYTATACAATTAATATTAAAAAAATACAAAAAGAGAGGAAGTATAAAGTCCAGACCTGGCTTGGTATTTTAACACCATGAACATATGGGACTTAAGAGTATCTTATCCAGGAGTTAAGAGTATCTTAACAGAAATCTTTCTGTTATTCCTTAGGAAAGGGATAGTGCCATTTCCTTAAGGCATTCTTACAATGACACCAGGCAAGAGATGGTAATTTGGTGTACCAAATGGTCACTTGAGAATGCAACAAGTACTCATTTCTGAGAGTGATTGATTCAGTAGTTGGGTTAAGCTCTGTAGTTGCCAATATTTTGTTCACTGGTCCTGAGCTCAATATACTCTGAAAAAATTAATAAAGAAACTAGGAAAACAAAAAAGAAACAAAGAAAAAAGACAAAAAGACAAGTACTACCTTTGCTGCATAACTGTGATATTATCTGATATCTTTTCCCTTAATTTTGAGTGGCATTACCAGCAGCAATTTGAATCCAAATACCAGAAAGCTTCAAAATACCAGAAATGCTTCAATGACTTTACATATGCTCCTACCTGAAAATCCATAGGGGGAAAAAAAAGCCAATAAAATCATACTTTTGCTTCTCATGAATGCTCAATTTTAATTAAATGTCATTACTCCAACTAGATCACACTTCATCTTTCTTTCAGAAGCCAGGCAGAAAATCTATGATTYTGCCTCCTTTTAAGAGAGTTTTAACCATGTTTCTAGGTTCTCATATGCCTTTTACTTACAAGATTTCCTATGCTTCACTATAAACTGAAGCAATTTTATCCCWCCCATGTAGCAGCTCTATGCAACTGTTGCCAAGCCAATAAATTAACAGACTCTTGAGTTGATCATGCAAGGTAATTCTTTTTTGATTGYTTCTGGAATCAACAGACAGCAGTCCCCTCTCACACCTGAAGCTCAAACTCAGCTTTGGATCCCTATTATTGTATCTATCAAACAGTTTTGATACAAAGACACATTATAAAAAGCTTTCTAACWCTTGGGTCCCCAAAATGATCAAAATTTATTATTTTCCTTCACTSTAACGGGTCTGCACTGCAGATTTAAAGGTTAAGGATTCACATTTTGCTAACAGTGTACCTGGAAGAAACTCAGAGTTCCAAACCACTTTTCAGAAGGAAAAAAATAAGAAWGGGTGGGTTGTTTTTCAAGTTAGTGTTTCGAGAGTGAATCCAATTCTCTGTCAAAAAGGACCTTTAAGATCCAYGGGTAAAAGCCAAACTCTACACATCATGAGCAGATGCATTCAACCTTCTGCTTCTCCTAACCCCAAAGGAGCTCCCAATCCAACATACTTTCACTGTCTCACACCTCTCTCTTCCTTCCTGCCATAATCATCTCCCTCTGCCCCATGGGCCAAATTTGGGTGCTCTTCCCCAAGTTGTGCAGCTTCTATTCTTTCCCACCCACTTCTGTTTCCAATATCTTTCTCTCCTGCACTCCTCTTCATCTTATAGCAAAAYATGAATTAGCTGAAAAAACAAATAAATGCAATGTAACATTTGCCTCATTCTACTGTAATTAAAGAAAGGAGATCTTTACTGCAGGCATATGAGCTAATGTCCTAATAGGGACAGCTGCAAACACTGAATGTTGTCAGAAAGCTGGTGATTGCCAAAATAAAATATCAGCATAAACCAACTGCTATGCCAGCTATTCCTAGCCTTGAATATTACCTCCTTTCCCAGAGATGGAGATCACTTTTCCAATACCATAATGTGCATTGGATAAATTAAACAGCTGCCTGAAGGCCACTAGAAATGCTCAGTCTTGAGACAGCAATGAAAATGATGAATTATTTATTAAAGCAGTAATAAAAATATTTTGGAAAGTAATGGCCATGCTTGATAAACTAGTAATGACTAAACAAAACTAGAGTTGCTTGAGATAAATCTCACTTAATTTTAAATAAAGCAGCAATTTGAAAAAGCGGAAATAAATGACATGAACTCAATGGAGTTGYTCTGATATGTCTTGAAGAGCAAACCCCTCTGGTTTACTCATATTCCAGATCCGGAGATAAGGTTTTGAGTTGAACTCACAACRTGGCTCCTCCCTTGGTTTGTCAGAAGACCTGCACTGAAGTTGACCATGGAACACAAAGTATTAAAATGGTTTTTTCTGTTCAAAATTACCATCTCTTGTTCCTCTTACTTACAAAGAGAGGAAGGGTATCCTTTATAAAGGTTTCCTAGGACARGCAATTAATTTCACACTATTTTTGCCTTCAAAAGGTAATGGCTTTTCTGGCTATTTTCTTCTTTGAAAGCTCCATTTCACAATTTCAATCACGTACATCACTAAGATTCACCAACAGCAATTCTAAAAAATTTCATTATCATGATAATTAGCATACTGGCATTCTGTCCCTTGAAAAGACTGACCAAAAACACCTAACTCTTTTTTTYCCCAGCAAAGAAGACTCTTGATGCAACAGCTAAGTCTTTTTTCCAGAAAAAACTTTCAGAATTCTGGTTTTGGTTTCTGTCAGGTTTTTTGGTTTGGTTTGGGTTCCRTTTTCTGGGKTTTTTTTAATAGCAGAGGTTTTAAGGTTTTAAGCTTGGTTGCTCATAGTTGGTCTTTGCTGTGAGCAAGCCAGCATTCAAACATCACCTGTCAGGCAGTTTCACCATTCATCATCAAAAGGCAGGGTGGGAAGCACCCCTGACAGTATCTCAGGCTGGACAGCCCAATACAGAAACTTAGAGAGGAACAGAAGGGTAAAAAGAGRCTAAGTAAGGCCTGTCATCTAACAGTGAATCAGTGAATTGCTTAGGTTTTCTGGAGTGTCCTGAGATTTTCCATTGCTGCGCCCTGTGAATCCAGCAGAAGCATGCCTGCCATCAGGAGATGATGACCTGAATGAGAGCTCCCAYTCCTTCCTCCTTTCCCAGCACAGCCCCCTCGTGGTGGTCACACATTCCCAGCTGCAGGAATGCTTTTTCTCCTATTCCCTGCCTCTCTAAAATCCCAGCTGCCTTGCTTCCACTCCACCATTACTTGCCACCTGCTGCCTCTGTGTATTGCCTTCCCTCACAGCTTACATTGGTTATGGTGGGAGATTGACAGGTCTGTCTTGTAGAGATACAGAGGTGCTGGTGAAATTAGCAAGCACCATGAGCTGAGACTCTTGCTCATCTTGCACCTGGGCTTGAGCTGGGCTTAGCAGCTGAATGAGCTCTGGGGTGGACTGAAGGCCTCATAGCCTGATGTTATCTCAGSGGAGCACAGGAGAGCACCCAAATCTCTGTGCCAGCCATTACCCTCCCTCTCCCTCCTGCATTCATAACAAACATTGTAATAAACCTGGTCCTTCAAGGAGATTAACAGTGTGAGTACAATTCTGACAGATGTCAGGGAACTTCACTGCCACTTTCCCAGCTGGGGGGAGGAGGATAGTGAGCTCTTGTGGTTCTATGCTGTCTTTGTTTCAACCATTAGCTACAAAACWCAGTTTGACTGAAGGGAACAAAAAACTTATTACTCATCATTTAATTTATATATTAAAAAGAACACAYCAACCAATATGAAAATGAGAAAACATCTCCCCCCCACCATCTCTGATGGCAGCAACAGGTAAGCAATTATTCTTGAATACAGTCACACTTCCATTTTTTAAAAAAAATTGCTACTTGAAAGCCTCCATTAGGGATGGTCAGAATACAAACAAACTTCACAGAAAATGTTCACTTGACAGACTCTCCTTGCTCTGCCCTCCAAAGCAGGGACACCTCTTGGGTAAGATTTGTACCTCTAACCACATCAAAGCACACACAAGGACACTTGTACCGAGCACTACATGCTCATATTTTCAGGTTGAGTGAATTTATCACCAGCAATCTAACAATAATCTATAACCTGTTGCTTCAAGGAACTGCACTTTGTGAATCTGTGACGGTGAAAGTTCTGATTCAATGTAACCARACCTATAGTGTTGAATTGGTTATAAATCAGAAATTAGGGCCAGCTGCATCCTGTCCTTCTGATGTCTGAGGACAAGTTGGAACACAAGGGGGGTTATTTTCTGCAAAATTTCATACTCCTATCACAACAGTTATATAAGGTGCAAGTTATACCTTACATAAGGTGAAAATATGCTGCTTATTTTGACAGTTCAAGAACAAATAAACAAAAAACCCTGGCAACMAAAAAAACCACCACACACCCCCTCAAAAAAAGGAACAGCAAAAACAAAAGTGCATATATCAATGGAGAGAAACCAGGAATCATGTTTCACAGACAGCACAAGATGGGAATCCTATTTTAAACAAGAACCCAGGAGCCAGAAGTACCTCACATTAAACATGGGAATTGAAAACAAAACCCATTAGGAGCAATCCAGCCTTCACTGAAACATATACACATCATCATTACCAATAATAATTTGGCTCTTCATGTGTAATCACTGCATGCTAGCCTCACTTTATATTCATAAGGGCCATTAACRTCAAGAGGAATTGTGCACATGGGCACCACGTTGCCCCCATGCTGCTCCTCAGTCTGAATCTGCTGTGCAGAGAAAACCACTTCTGCTGGCCACTTCCCTCTCATCCAGCTCAGGAATGGAAACAAGGAAAATGCTATTGCCTTTTTCTTTTTTAATACTCCAATAATTTTGTACTATTAAGAGCACCAGAAASCTAAGTTGTAACAACCATCTGTTCACATCATGCTGAATTCAAAACAGCACATACTGGAGGCACTGCAAGGACAGAATCCATCACAATCCCTGCTTCAGATTCTGATGATTGATTTCAGAGGTTATCGTCATCTAAAAATGGCCACAAAGATTAAGGATTTGGAAAATAAATTTAAAAAAACAACCACCTGCTCACCCCCCCCAAAAAAAAACACCACCACCACCACACACAAAAAAGCCCAAAAAAACCAAACCAGCGAAAAAAACCCAAATCAAAACAAAACCAGAACAAATTAAAAATCTCACCCAAGCATTAATCCACCATACTTCATTTAGGAAGTCCCACCTTCTTATTTCCCCCAACAGATACAGGACCAGGGGAAGCAGCATAATCTGMCTCCCCAGCATCTTGACAATATCCTCACAGGATGAAATTTTCACAAAGGACAACAGTCAGTCACTGCAGTGTTGTAGGAAAGGTTCAGACAGAGCACACAGCATTAAATCGCTCTCATGAACACACCAGTTTCAAAGTTCATCAGCTACATGGGCATTATAACCCTCAGCTGTCTGAGATATAGAAATAGGGAAGTCTGACTGAAGTCTGCWACACAAAAGGTTGAGCAAAATGTTGAAATACAAACTTGTTACCTTGCCTTTAGTAGCTCAGATGAGTCACGAAAGTATAGTTTCCTTCATATAAAAGCTAAGCCACCAGGGAGCTTCCAGGAACATAACTAAAACACTGAAGGAATTAATCTTACAAAACTGTCTGAAATAAATAGAGAATAAATTATTCAATTGTACCAATACTTTGTTTTTGAGTATACCTTATCTTCTTTTCTGAGTAGAGCATATCAAGTCAGTCACAGGCAAGCCACACAGGTAAAATATTTTCTTATCAGAATAACACAGGCAGAGATATTTGTTGAGGTGGACTTATTTCACTCTTTTGCTTCATCCTAAAACTATGTCAAACCCAAATCTATCACTACAGCTACCAAATCTAAAGTGAGAGCTCACATAGAAACCTACAGAATTGTAAATTCCAAATGGTTTTGCTTTAAATAAAAGATCAGTAAAAAATACTTGCATATCTAATCTTTATTTCTCAGGTTTATTTAAAAACCTGCATTGGGTGATTCTTGCATACATTTATAACATGTTGTCAGTCCCTCATGCACTTCCTACATTCCTCTTACAGAACCCCAGCTTGGTATCCACATAATGTCAAGACACTTATTTATAAGTGTCTTGAAGAAATTTAATAATTTCTGATTTTGCTATCTTCATTGCAATGATTTAAACAACATGCTTTTAGATAAGGACAGAAGCCTTGCTTGCCAGTGCCCATTATTTTACTATAATTATATAGCTAAGTAATATTTTTATTACTTTATCATGTATTTTGTTACTATATCAAGTACTATGCGGGATAAATATAAAGTTCTGTATCCTGCAGGACTACAGCTTAGTCTTCTATTACATTAGATCTTATTCTCACAATATACTTTAATTAGGGTCATTTTCTTCGGTCATGAGGATTCAGCAGGAAGTCACCACGCACTTCCATGTTGTTAAACAGGATTCTATCCCCAGCTGGAGAGAAAAGGGAAGGGAACAAGCAGCTAGAGGGAACAAGTCTTCCACATGCACGAGAACAACTTCTTTTTCACTGCAAGCAAAGATTGGTTCCTGGTTTGACATCTGTCCCCAAACCTTTGCAGAATTTCCACATCACTGAACATATTTAACTTGTCTGTGGTTTCCATCTCATTTTAATGGGGGAAAAAACCATACTGCCTGCAAAAAGGAAAGAATGGGGGCAAGACAGGTGTACAGAAAGGTACCACCATCACCACCCAGSCTCTATGGAACAGACAAATCCCACTGAACTGCAGTGGCCTGAGCATATGCATTGCTAGCCCACTCTCCAGCACAGCAGTCTGGTCTCAGAGGTCTGGAATTTAAGTATGTCTGAGAGCACTCTTGTTACTGTAAGTTTCAAGCTCCTACCCCTTGAAAGGCTACTGAATGATATACAAGACTGACTGAATAATAATTAAGATATAATTGGATTTGGAAAAATCCATAGGTTAAAGCCCTTAGAGCTTTAGCAGTGCATAGCCCCTCTGCCYTGCCAAAAAGAAAACAGAAAAAAATATGTCCCCCTTATGCAAAAAAGTTTACCACAATTGCAAGTTAAATGCTGTATTTTGATTTTTATTTTGGTTTAAAAGGAATTCCCCATCACTAAGGAAAAATATTAGGTATTACAGCAAAAAAAAAAAAAGCCAAAAAACAGCTTTAAGAGTTAAAAATTATATTTGATCAGTTATTTCAGCAGACAAGATTACTTTTCACTTCCTGTAGAAATGACACAGCCTTCACAATTTTTCAGCTGCTTCTTCACATCAGCATGTTGGTTACTATAGAACACCAAACACCATCATGGACAGATCACACAATTTCACTCAGCACCAGTGAAACTATCTCTGCTTTAGTGATAAGTCATGTCTGAAACCATTTTTAAAATATAAGAAGGAAGAGCTCCAAAACTTGCTGCAGTTTTAATGCAGCTTGCACAAAGACAGATGACCACTCATCCTTCACTGGCATAACTGTGACCTCAGAAAATACTTAACCAAAAAAAAAAGCTATTTTTAAGCATTATTTTTAGGAAGCTAAGTTTTGAACTCCCTTTGTGATACAGTCTTTAACACAGAAAAAGTCACTAAACATATCTATGGAAATACATCTCTAAAAACATTCAGTGTTACAGATTCGGTAAAATTGTAAAAGACTACCACAAAGATATTTCGTAAAAATACCATCTCTAGAAATAATCCATGAAAATATATTCTGAAACATTGATACTTATGACAGTATTTCTAACAAAAATGTCATTTTTTTTTATAGCAAAATATTATTCATTAGGTCATTCTCTTTGAGTTCTGAACCTAGTTTACCTTTCTGGGGAACGATAAAATTGTGACAGATACATGCTTCCACATTGAAAACATGTTGGCAGTTWCAGATTACTACTTTCTCTCCTCAATAACCCATTAAGTGTTTGTTTTCTAATCACTTTTTTTGTAACCTACTCTTTATACAAAATAATGTGATAAACCCTAACTCACACCCAGGATTAGAGCACTGAAGAAAGTGTTAATAGCTATGTATTGCAATTGCTGCTCTTTGAAAAGGAAAATGAGGATTAGACACATTAAATGGAATCTCACACATCAGAGAAGAATGACTGCCCCAGAAAGTGAGAGACTCATGAGCAAGGCTCAGGATTTTGAAAGCATTATAGAAATCAGTTGTCTAGATACTGATACCCTTCCAGTGACTTGAAAGAATCACAGTTACACAGGAATAGGCAGGAACTGAGTACTAATCCCTGAGGGTCAATTCCTTTGTAACTTTCCCCAAATATCACCATATTAAATAAAAAACCATGCCCAAATTTCTAAAAAAATGGAATTATCTCTGCTTAGTTCCCTGTCCTGGCCCAGCCCCAGCATCACAGGGGATGATTAATCCTTTTTTGCAGGGCTACCACCCTCCCTGCCCAGGACAGCCCCTGGGAGACACCTGGCCAATCCTGCTGTGTTCTGCCTYTGCTTTAGGGACAGCAAACTGCCTTCCAGATAAAAACATGCACAAAAGTGTGAACAGATAGAGACTCCACTTTTGAGCAACCTGCTCTAGTGGGAGTTGTCCCTGTCCCTGGCTGGGGTGGTTGGAACTGGATGATCTTTAAGGTTCTTTCTACCCCAAACTACTCTGTGATTTGGGTCAGAAAAAGTCTGCCCATCACGTCTCCCCCTTAGTTCAGCTATATGGCTAGAAGCCATTTCTGTTTTAGAATTGCAAAGCAACTGGTTTGGTACTTGAAAAGAGGATCTGGATGGTAAAAAAATAATATATCTGAAATGYTGACCTTGTTAGTATTCCCATAAAACAAAGCCACAATTCTTTTAAAGACTAATTAAGGGGAAATGAAAGGATGAAAATAAATACTTGTTTAGGAGAGTTTAAAAGGGTTAGGAGTGAAACAAGGTTTCTGCCTGAAAGAAACAGTGAGGGATAATTTCAAAAACCAAATCTTTAGTGACACTATGACTTCATTTTTAAGGAAACATGTTAGTATTGTGCTCATAGAAATAACAGCACAGTATAAGCTAGAAATTCAAGTACCACAATCMCTCGGTGACTCAGCTAACCCCATTCAATTCAATAATGATGACAGTAAACCCATTATGAAGCATGCTAATAGCAAATTGCAGTGTGGATTAGGAGAAAAGCAMAATATTTTACCCTTGTCATCTGTATTCAGATCTCAAAAGAAAGCTAGTGAATCTACAAAAATAACAGTACTTATGTAATCTGTAAGTATTTCAGGTTTACTGAGGACAGGTGGCTGAGCATCAGAATTTTTTGCAGGGATCCTCAGTTTTATTAAGTAAAAGTCTGAAACAGAATCTTAGTAATACATACAGCCTTTAAGTGAAGCAGCTTAGTATATATAGCTTAGCACTTTTTATAACTTTAAGGGTATGTGTTACATTAACTGATAACGTAAATGTGATCTATTAAACACAAACCAGCTCATTAAAGGTTTAGCTGACCAAGCGCCTTTTTTTTTGGTGCATTGTACAGAGGCTACTAAAATAAGGGCTCTTTACCCAGGATAGAGTCACTGCTCAAATGAGAAGTTAGTACTATGCAGAAATCAAAAGAAATTATAAMATGATTAAGCAATTGTCACCCTCAGATATAAGACTGTAAAGTGAGAGAGGATGCGTTATTTCAGAATGTATGTTACTTGGAAATGCAGCAGCTCATCCAAGTTACACAGCCATGTAATAAATTGTGAAAGCAGAAAATTTAATCAAAATTCTGACTAAAAGAAGTAGATACTGCATTATGTTTCTCACAGCAGTAGTAAAATAGAGATGGCAGATAGCTTCATCTATGTCCCAGAAAGCTAGTTATGCATGATATCATCTATCATATCCAAATACAGCAATGCTTTTTAGACACCTATTTTATTTTAGCATGATGTTGTAAAAGACAATAAAAAAATCCATTTGCAAAGCAATGCACATGTGTGCATATCTACATCCACTCAGTGTGGGTATACCTCAGAATTAACCAGATTTTAKCCTAAAGTATCTATGCAGAACCTTGTCTACTTTTTTCTTGAAACATCTTTGTCTCCCACTACAAAAAAAACTTCATAGCAATTCAGCTTCTGAAAGCACAGACACACACTCAAGCCCCCTCAAAAATCCAAAAACACCAACCAAACAAAAAAMCCCCACGCACAAAAAAACCCAAAAAWACAAAACAACAAAACAAAACCAACCRACCAAAAAAACCCACAACCAACCAAAAAAACCCAACAAAATCACACCAAACCAACCAAGMAATATTTTTTTGATCAGGATAAATGAGCATTGAGAATTTCTTTCCCAGTAACAAGGTTGCAATGTCCTTTCCTAATCTGGGCTTCAGTTTAAACATTTTGTTCTCTCAGYTGGATTCGTCTGTCTAATCCTTATGCTTCTGGGCACAGCTGATGGGCACTATCCTGTGTGACAGTGGAGACCATGTCCTCCCAGACTATGCTTACAACATACAATATTTCACCAATATTTATACATACCTTTGCTCTGGCACAAAGATCATAAGCAACCTAAACTTCAACCTAAATTGCCTGTTTTAGAGATGACACCTGCACTAGAATTTTCTGTAAATAATTCTTACTTAGCTTTTCTTCTACAAACACATGATATTTGTTAACATGGTTTCTGGAAATGAAAAATACAAAAATGAGGCAAAATGGTGTAAATACAAAGTCATTTTTCAGATGTTTTCCTCCAGAGGATGGAGGATGGTAGATGCTTCCACCCCAGCATGTTCAACCGCTCTYCAAAGTACAAAGAAAACTGAACAGGAACAAAGGTACTGGAACATTTTTTGYTACATAGTATTTTTTATTGTTTTTTCTCACTTCTGCAGCATTATGTGACAGACTAAACCAATTATTTGTCACCAGGAACCAGAGCTAAGATCATTTGTGAAACTGGCACTTAAAGGAGAAGGGGAGAGGCTAAAACAGCTTTCAAACATTTGTACTATTTTTTTAATGGTTGGATAAAAAAAAAATGCTACTGAATCATACTCCACCTCTCAGGTAATCTGGAAGAAGTTTCATGGTTGTCCTTCAGGAAATTCCTATATTACCATATTCATTTCCTACCTTCTTTTGTTACCAAATTATCCTTCAGCTTCTTCTCATCTAGAGCCACCTCCTTTCTTTTGGGAGCTCTGCACCCCTGAAGTTCTTTTCACTATTTTCCACTCCTCTTTCTCTCATCCTCTGCTGTTTTCAGCCTCTGCTCACCAGAGCCAAGAAGGAACACAGGCATCACACCAGGGGCACCCACATACCCCCACATGTGTGGGTACCACCAGTGCAGCCTCCAGAAGCTGTTTCTGAGCACGAGAGGTGGGCACAGGAGGCAGGTGGGCTCTGTGAAGCCACACAGCCCCTGAGRGGTTGAAGGGACCCCTGGAAGGCAGCAGGTCCCAACTCCTGCTCCATGTCAGGTCACTGATGACTCTCCTGGCTGTGTAAGATGAGGCCTCACAGACCCAGCTAGAAGAGCCATTCTGTGTCTTACAGGATGCCTAATTAAAGTAGTGGCCACTTTTAGTTAAGCATATAACTGAGTAATTTTTCATTTTAGTTTAAATGGTGATTTTCACTGTGTCTTCCATTCCAGCTGTATTTCACCATACTTAAAAAGTATTATTGTGGATGTCAGAGTGCAGGAGCACAGAGAAATAGGCATACCTTCTATCAGCTTTTGAATAAGAAATACAGTAGAATGGATCTTCATTAATTCAGATCATGCTAGTAAGACCAACACTGAATTATTAAATTATGGTGAACAAGTTCCAGAACAAACAGCATAAACAGATTCTTAACTTCCAAGTGTATTTTATTCATTTATGCTGACAGCTGTAACACAACTATAATTACTTACTACACCCAGTAAATTACAACCTTTTTAAAAAAACCTTTGATAGTATCAATCATTGAACTTCTGCTGAGTAATGATGAAACCTATTTTTCCATTGTTTTTCTTCATTTTCTCACTTTTTCGCACTTCTAAGAGAGAAAATTAACAGAAATGTTCTGGCATATATATATATAGCAAAGAGCTAGTGGGAAAAAATCATTTGTACTAATTTTTTCAGAAGAAATTTTCCTTCTAAAAGTACAAGACTCCTCATACAATACTCTTTTTCCATAAGATGTTATGRTTTAGAGGAGAAGAGGAGATATACTGGGATGCTAAGAAGCTTGTTGTTAATCTGTGTATAAAATTTATCCCTATTTATCCCTTGGGGACTTTCAGTGAGGTCTCAGATGGGAAAAGAGCACAGAGTTGTACTAAAGAATAGGTAACCCTTCACTAGTATTTCAAGGTATGTTTTCTTTGGTTTTTTATTTGATGGCAATACTTTACCATCATTCAGAAAAAAAAAAAAAAACAACTTGAATTGTTTCCACACTTTCAGTATAACAGTAAATAAGGATAGAAACCCACATCTGGCTTGGATCCAGACAGCACATTTGGAAGAAAGGTTCCAAGCTGGTGGGAAACCACTAACCTAATCTATTTAGAGCTAGAGAAAGTCATCTTCTTCTTTGTAATCCAGGCTGAAATGAGCCAATGGAATCAGTAAAACTCAACCATGCACCTTATTAAGAGTAACAGTTGTATGCTTGAGTGTATTTTGGGAGAAATGGTTAGTTAAGGAATGGAACTTGTAGACCAAACCCATTTTAATGAATTGTCATTGCTCTTCTCATGTAACGATGACCAAAATATCTGTAGAATTGAAGAAAGATATACAGATCACTTTTCAGGCATTTAGAAAGACAAYGTCCATGAGTTTAATGGGGACTTTTATGACCTTTTGAGAAGCCAGAATTGATTCTGCTGGAGCAGAGAGACTCACAGTTGAAACACTGTGCTTCTCCTTCAAGAGGTGCTAGAAAAGAGGCCTATGCAAGTCTTAACATGCTCAAATGACAATGGCAACTACACTTTAATTATATTTCTGTATTACTCTCTAGCCCAGACCACAACCATGTAATTTTTATGGAGCATTTGTATAAAACACAGTGCTCTAGCAGAGCAAACCTATACCACAATAGCTGATATAAAACTATTGCAACTTCAGCATTAGAATRCACAGGCTAGAGAGGAGGCCTTCCAAAAGCAATGCTGCACTTTGGATGGAGGAGAAGGACCAAACTAAATCACTTCTAGTAAAGTTACAAGGGACCCAGACTAGTATAACAATGCTGTCTTCTGCTTAAAAGCAAAAATATAGGAAACAGATGTTTCCTAGTCCCTGGAATTTTTGGCATATTAAAAAACAACAAATAAAGCCTTCTCCCCCTCCTAAGCTGCCAGACAGAGAGCTGGCAGGTGCCAGGAACCAATGGTGAAATGAGATGAAATTGGAAAAAGTTCCTGCATGCATCTATTTCCTTAAGACAGGATCAGCTCTGCCTATATCATTCTGACAGTTGTTTAGCATGTTCTTAAGGAGGAAATGTCACCTGGAAATGTAACAGAGTACATGTACTCCATCACTCAGCTTGTGCACAGAAATGCAAGACAACATCAGATTGATCAGAACTCTGCAAATCTTAAAAATTCACAAGTAAATGGGTGACAACTAGAAGGAATTTTTCTAGTTACACTCTGCTTTGTGTCACCTAAGCTAGTTTCCCCTGCCATATTCATTACATGGCAGCAAGAGTCATACTGGGATTTTAAGAGAGGAAAATATCTAGTGCATCAAATTTTCTCCTGAAACACAGTGATAGACTGACTTGGTTTAGTATGACTTGCTCCTCATCAAACTGTTTTCTTCCACGAATCTTCAAATAGTGTAACTACTTTCCACCAATGTTTTTGTCAAAGAAAGTCAAGTCTTTAGCTTGCATTCCCCCTGAAAGGATGAAAAAAAATACCAAACAAAAAAGGGGGGGGGGGGGGGAGAAGTAGAATGATATTTATTCCTTTGCACACTTTCCTTGGCCTTTACCAATCTTCTGGGACTTAGTAAAAAGAGACATTCCAAAAAGCTGTATTATCACCCAAAGTAAATCCTTCTCCTACACAAGCAGCCACCACACATGCACCATCATGAGAACTTCTGTCTCAGCTGTCAGCCACAGATACAATTTGGTATCTGAAATTACCTACAGCTGTTAAGGTAAGTATGGCTAGCAGTGACCTGGAATATACTTCTTGAGTTGATATTCTCCACAGATGAGCTGACTGACTTTGTGTCACCTTCTGTAAACTACCTCCTTTGCTTCCTTTTACGATCCATGCCATTATATACGTCTTTACCTTCCTTTGTCATAGATCCCAAAATGATCCATTACTGAGGCATTTCATAGGCAGTGCTCCTTTTCTCGCATCCATTCTGCTTCCTCTTTTGCTGTGTACAAAAGCTGTGCTTGTATCACTTTCTGATGGGTTTTTAATTTTATACATTTTAAGAACCTTTAAAAGGAAGCCACAATACTGCCATAAGCAGTAATGACTTCTTCACTTCCACAGAGTACTATATTTTACTTAACACCCACTGGAATATTTGAAGGTTTTGGGAGAAGAGGACCCAGGCATCATGGTACTAATGTAATTCATTTGTCTTTGTGAAGGTCAGCAGTTCTTTTCACMTTACTGAAAAATACTGCAGACAGTACCCAATCAAAAGCTTTGTTACACAGCATTTCCCTATAGCTGTAATATTCTATTGTCTGCTCCAAGATGACTAAGAAAAACCAATATCCCCATCTCCTACAGATACATTAAAAAAGAGGTTTTAGCATATACAACTGCTCATCTCTGTGTTCTGAAGTCCACTGAAAGATTGTGCCATTTGCAGTGCTTTTACAGGTTAAAGTTTGGAGAAGAAAAATGAATTGCTGTTCAGAAGATTCCTGAAAAGACCCAGAACCAGCACCTTTCCTTCTTTTTCCAATGAAAATACACCAAGTGTAGCATTTTTTTTCCATGCTGGCAAAAGTATTAAACATTGAGATTTAAATTCTTGCATGGGGGATTTCTCCAGGCTTAGTGCCGCAAAAACTTAAGACTCATTTTTCCCACTCTTTTCTTCTTTACTTTTCAGTAATCACTGTTCCAGCTTTGGGTCATTCAAAATAGAAATGCGTTTCTGAGCAAGAGCCCACATTATTTTTTTGCTTATTACRGCTAAAAAGTAATTCAGAGATATCCATCACATTAGTGAATACTGATTAAGTGCAATTTAATGAATAATTGCTTGAGAGACGAAAACCTTGTRTTTCTGAAATACAGCAGAAAGTAGTCCTTCATTTCCACTGTTGAGGACTACAGAAAAAGATTCAGTAGGAAATAGTGATGTTTAGAATTCATATGTATTCAGGAAGCATCTATAATAAATATTTTAGAATTACCTGAAATAACAAAAGATGMAACTACTCTGAAATGTTTTTCACAGAAGTCAGTAGACAGACACACRCTGTAATGCCTGCAGAATTTTTTCCCAAGAGGTTATATTCCATTGTCATCATTACCAGATCTTTCTTCTTCACAGATTCTGGAACCAAAAACCCCATGGTGCATTTCCAGATAAAAAGTAAATTTTCTTTCTGAAGCATCTTCCTCTCTGCCTGGCTCTCACACTGAAGTGTACCACTATAATTAACTCCTCAGACTTATGGTTGTAAGAAAAATACCACTACGCCCAGGGAAACTTGGTAAACACCAKAAGAGCATTCTCCTCAAATCAGTGGTGGCCACCAGAGCCAACTGCAATGAAAAAAACAATCAGTCCTAAAAAAGTGAAACTGTTTTCTTAAATGTGAAATTTTAATCCAGTATTGTCAGAAAAAAAAAATAAAAGCAACATATCCAGGCAAATGTATAAGCAATCGAGATCCTAATTTCAGTAACAGACACATATAAGAAAATAGAATGTGAATTGATAAAAATGCAGTTGAGTTTTGGTTGGTTTTTTTTTGTAATGGCACTGACAATGCCTTTTCTTCTCCAAACAGAGTTTATCATTTACCTTCTCAGAAGAATTTGACTGTGCTAAGTTAAAAAGTCATTGCACTCTAGAACAGATCAGCACTAATTAGGAAGACTGGTCATATATAAGGTAACAAATAATCCATCCTATGACATGACAGAAACTGTAATTACCTGGACCCGAGACTAAAGACCTCTCAGGATCAATGTATGCAGCATTTCACTTTTCCCAGAGATGCTGAAAAATGATTAATGTTGCATGTATCAKATAGAAGAAAAAAAAACTACACAGAAATTTTTAAACAGGGAATGAAGTGCCACCATTATATGATACTTCCAACACTTTCAAGCTATGTAAAGTCAGTCTCACCATTAGTTCAGGTAAAATGAGAGGTTWCATTTTACTATGATTTTCATTCAGCACACAGTCATTCAGTGACACCTCCAGACACAGTTAAATACAATGCTTCAAAACTGCGCTAATACAGGTTGAAGTGATAATAAGCCATTGTGTCCACCTCAAATTACTGAGATGTATCTCAGTCTAAGAATATTCAAGRGAAAAAAGAGGTTTAGACTCAGAATTTGTATTTAATGAAGTAAGAGCACTATACCTTCTTTCTGGAAGAGCAGTTGAAGACACTGAGTTCTGTCACACAAAGGACTTCCTGTGTAGGACCAAGTTTCTCAGCTCAAGTTGATTTTGCATAGCCTGTGATGGCTTGTGAAATCTTGCACAAATCTGCACKCAGCCTGCTAGGACAGTGTTTTCAAAAGGCTATATGGTTTCCAGAACAGATTTCAGCAAGTATATTTTTAACATTTACAATTGAAGTAGCTGCACACTGCTGGGCTCACAACAAAAATAAGTAATCATCACTTCGAGTTTTAAGAAGGGGACTAGTTTGTGTTCTACTTTCTAAACTAAACAATGCTTCAAGAAATGTAATAGCATTAAAGGATAGGTCTATCCCATACTGCTAAGTAGGCAGTCTATTCAAGGCAGTTACTGCTTCAAAGCTGAATTCTTGTAAAGAGTTCAAGTCAACAGTACACTAGAGCCTTCTCATTTTTCCCTCCTGAAAGAAATAACAAGCTGCAAAAAAGAGTTCTGGGCTGCTCTGAAATAGCAACCTAATAAAGGAGTTCCAAATATTAAAACTCACATGAACCACAGTAAGAAAAACACACAAAGAATCCTGTTACTAACAAAGGCACCAAATATCAGGTATAACACAAAAGGGAAGACTATGAATGCCAAGAATAGCAGAAAGTCATCCGCAAATGGTAAAAATGAGGAGAAAAAAGAAGACYTGGCAACACAGATATTTTATGACAACTTGTTTCTATCAGCTGACCTGCCAATCAAAACCAGATATATGAACACTTCCACAAAACARGAACATAACAGTAAGATTGGAGCTACAAGAAACATGGCTAATAGTGAAAAGTCACTATTTACACACTAACGTTCTCCAATCTTTCTTAAAAAAAAAMCCAAAACAACAACAAAAACCAGCCCAAAACAAAACAAACAAACAACCCTACAACCAAAGAGGGGTTTTGCCTCTTAAAAAGCAATTGCTCACACTTCARGGTAAAGCAAACCAAGAACCAGATGCAATAGTCTGACAACTGCTAGTAATAAATCTTTTTGGGGGGTTTTTTATTTTCATTTGAAAGTATGTTTTCTCAACCACTAGTAAATGAGGCATATTTTTTAGTCATCTCTATAAACATATGTATTTGTACTCTTATTATTCATACAGTCAGAACATAGAAACATTTTCTTTGTTAAAGTAACTGACAACGTGTGTCGCACAACACACTTCCTGTTGAAATAGCACTTGTTCAGACAACTCCCAGTCAAGAACCAGCCTGGTGCACTGTGCTCCATACCAGTCAGCATCTTCTGCACATCTGTCAGACACTGTTCCAAGAGCTCACACTCTTTGAAGGTCAATTCCCTTCCTACCACACTCAGTACACTCAGTCAGCACAGCAATGACAAAAATGAAAACTTCCCCATCTCTTTCTCCAACCTTCAGACAAATCTTGAGCCAAAAAGCTTTCTTTCAGGTGGACCTTATTGGTACATTTCATCTTTTTGGGTATACTGTAATAGAACCAGAGGTCTAAGATATAGACCTGGATAAAGTAGTGCTCCATACAAGATCTAAAAAGCACAAGAAAACAATTTCTAACATACAYTAATTCTTATACCTGAGCAAAGAATCGTATAATGGGTTGGGTTGGAAGGGAACTTGAASATYATCTAGCTCCAATCACCCTACGATGGGCAGRGAAACCTTCCACTAGACCAGGTTYCTCAGAGCTTCATCCAACCTGGCTTTCAGCATCACCAGGGATAGGGTGTCCATAACTTCTCTGAACAAACTGCTCCAGTGTGCCACCAGCATCACAGCAAAGAACTTCCTCCTAGTATGTAATTTACRCCTTTTCTCTTTCAGTATGAAGCCATTCCCCTTTGTCTTGTCACTACATGCTCCTGAAAACTGCCCCTCTCCAGCTTTCTTGCAGGCTGCTCTCAGGTTCTAGAAGGCTGAAACTAGGCCAMCCCAAAGCTTTCTCTTTGGCTGAACAGAAACCTGAACCAAGTTTCTGTTGAAACCTGGTTTCAGGCTGAATAGACCCTGGTTACACAGCTTTTGATGCAGCACAGGACACMTTTGGCTTTCTGAGCTGCAAGTGCACACGGCCAGGTCATGGCCAGGCTCTCACYCACCAGCACCCCSAAGTCCTTTTTGGCAGGGCTGCTCCTCATCTGTTCATCCCTGCCCAGATTGAAATGAAGGGTTGCCCAGGCCAGGTGCAGCACCTTGCACTTGATCTTATTAAGGTTTATAAGATTCCTGTTGGCCCATTTCTCAAGCCTATCCAGGTGCCTCTGGATGGATCCCAGGAGCACCAACCACACCACTCAGCCTGGTATCACCTGCAAATTTGCCAAAGGTGCACTCAATTCTCTTGTCTTTGTCATTAATGAAGGTATTAAATGACACTGGTCCCATTAAGAACCACCAGGGCACCACTTGTTACTGATGTCCAAAAAAACTCTGAGCCACTGACCACAGCCCTCTGTATGCAAATGTCTAACAGCTTACTCACCCAACAGCCCACTCATCAAATCCACCTCTCCAACTTTGAGAGAAGAATGTTGTGGGGGGCTGTGTCAAAGGCTTTACAGAAGTTCCGATAAATTACATCTGCAGCCCTTCCCTTGCCCACTGAAATAGTCAGTGTCATTGTCAAGTGTGAATGTTAGAGCACTTATTTCTTTAATTAAATACAAAATAATTTTGAGGCCAAGCTACATGCTTTTGAGAATTTGTATTGTAGCAGGAAAGACGTCCCAGAGCTGGATCTGCAGTTATGATGCTGAAGGGCACAGGATGAAGCTGTAGGGAGAAACAACAGAGGAGAAGAGGTACCAGATGGCAACCATAAACTAAGGACACAGCCAGCTATCCCCTCTAGCATATTTTACATGCTGACAAGTACAGACACTTATAACATTGCCAATACAATCTGTCCATCTACACTTACCTCTAAAATGAGCTGAGGTCAAATTTTTATCATCATACACATTTCTATTAAATTTCAAGTGGGTTACTTTTTGTGATGTGGTGCTGTTTTATTTTAATGACTGATTTGACACAATTCATCTTATGTACCTGACAAAAAATCTTGAAGTCAAGCAGGAAAATAAAGAAATACAGAGGAAAAATCCTAAATTAAGGATTAATACATTAAAATATTCAATACTGAAAAAAAGAAGCTTCAATGCAGTTGAAAATCATATTAACAATCAACATCAAATCCATAATGCAATCAAAGTTTATAAAAGCTATATGCTGTTTCTGGGTAGATCACACCTTCCTTTCAAGGTGCATTACATACACACAACAAAGACAATAGCACCTTTTTTTTTAGCAAAAAGTTAAAATGGTCTGTACCTGAAAATTCTGAAATTCTCCTAAAAACTTGTGAAGAACTTTTAGAAGCCTTTCAGCACCATTTAAGAACAAAAAGCAGGACCTGTCCTATTTCCTTAAAAGAGGAGGACTGAAGAGTTATTATTTTAATGTGCAATTAGTCATTACAGGAAAAGGTATTTCAGGTAACACTATCCATCACAGATGAAACTAGAGTGCTTTCAAAACCAGATGAATCCTTGAGGACTTCAAAAGACATCTATCATCTCCCCATACTGGAAATTACCCGGAATAAATAGACTTTTTGGATTTCATGTAGTTAAAAGAAAATCTGCACAAAATATAGAATCAGTTTCATCTGTTATCACTCAATTTACTTCATTTAATCTGTGATAACTTGCATGAGCTAGGGGTGTGGCCTATGACTCATTTCTAGCCTTTTAGGCATCAGACCTGAAGCAGAAGTTGTTTCCAATGAATATTAATTTTTTTTTTTGGATTAGAACATATATTCTTAAAAATTAAATTGAAAAAAATATTAACAAAAGCATATAGGGCCTGCTTTTTTTTCCCTGCAAGTGAGTATGATTTGAGCTTTACCAYTGAAAGGATGGTTAAGCATTGGAAAAGGCCTCTAAGGCCTTTTAGAGTTAGAGTCAGTCTCTTGAAGTGTTTGAAAAATAAGCAGGTGTGGCACTTTGTGATATGGTTTAGTGGGCATGGTGGTATTTGGTCAACTGATGATCTTGGAGGTCTTCCCCAACCATAATGATTCTATGGTAAAAACCAATTTTTCTCAGTTTCAAAAGTGCAAAGAGTTATGTGGAAAGTCTTCATAGTTCCCKTATGAAACAGACTCTTCCAAAGCAGCAGGTGACATTGAGGAAGGTACAGCACCAAGGCCACCCAGACAACCCAGCACAGCTAAGAAGCCCTAATGATCTGCAAATGCACTCAAAGTATTAGCATGCAAATTAGACATCATGAACAATCTTCTCTGCTTCCAAATTTGGCATATTTATTACAACTTGAAAAAAATCTTTAGAAAGTAGGCCAGGWTTTTACTCAGCTAAACTTGGACACAAACACATACACAATCTGTCAGGGATCAGTGGCAGCATCACAAAGAAACAGTCTCTTTTGTGTAAACTGGGTAGTCATAAAACCTGCAAAAATAACAAGGTATTTGGCTTTAAAAATAGCCAAAACAAGAAGCTGCACAACAATCAAAGTTACTTGAGCATAAATGCCCCAACAGACTGATGCCAAATTTCAGAGCACAGATAAGAGAAGGAAAGTTTGTTTCTTCAGCTGACACTATAACAGACAGCTTGAATAACATAAGTATATCAATGGGGGCAATACAGAAGGGATCCAGGCTATAAATTCTTATCTGCAGAAGAATTTGAGATCCATTCCTTTCTTTCCTTCTTTTAATTTCCTCTCTTACAAGGCAAATACACAGGCCAACTTGCTTAATTTCTTGAATCAGAGTGCTCCAAGTGGGAAACCAGTCAGTATTTGCTCTCATACCCAGAAAGATTTTACACTGGGCTAAGTTTATAGTACTCTCAAAATATTTCCTGTCAAAGTTTCACAATTAAAACTCCTGATAACAGAGTATTTATTTTATTTTAAGTGCATGCTGTAATTAGTTTAGATACAGAAATGACATAAAAGCTTCATGTCAGCATATGATATGCTGGAGTACCCGAATTCCTAAAAAATTCACAGAAGGTAAGCAGGGAGATAAGAATCACTATCCTGGATGTCACACAAAACCTTCTATCTCAAATTGTCCAGTCTAGGTGCTGGGGTTCAGCCCCTATTACCCTGTTTTGCAGCATCTGTAAACTCATCATCTCAATTACTTTCCTGACAATAAATGTGCCCAAACTTCTGAAGCAGCATTTCCAGTTATCTGAAGGAAAGAGATGCAAAAAAATTCTTTTTTCAATCAGTGTTTGTGCCATTTCCCTGGCATCATCTAATCTTCTGAATTTTAGAACATGGCAAGTAGCATCCTTTCCTTTTCTTGCCTTTTTATCTTCGAAAGAGCCATCAGATAATGACTCATGAGTCACCTCAAGACATCTATAATACATTTCTCCAAAACTATTTGCTGACATCACTTATATTTTAAAAATGCATTAGCAAGAAGATGTTTATTCCCACCCTCAATTCAACTGACCTTTCAGATGACTACATTTCCTTGGAACATAAGCTTCATTGTGCCTCTTCTTCACTGTCTGCCAGTCACCTGTCAGAATTCAAAGCTCTCTTACTTCTAAAGAGATTCCTTAGGAAGATCAAAAAGCCAAGTCTCCCTGTAGCACAGATTAATTCAGAACTAAAATCTTATTTCAACCTGAATACACAGTCACTTTAACAAATATTTTTTGCTAAAAATAGCAGAGATATGAACTGGCTTCAGACTATCTGATTCTCAACCTGTTCCTGTGGAACACTGGAAATATTGCCCCATGTCCTGACAAGATTAATTTAAGGGGACTGACATAAACTTTTTTTAAAAAGCACAAAACCACACCAAAAAATGTGTTGAGATTTTTAGAGACAAAGTGTTTGCAATTGAAAATCTACCCTGCAGCAGAACTGTTTATGAGATCCTCCTAAATTGCCTCTAATTCTAAAAATGAGGTATCAAATCAGCACATTCAGTTTTTTGGAATGTTATATTTTCTCAGGAGAGTGGCACCTGTCCCCTCTGCACTCCTCACCAGCTCAGCAACACCACTGTTACAAAAAAATTGGGAAATTAGCAGAATCCACACAAAATTACACCCCAAAAAAGATYAATTCCAACAAACACTTTTTCTGCGCACAAGAAAAACAATTATGTACGATAGCAAAGTATGTTCCATGCCTCAAAAATCAACAAAGCTACTGAAAACAACAAATTTACAATCTTAAAATAAAACCAACAGCATGATTATTCACGGGTTTATAATTAAGCTTATTCTTAAGTGCTTCATCAAATCAGTTCCTTGATGAATATGAAATTAAAATTTCAGGTAAAATCATAACTTATGTTGCTAGAAAACCATATATCTATTACATTCAAGATTTACTCACATTTAAGAGACAGTTCCCAAATTTTTCTAGCTATATTCTGGCCTATTTTATTTGATCTGAAGTTAAAAAAATATTCTTATCAGAAAGAAGGCTTTGATTTCTGCCAAATCTCTTCCAGTAGTTTAATATTTCAACATTCCCTGATGTGTGTTCATTACTGACAGCCTAGGAAAGTCTTTTAGCAGATGGAGTAATATTAAGCAATTAGGCTGCCCAGAGAGGCTATGGAGTCTCTTGAGATTATCAAACCTGCCTGGACACTGTCCTGCACAACCTGCTGGAAGTGAACCTGCTGTAGCAGGGAGGTTGGAATAGGCATTCCCAGAGGTCCTTTCCAGCCCCCACCACTCTATGATTCTGCAATTGTTCTTTTCGCATAACACAAGTACAGATTAAAAGAGTGTAAACACACCCAAAATTAGACACAGGACACCAGATGTTGAATCTGTAAAAATGAATCAAACCAGCACACACACCTACTATATTGTAGATGATCAGAACATCCAAAAAGAGGCCTTATTCATTTATTATTTCTAACACTAACTTACAGTTTCCTCACTTAGAAAATACCTTTCTTCCCTAATATATGGCAAATACCAACATTTATTACTGTAAATATGTATTTTAACAGAGTCCGTTCAATATTTATGCAAGTTTCAATCTCCTCTGCTCATGAAAATGGCTTTTTCTAAAGACAAAATCCAAATCAGTTTATCTGAACTGCTTCAGCTGATGAGACCAATTCAGTTCATGCCATCCACAGACTTCTGTCCTGCAGCTTTTCCACACACATGATCTTGTCTGTACGAGAAAGCCAAAAAAGATTTCAGCTGTTCAGTATTTAGTATTATATGACATGAACTCCCGCAAAACTGACTTCTAAATTGCCACATTTTGCTTTTCAGTTGTTATGAATTCCAGTAAATAGATGCTATGGACCATCATGGTCTGCCTAAAAAACCTTTCAACTTTTAAAGGCAGCAATTCAAAAAAAACTTCAAGGTACCAAACATTTTAAGTCCCCTGATGACTAATGGTGGTTTCAAAATATTCCCTCTCCTCTGAAAACATTATGTCCTGCTTTTCCACAAGAAGAAAAAACCGAGTTCACACAAACAACAACAGACAAATTGGCTGAGTACAAAAGAATAGGATGGCTATATTCAAAGTGCTGCAAAAGCAGAATATAAATGAACAAAGACAGAAGCATTATCTTCATCCAATTTTGTGCTATTACAGTCATTTTAAGCATTGTCTGTTACAAGAGTAAGCTTGAAATTTGGAAGCAGATGCATTCTAGTTGTCAGTCAACACTCTCCACTTAATTCTTTATTATTGGGTCCATCATTTTTCTTAAATGAGTTTGAACTTTTTCAACTACACACTTTATTAGTGAGTTATTTGTATTTCCCTATGTGCTACTACTTCTCCAGTGTTTAGACACAGCTCTATGCACACCCAGGGAAAAAACAGTGAAATGCAAAATGAGACTGCATTTCAGATAAAGTTACTTTTCACTTTTCCTTAAGAGCAAACTACAACACACAAGTTACTTGTAGTAGATAGTATCCTGCATTTGTATGGGGGGAAAATATCATCATTAATAGCTGACAGCAGTCAGCACACTGGAGACTGAGAGCACAGAGAGGGAATCAAAGAACCCACACGATACTGTCTCACGCACCTGCAGAATTCCCCACGTGAGGGAGTAAACTTTCAAAACAAGTTAACAGCAGTGTCAGTTCATCTGGAAACCCAGAAGAGGGTTCTTCTTCCACAAGAACAGCCTCAAGTTGCAGCAGGGGAGGTTTAGATTGGATATTAGGAAAAATTTCTTCCCCAAAAGGATTGTCAAGCGCTGTAAGAGGTTGCCCAGCAAGGTTCAGTAACGTCCCCTGGTGGTGTTTAAAATGCATGTAGAGAGGCCACTTAGGTACATGTTTTAGTGGTGGACTTGGCAATACTGGATTAACGCTACTCAATGATTTTAAAGGTCTTTTCCAACCTAAAYGATCCTGTGATTCTATGACTATGAACACTTCAGTTAATTCGTAATTATTTTAGGGATGGTTCTTTCAGTTTTGTACACCTTGTCTGTATACTTCAGCACACAATCCAGTTACAGAAAAAAAAGACACAGGATGGAAATGTCAGTCAAAACATCTTACAAACTCAAAAGAAAATGGACTGGAATTCTTTCAACCCCAAATGGCAATAAACCCGAGGAAAACAGCAATGTCAGTCATTTAAAACATTCACACACAAATACAGAGCTACTGTACTGATTTAGGTAAGAGACAAAAAGGATCATTTGAAATCTGTAAGGAATCAAATGGCCATGAAGATATTCTCCAGATATTACAACAAAATTTACACTGGAAATAGATGGAATTTTTTTTCCAGGTTTGATGGGGAAAAAAGAAAAAGTTATACATTTCTTTTTACACCCACTTCCAAAAGATCAGATAAATTTTTACATAAGTTATCTACTATTATTCATATACAATTTACACTGCCTGTTCTTTTTAGTTAGTCTTTCACTCAGCCATAAGAAAAGTCAGCTGAACTGCAGAACAACTGTTGAAAGACCAACCAGGAGAAAGGACAGCAGTGTTATCACCACAGGAGGATGAGACTGTTTCACTGCAAGTAACTTCTGAACTGAATAGGAAACTTTTCATACATCACCAGAAAGGAAAGCATAAGAAAGACCTCGGACACTGCCTTCACTTTGCTTCCTCCCTGTACTGAGCAACTGCTGATTGAACTCCCACAATCTTGACTTTTCCGGTGTTTCTTGTTCTGTGGTGTAGGCAGCCTGTACATGGCAATTAGTCAAGGCAGTGGGCATAAAGAGCCAGTCCAGTGTGACTTGGACCGTATTGTTCTGTTGACAGTACTTTGTGTTGACCTGTTTTCCTCCCAAATCAAACAAAAAACCCAACCAAATAAAAACACCCCAAATCTAAACCTAAACAGGAAAGAGTAAGCTTATTCTTTAAATGGATATCAAAAGTGTGTTAAAGACTTCTTAAGTTAAAGAGGAGACTTTTTCTTACACTCGGTGCCTTGTGCAAAGCAGGTCAACCAGTAATTTTAAAAGGTAGAAGAGGATTTGTGGCCTGCAGAGGAAATAGGTCTTAGACCTTAATACTTACTACTGAAATATAAAGACAATTTCACTTCATAGCTAGCAAAACTAGCTAGCAAAACTCACTGAAGCTAGCAAAACTCACTGAAGTGAGTCTCATCTAAACAAACTCACATCTATACCCAGCAAGAAAGCTACTTCAGTGGGGACCGTGGGCCCTGTCCATTGTCCAGGGATACTCAGTGCTTCCCGCTGTAATGGCCCTCTGCAATTGCTCAGCCCTGGCAACGTCACACAGCCAAGACTAGCAAGTACTACAAAAMACAGCCCTTCACCCAACTTGAGTATTCCAGAGACTTTGATGAAAAATAACTCCTTTTCAGAAATCAAGGCTGGGGAGAGCATGATATTTTTCTCACAAAAATTATTGACAGGTAGTTTTTCCAAAACACTACATCTCCTGACAGGAGGACACTTTAACCCCTTGAAATCTTTTCTAGCTTTTTTGCCTATGAGCTACATACATTAGTTTTAATCAGTTATAAGAAAATGCTAAAACAATGTTAAAAGTTGCTAAGTAACTTCCACATCATTCATGAAGTGTCTTCTAAACTTTCCTTTGCTCTTTGCTCTTAATTCTGCTCACAAAATATTCATTCAATAAATATTTCTATTCCAGCCTTTGTTGTTTGAGCAATGGTAGTATATTTTTTCTCTTAAAGAGAGAAGGCTGATAAACAGAAATACTTAATTACTAATGACTGCTACAAAACCTGGGTTTTGTAATTTCCCTTCCCTAAACCATTTTACCCCACCTCAAAACTGCATTTTAAAGGAGAATTGAGAGCAGTTCCAGGTAATCTGACTAAACAATACTAAAGCAGAAATGAAAGTAGAGGACATATACTTTAATAGTCCTGCCAACAAGACAACTAATTACCTCCTCCAATCTGAGAAAGTAAGAAATAAAGTATAAACAATTCTGTGATAGAATGTGTATGCAAGCTTCTGAACTGTCCTGATTTGACTTAAGTAGGAGCAAACTCCATGACTCATACTCTCACCAGCCAGTAGACACTAATTTCCAGTTGTCAAGTCCCTCATAACATTCCAGTCTCCTTGTCCAGGTAGCTCTGTTCCTTCCTCTTTGCTCTTTCTATCAGAAGAATTATATTTGTCACCTCCTCTCACCTTCCCTTTTATATAACTTCCAACCAGTACATCGAGACTTTATTTATGTTACTTCTACTATGCTCCAATTTTCCCCATTTTTGAGAATCGGGATCTTTCCTTAGTCCTCCATCCTGTTATCCTGTATCTTGTGCCACCTTCTTTCCCACACCTGCTCTATTCCTGCATGTGAGTGAGTTATCCACCTCCACAATCCCTGTCCAGCCATACGGCTGGCTGCCTGTGCTCCACCACAGCAAGTTGCTGAGCTGAGGCTCAAAACCAGGACCTGTTAGGGCAAGTACAGTTGTCCACTTCAAATGACCAAAGATCCCATTTTCCCTCCTGCTCCATAATCCCACATAGCAAACAACTGGCCAGGGAGAGCTGCTGGCTACACAGAGGATGGGTGAGGTTGAAAGGCCAGCACATGTCCACCACAGGAAGGAACCTCTCCTGTAGACCCATGACCTCAAAGAGGGCAGATGCCCAAAGTCTCTGCCCATTACCATGCAATAGGTCCCATTTCCCTGAAAATAATCCCTTTCCTGTCCACATTCCAGCAGGGGAAGTTCTCAGTAACAAGCATCTTTGAAATATAGAGCTGCTGAAGACTTTTTTTATGCTAGCCACATTGAAATGGATGTTCACAAGAAACACTAAATACACACTCATCATGCAATGCCATTTTTGTATGGTTGAGAATTTAGGTTCCTGCTTGGTCTTCCCTTCTCAAGGGTAATAACACTAATCTCCTAATATGACCTCCAATATAAGGCACTATTTCTCAGATTCCAGCTTGATTTTCTTCTTTCCTTCTGGATTGAAACTGGTCCACATCTTTTCTACAATATCTTACCAAAGCTGAACAGAACAAAATAAATAGTTTTCATGTCATACATAAAGCTCTGCTTACACTTCATGTGTTTACACTTTGTTGTTAGAAGACATCCTTTAAAAGTGCCCAATTTCCATACTTACTTTTTTCCCTGACCAACTTCATTGAATACAGATCCTCACAGACCCCTGTCTGAGACCCCTTTCCCACTGTCTCCTCCTAATCAGCTCCAAAAGAGTGACATGAATAGGTTACACTGCAGAAAAATCACACCGTGTGACTTTTCTGTAACATCAGCTTCATGTTATATCTGGTCCCAGATATAGTAAATGCAGAGTACCAATAAGACATTCCATTTAGTTTGGGGTCTTTGATGCTGACTTCATATTTTTATTGAAATCACAAAGACCCATTCCCACCTATATTAAAAAAGTGTTTACTTTATTCCAAGACTTCATAAATAATTTAAGACACAGTTAATATTCGAAGACCTTATTATCATCACAGCAGGCAAATGTTCCCAACAGTTCAGAGAGAATGAAATTTGATAGGAGAAAAAAAAGTCATAATAAATATTATATGGCCAAAGGGGTGTTTGGTTGAAGAGCATTCCTAAACCAGGCACAAGCAGTCTCTGGGGACTTCATTGTGTTTTTTATCCTGGCCTCTTCAGTCTTCTTCCTCATTTTCATTGTCACAATAAAAATTAGGAAGCTCCTAATAATAAATGTGATAAATAATTTAAATTCACATCCATGACATCACTGTCAATCCATGTAGATTAATGAAGTGAGCATCTCCTTTTAAACAGCAGAAATCATTATTTAAATACAACAAAGTGAATTATAGCTTAGTATATTACCTGCAGCATCAATCACACTGTTCCATTCTACAAGACAGACTTTAAATTAAGCTGTAACAGTCATCAGCATCATTCCTTTATGAATGTGATTGTCCTTACTTAAAAGATTCTTCAAAAAGCAAATCTAGAAGAATACATTTGTACTTTTTAATTTTAATTAAAAGCTTTTCTGGATCAATTTGCGGATCTATTATCAAGTACAAAAGGATCATGACTACATTTAGCCAGATCTATTGTAGTTTCAAGTTAATGCCAAGATAGTTGCAGACAATCTGACTGAGGAGAATTTCTAAAAACTATAATCTTGGCATTATTTACTGAGATTATGTCAGTATCAAAGCATTTATATAACATCAACCCATTACATGATGAGGATGGTCACCTCACAAACAGGGACAGAGACAAGGCAGAGGTGTTTATGACATTCTTTGCCTTTGCCTTCAATATGAATGATGACTCAAGGAAGTCTCAGTACCCTGAGCTGGAGGACCATGACTGCAAGAATGATCAAATCCCAGTGAACCCTGAAATTGTACACGATCTGCTGCTCCAGATGGATCTCTACAAATCTATGGGGCCTGATGGGATTCATTCAAGAACTCTCAAAGAGATGGCTGATGCCATCACAAAGCCTCTCTTGATGATTTTTCAGCCATATTGGGGATCCGGGGACATCCCAGTTGACTGGAAGCTGGCCAACATTAACCCAGTTTTCAAGAAGGGCAAGAAAGAGGACCCTGGAAACAGCAGGCCTGTCAGTCTTACTTCAGTGTCTGGTAAAATCATGTAAAAGATTATCCTGGGAGGTACTGAAAAGCACCTGAAAGACAATGCAGTCATTGGTTACAGCCACTATGGCTTCCTGAGAAGAAAGTCCTGCTTGTTAAACTCATTTTACTTTTATGACAAGGTAACCCATGTAGGTGATCAAGGGAAGTCAGTTGCTGCAATCTTTTTGGATTTCAGTAATGTGTTCAAAACTGTCTTCTCTCAAGATCCTTCTTGACAAAATGTCCAGTTCACAGCTGGATAAGCATCATGGGATGGGTGAGTAGCTGGCTCAGGCATTGGGCACAAAAGGTTATAGCGAATGGAGCAACATCACGCTGGTGACCTGTCACTAGTGGGGTTCCACAGGGCTCCGTCCTTGGCCCTGTGCTCTTCAACATCTTCATAAATAACATGGATGCAGGACTGGAAGGGCCACTAAGCAAGTTCTCATATTATACAAAACTGGGAGAAGTTGTTGGCTCTCTTAAGGGCACGAGGTCCTGCAGAGAGACCTGAACAAATCAGTGGGCTGGGCAATCTCCAACCGTTTGAAGTTTAACAAAGGTAAGTGCTGGATTCTGCACATGGATGGCACACTGCACAGAGAGAGTCGAGAAGGAGAGGCAGGAAAGCAGTGCCATGGAAAGGGACCTGGGGGGTCCTGATCAATGGCAAGTTGAATGTGACTCAGCAGTGGCGTGGCAGCCGGGAAGGCCAGTCCTGTCCTGGGGGGCATCAGGGACAGCATGGCCAGCTGGACAAGGGAGGGGTTTGTCCTGCTCTGCTCTGAGCTGGGATGGCCTCACCTCGAGTGCTGGGGTCACCACAATATGAGGAAGATATTGAACTATGGGAGTGTCCAAAGGCATGCCACAAGGACGGTGAAGGGCCTTGAGGGAACCCTTATGAGGAGTGGCTGAGGGCACTTGGTGTGTTCAACCTGGAGGAGACCGAGGGGARACCTCACTGTAGTTACAACCTCCTCGTGAGGGGAAGAGGAGGGGCAGACACTGATCTCTTCTCTGTGGGGACCAGTGACAGTTGTCCCAAGGGAACGGCCTGAAGTTGTATCTGGGCAGGTTTAAGTTGGATATCAGGAAAAGATTCTTCCCCCAAAGTGTGGTTGGACACTGGAACAGGCCCCAGGGAAGTGGTCACAACACCAAGAAGCATTTGGATAATGCCCTCGAGCACATGGTGTGACTCTTGGAGATGGGCCTATGCAGGGCCAGGAGTTGGACTCAATGATCCTTGTGGATCCTTTTTAATTTTCAGTGATTTGGGGTTATTTTTAGGACCACATGTTCATGGACACTTTCTCCTGCTTTTTTCTCTTGTTGGATTCACACTGTTCGGCTAAAAATTCAGGTTTAGCTGAACTTATCATGACTAACAACTGACACCTTAGTCCTCAAAATCTAACAATATAGGAGAAGATTTATTTACCTCTTGTCAAATAGCCTACATGCCACTTGCTATGAAAGGGCTCTCCACCAAATTAGACAACGTGGCTGAACAGAAAACCTGTGGGCTGTTTTCTCCCATGCCCAACAGCTTGCAGAGTGACCTTCAGCAAAGCACCTCCTGTTTGAAGTGGCAGTGGAACGGAGGTAACATACATGCTGACTTCATGTGCTATATACAGCTAAGCTGCCACGATGATGCACACTGCTCAGAGGTGACACACTCAGTATAAAACTCGCACCTACCTCAGAGAGACAGAAATTTACTCTCTGAAGATTCAGAAAGTTTTTATTTGTAACTGAAATTCCCAGAAGACATAATCAGTACCTGATGATTAAGAGAATGAAAATGGATTTTTAATGTGGTAAAATTGCATAGGAATGGCAACCRAATTCAGCCATTCTGTACATTCAGTACATTCTCCCTGAACATCATTAATGCAAAATGAAATTACAGCCAAAAGGTCAGGACATCAAAAGGAAAACATTAACCTAAAGAACATTGAATAGACATTTTTTATTTTACTCCCTTCCCTGTAAACTAGATAACAAGTGATAGTATTTACATTAAGAAAATATTCATTTTCTACATGCTGGTGGATGGAATCAGTTGTCTCCAAAAAACACATCTAGAGTCCTTTACGCTTTCTTAAGAAGACATCTGTGATGGTGTTCASAGGGATCCCAGGATGAGGGAAGAGATGAGGATTTGACTCCATGTTTCAGAAGGCTTGATTTATTATTTTATGATATACATTACATTAAAACTATACTAAAAGAATAGAAGAAAAGGTTTCATCAGAAGGCTAGCTAAGAATAGAAAAGAAAGGAATGATAACAGAGCTTCTGTCTCGGACAAAGAGTCTGAGCTAGCTGACTGTGATTGGTCATTAATTACRAACAAACCAACATGAGCCAATCACAGATCTACCTGTTGCATTCCACAGCAGAAGATAACCATTGCTTACATTTTGTTCCTGAGGCCTCTCAGTTTCTCTAAAGAAAAGATTTTTCATTAAAAGATGTCTGCAATAGACATCCATCCATGTTCTTCAGCTGACTGACTCACAGGGAGAAAGAGGCAGCTGATGCCCTCAAGACACAAAGGCAAGTAATGCCTCACCAAGTAAGCCAGACCCCAACTCCAGCTGGAGAGCTGACAATGTGCTAACCAAAGCATCACCCCAAAGTCTTCCATTCCTGAAATTTGACTCTTCCCTAGGACCATTTTTTTAACCTAGCTGAAACCCAAGAATGAATAAGGTGAGTCCACCTGTCAGTGTCCATCTTTCTGGATTCTGACTGCACAGCTCCACCACCTGTCACACCGCAAATTCAATGGACTGCATTACTATGAAATACAGTTTATGCTCTTTGAGATGCATTTACTAGAGTAAGCCAAAGGAGGAAGGAAAAAAGTATAGGCTACTGCAATAAAAATTGCATTCTCTCAACATGGAGCACAGTTATGCTTACCGAAAAGGGATAATGACATTAAAGGCATACACACGACTTGGGAAGGAGAATTTATTTATTTTTATAAAAGGGGTTGTACAATTTTGTATTATGCAGCCCCCCTTCACCCCCCCCCCAGATGAGGGGCTGCATAATACAAAAATAGGACTAGAATTGTGTATTTTTTAGTACAAATTTTCAAAAGAAGGTTCATGTGAAGTCAATGAAGAAAGCCTAATTACAAAGGATCAGCTGTGTACAAGACATAGGAAACTGTCAAATTATCTCTGGCTTTTCCCTAGTAATTAACATGTCTGAAAGAAATTACCCACACTGCTTACAAAGTAGAAATTCAGTACATCTCATGGTTACTGCAAATAACAAAAGCTACAAAAAACAACAGGTTGGTTTAATCATTATTCTTCCTAAACGTTATGACACCTCTCAATACTGAATGAAGGAGGACCTATGGAAAATTATTTCTATTCTAAAGCCCCTAAAAGCTATTTTTAAAGGGCAAAATAAAAAAAAAAAGAAAAAAGAAAAAAGTTGATTTATCAACTATAGCATAAAAAAAATGCAAAAGGTTCCAAAAAATATTTTTGCTAGCGTTGAACATGGAAAATAAAAGGTTTTCTCCATCCTTCAAAAACAACCAATTTTACTAAACTTAAAAATTGTGTGCTCAGTCAAGCATGACATCCATAAATAGATTCTTCATCAACTTGCCCTTCTGTTACATACAAAATTTGAAGTTACAATGTATTCGAGAGAAAAGAAAAGAAACCTGCTGCTAGGGCGGCTACAAACATGGTGGGCAAGTGACTTTTACAAAAAGCAACACTATAATGCAGATTCCTAACAAGTGATGGAGCTATAATAGTAATACTGCTGCCTTTTGCTCAGCCTGGAAATGAAAATTGAGATAATTTTAGTAATGAGATAATATAAGAGTGGATGTTTATTTGAAGGTTTTCAGGAGCAGTTATGGAAAGATGTCTCCAAAATCCTACCTCCTTCAGGGGTGAGTACATTTTTATAGATTTTAGGAAATTAGCATAACTAATAAAAAGCACCAATGAGGGGACAAGTGGTGATGCAATTTTTTCTTAGGTCATGCCTTTTCTCTGGAGCCCTTCCTACAGCAATAGCTGCACTTTGTCCACGAGAATGGACCTCAAAGAGCTGTTCTTGGCCTTGGTCCCCAGGGAGAGCCAAGACAGCAGAGGGGCCTTGTACACCCTGGAATTTTTGTCTTTCTGCCTAGGGAAAGGCCATGGAAAAGTACTGGGAAAACTAGTTACTAATACAATAGGTGACAGAGTTACAAATATATGTGTGAATAATATAGTGACAGAGTTACAAATATATGTGTGAATAATACAAAGAACATATAAAAGAAGAAAAAGGCAAAACCCAAATGGCATCAACACAGAAAATACAAACCTCATAGTAGCACTTTTCCACATTCAGGTGTCTTTTTTTTTAACTTTGAAAACATAGTATTAATATCAAAAAAATGAGTAAAGCAACTAATATGAAGGAATTTTAGCTTTCCAAGGAAAATATAGGTATAACAGTATGGATTTTAGGCAAAACATTATGTCAAGACAATTTAAAATAATTTTTTGCGAGATTAGAAATATGGTTCATAATGGATCTCCAGTGGTCATTACCAACACAACACCTTTGACTGACTATATAGACAACATGCTATGCTATACAGTATTTTCATTGAATTACTTGAAAAAATTTAATTACTTGATGGTGCAAAATCAGATAATAAATAATTAAGCCAAGAAAATCAGCGGTACAGTTCACTGAAGACAGTAATTTGACTTCCATAAACAACAAGGCTCAAATAAAGAACCAGAGATCTACTAGAAATTTTAAAAATAAAAATTAGGAAGGTTGCATTTAATTATATATTTCAAACTACAAAAGCTATGAACAAGACTTAGGGACCATTAAGAGCTAACAAAAGGAACAAAATTCCTAGGAAAACAGTCAGAAAAACTAATAAAATTAAATTTGAATCTGTAAAATTAGAATCTCATATAATCTGAAATAATAAAGAGTCTGTATGACAACTGTTGTTTTCACAGCTTCCCCAAGACAGCATCAGAGAATAATATCCAATTTGGTGCCCACATATTGAAAAGGGTACAGAAGAACATGACAAGAATGACTGAAGCAACTGAAAAGTATATTTTACAATAGCACACCACAACATATAACCTCATTTTACCTCAGAAAAAAAGGCTGAGGAGAGTGAATATAAATTGAGAATAAAGAGTTCTCTACATCAAAAGTTGTAGCCATGCTGTCTGAGACTAGAAAAGATAAACATATCATTAAGGGAAAAAAAAAAAAAAGCTGTGAAACTTGCTACACTTTGGTAGGGCTCAGAGGAAAACCAAAGAAGTTAAAAGGCAGCATTGTTTTGCARGAGAAAATGAAACAGTAAAAGGAACGGAAAGAGCACTAACAGGGATTTCTCTCTCTGCCTGCCCTGCATGCCCTGTGCTATCCACAGCTGACCAAAAGTATGAGGGTGAGAGCTCAATCAAACAGAAAAAAAGCTTCGTTAGAAGAAGATGCCTTAGTTAACCCAAAGGAGTTATCAAAAGAAAAAATGAAGCTGTCAGCAATCACACAGTATAAATAAAGATGATATGCAAATATACTGATGACAGCAACATTTGAACAGTACTTACACAAGTGCTTGCATACTAAGGCCTTTTTTAAAAAAAGAAATCAGCTAAAAGATGAATGTACAGAAACCAATGGCAATACRCTTTTTTCCTGAAGGCACTAGGCCAGCTGTGATTCTCTACACAAGCCTTTGAGATGCATATTTAAATGAATTCTTTTTTTCCTCTGGAAATTATATATAGAGAAACAAAACACAGCAGATGTTACTATGTTTCCAGATGTAGGTTTCTGTCCCAAATCAACTCTGGACACTGAATGTGCCCTGGCTCACTCTGCTCCTTGCCAGGCAGCAGCAAAGCACAGCCCATGAGCTCAGCCAGGTGTTGGCACCGCTGTTGTACAGATTTTGGGAGATTCTTCTAGGACGCTGATACCTTGAAATCTTTATGCATATGAAGTCTGTGTTTACAAAGGAAAAGGTTTTACTTCAGAGCTGTACAGCCATCAACATTTATTTTGTGAGACTTCTCTGTAAAATGGTGTCAGCAATGATCTTGCAATTTACAGCATCAACTGCCCCCTAGTTCTACACAGTTGGAGCTATGGGAGTTGCATATGCCCTTCTGCTAGAAGAGCTAGCTAGATAGCTCTTCTGCTATCACTGTGGACTGCCTGCTACTGCCAACATCATGGATGTGCCACAGCACTATTCATTATAGCCACACATAAGAAAAATAAAATTGTAAGTGTGGTGAAGCACTGGAACAAGTTTCTCACAGATCTAAATTGGAGAAGCAGAGTCTAGAGCATCTCAAATTCAGTACCAATCCTGCTTTCAGAAAGAGGTTGAACTAGAGTCCTTCTGAGCTCCTTTCCACCCTCAATGACCTCATTTCAGTCAACACCAGTCTGAGTTGACAGGGTAACAGCACATATATTTGATATAAAAACTGACTGCAGAAGGCCCAGGTAGCTCAGCAAGTGTCTCTTCCTCAGGAAACACTTCAACAGCTCACTCTAAAAGCATACTGCCACTTCCAGTGGCACATGACGTAGTCATCCTCTTTTAGAACTTCTGCAGGAGAGCAGTTCCACAGAGCATGTCAGCAAAGTCAAAAGCATCAACTACACCTTTCTATTTCTGTACTGAGCTGCCACCCAGCCCCATGGCCCCAGACTGCCGAACAGCTGCTCTGCCAGCTACCATGGCTACAGGCAGCAAATCCCTGAACAGTAGACACCTGTAATTTTTTTTTAAGTCTATGCTACTTCACCAAATATCCTCTCAGCTCTCCTCCCCTTGCATATTCCCCATGCTGCTCCCCTTTTTATATAAATCTGATTCTTTTCATACTCTGTGTCATTGGGTCACCAAGAAATCCCAAGCTAAGAATAACATTACTCCTGTTTTCCCTTTACAAGTATCTAACACATGGATAGTTGCCATCTTTCAGATTATTAAGAATCTTATTATAAACAAAAGATGTAAAAACAACAACCAATAACACAAACTACAGCCCCAGCCACATGATATGATTTCAGTCTTAAAAACACCCACATAAGAAATAGGATGTAGGAACAGTTTTGTTAATACAAAGACAGTAAAGAATGAACCCACATAGAATGGGTGAACCCAATTAACTTAAGTAAGAGTTGTATCATGCTTCTTTGAGACAAAAAACATTTTTTGCAAATCACTGAAAGGACCTTGCATGTCCCTCATCCTACAACCATTTCTATTTTATGGCTCTGTCTGCATCTCTAACACCACTGAAGGTAAGGACTGACTGCCTTGAAGGGTAGCATCTGTGCCTAAAGGAGTACAGAAACATGAACAAAGGGGATAGGATTCACTTTGCTAATCCTAAATTCCTGCACTCCATTTTACATGAAAGGGAGAGACAGCCTTGGGCACTAGATACAGAAAATGAAACAAATCCTTTGCTAACGCTCATTCAACCCATTACTATGCAGAACTAGACAAACTACCTCAGACTAGGTGCTAAACACCTGAGCTCTAGGTTAGGATGTGCTTTGGCAGAAGTAGTCTGAACAGCTGGGCATGGGTGAGAAAAGCCTTCTTGACTGCCTGCCCTGTAAGGTCCTTGTGTTTGCAGATGGGCAACAGAGACCAAGAGATGCAGGAAACAGGAGAGCTGGAGGGAGCTCTCCCAAAGCCAAGGAAATGCAGAACCTTGGTGCAGTCACAAGGCATTCCTGTGGGGAAGCACCCACAGGGAAGTGGCGCTCTGCTGCTCCTGGGCATGGGTGTCACAGTGCTGTCAGCTACTACACAAGAGTAGTAGCTGGCTTCAGAGTTTATTCCTCTCATAATTAAGCTCTCATAAGTACCCTTGAGTTAATTTGGAAGAGCACATGAACATGATGAGAGACAGAGAACTATTTAGGAGAGTAAATACAGGAGTACCATTAAAAAGCCAAAGCACTCCACAATCACAAGTAGTAATCTTACAGTAATATCAGGTATTTTCTCAAAATGTAAACTCAGTGCTTCAGGACTTCGGCATACAGCAAAATACTGTGCAATAAGTAATAATCCATTATAATGTATGTGATTTATAGCATCAAAAGAGAACCTGCCACAACAGGAACTGTGTAGAACAAAATTCAATGTAAATGCAAAATCACTTTTCATGTTCAAGCAGGGGCAAATCCATCAAACAAAGCTCAATAAAAATGACAGTAAGACTGAACTAACAGAGTTCCTCATCATTGCAAAGAACAGAATCACTACTTAATCTCTGTAGCATACAAAAGGTTTTGGTTTCACACACCTCATCTTTTTCAAGGAACCAGCCAGTTATCACCAATATCATCAACAGAACGTCAAGCTTTGCAAGTTTGGTATCACTAATCACACCAAAGAAATATATGAACTAAATATTTGCTTTTTGGAACAAAGCAAGGAGGAGAATTAAAATGTGATCCCGTGTATCATCTTCGTTCACATTATTTTGCATCTTTGTTGAAGTTGCAGGACCTTATTAATTAAGTTGCAACAATTATTAATTCCGTCCCAGAAAGAGTCACTGCACACCTTTTCAGAATTTTGGAGGGAAAACAAGGATCAGTCATTTTAAACTCTAGAAAATACACAATTTCTAACAAGCTTATTTTCTTCCTGTTTTTATAACCACAATATTAGTCATACAACATAAAACATTACAACTGGAAATGAAGCAATACATGAAGTAAATAGATTTTTCTTAGTGTTACCTAAAGGTTTCCAATGTAATCTCTCGAGACACTTGCTCTGGCCCTGGACATCCTACCCATCACTCCCAGGAAAAGAGGTAGCTACAAAAACTTCTTGAAAATCATTAGAAGATGTTATTCTTTCTGTTGGAGGTCTACAGTGAAGCAGCACCACTATCTCCTCTCCTAGATGCCTTTCACAGCTTCTCAATTTTTCAGGAACAACTCCTCAGCAGATTTCTAAAACCAGTACATCCCAGGAAGTAGAGCACAGGATTCAAATTAACCCATTCTGGGACTTCTTTCCAAATCCCAGTTGCTTCACTTACTAGTCTAGGTTCTCACTAGAAAAAGTCTCTGGGAAGCAGAGCAGCAGAATACTAAATATTTTGTCCATTCAATTTCCAAAGGTTGATAAAAAGCCAAAGAATTTCTCTAGCTCTCCTAAATGAAAGAAGGACAAGGCTGAGAAAAATTTATAAAGGACATTCTGAATGGGGACAACAAAATCCAAAATCTTATTAGTGTCACATTTTCAASTACGCATTTTTATTTGTTATTAGTATCTCTATCAACACCTTCATGAAAACAAATAAAAACTTCTAGTGGAAGATAAAGCAAAATATGGCTGCAGACAGAATTCACTCCCTCCCCAAAAAACACAACAGGTTCCTATGACACCAGACCAATTTTCAACAAACCCAGTTGCATAAAATTCAGTCACGTATCTCAGACACACACAGCTGGTTCACTTTGGAAGTTAAAGAAAACTACTCAGCTTCTGAAGCACATCTGATATTTGKTAAAGGGCTTTGCAGTTTTCCTTTGCCTGAAAAGCAAACTTCTCTGCACAAGACTTTTATTCAAAAGATACTGATTATCCTACAAGTATTAGATCTCAATTGAAGGGAAAACAATGAGGTTTGTTTCACTCCCATATGAATCTTGTCAAGYTGGCCAAGAAAACAAGCTTGATCAAAAAAAAAAAAGAGAACAATAATTTGTGTTCATTTGGTTCCTTACTTATCCAATAAAAAGTATTCTTGCTACCACCCTGGGACAGAATAAAGAACAAAACCAAGAGATACAACAACAAATGCAATAATGTATTGTTCCCTGTATTCATACTAAAGGCCAGTAACTGTTAAAAGGATTTCATTTGTGCAAAAAGAAAACACATAAGAAGATCTTCTATYCACTATGGACAGTTACTTTCATCTTTTAAGTAGCTTCTCTTTGTCTTAAAAGATTTTTTAAAAAATCTGATATTTCTTATGCAGGTGCTTCTCCTAAAAGTACTCAGATTTGAATGCTAAATTACCTTGTGTGCCAGACAACTGCTTTTTAAAATAAATATGAATTTTTTTGCTATTACTTTGATATTTTTTTAAAATATCATCAAGTCCTTTTTTTACTGATCACATTTAATATATTCTGCTTTTAACATCTAGATATTTTTTCCCTATGATATATTGAAACATCATTATTTTCTGCTCAGTAGGTGCCACACAGCATTACTCCATGGTTAGCCAGTCTATTTTATGTATCAAGCACACTCTGGAAAGCTTATTTTATTTTTATAAAAGAGTTCTTAAAAATAATAAAAAAAAACTGTAGGGAACCTTACCAACCCTGAATTATTTTAACTTTCACAGCYTAATTTCCAAGGTAACTTTTCCCAAACCCCTTTACTGTCAACATCATGCAACTTGAGGGCTTTCAGCTTGGTCACAAAGTAGATGTAATGAACCTAATGAAGCAAGTGACTGGGAAAAGCTACCATGATTTACTGAGAGCAAGCCACACCAAGAACCTGATCAACTTCTACAACAAAATAATCTCTTCTGTCAACATAGGGAGAAGAACGGGATGTTGTTCACCTGGACTTCAGCAAAGCATTCAGTGTTGTATCCCACAGCCTTCTCCTGGACAAACTGGCAAGATACAGATGGGGTGAGCTGTGTGCAAGATGGGTTGGAAGCAGACTCAGAGGTCAGACTCAGAGGGTGGTGACCATGGGTTTTTACTCAGGCTGGCAGCCTGTCACAGGTTATCCCTCAGGGATAAACACTGTTCAATACCGTTATAAATCATGGAGGTGTTGGGATTGAAAATGCCGTCACCAAGTCTCCTCATGACACATCAGAAGGGAGACCCATCCTACAGACAGCTGGACAGACTGGAAAAGTGGAGTAGAGAGAACAGCATGACATATGACAGAGAAGTGCCAGGTCCTGCACTTGGGGCAATATAACCAAATCCTATCCAAACAGGACAGGATTTATATGGCTGGGGAGCTGCTGCGTGCAAAGGGACCTGAGGGTGGACAACAAGCTGACCATGAGTCAGCTGTCACTGCACCAAGGTATTGAATCCTGGGCTGAATCCTCAGGGGCATTACTAGCAGAGGTAGGGATGTGATCATCCCACTCCGCTCAGCATTTCTCAGGCCACATCTGCAGTACCAAACCCAGTTCTCATTCCCACAATTCAAGAAAGGTGCAGACAGACCAGAGAGAGTCCAAAGAAAGCCCATAAAAATGACCAAAGTGTTATAAAACATGCATTTTGACAAAAGACAGAAGGAATTAAACCTGGAGAAAGGAAGGCTCAGGAAGAACCTCACAACAGTATTCCAGTATGTAATGGGTAGCTACAAAGAGGATGGAGGCTCTCTCTTCAAAGAAGGCCACATGGAGAAGACAAGGGGCAAAGGGTACAACCTATACCAAGAGTGGTTTCACCTCAGCATAAGATACACATTCTTTATAGTGCAAATGATCATTCCCTGCAACAGCCTCTCTCCAGGGATGTGGTAGAGATCCCATCACCAGAGGTTTTCAAGATGAGATTAGAGAGGGTGGTAGATAATTTCATCTAGGTTCCAAATCCCAAGAAAGTTTGGACCAGATTATTTTTCAAGGTCCCTTCCAACCTGGGCTGGTTTACGATTTTATGACTGTAATTTATGAAAGCAAATACAAAATTTTTTGTAGCTATTCTAGCTTTATTAAACCTTTTTTCCCCCAGAAAAGGATGCTGAAATCAGTGGGGCTGTTCTTTCTTTGGCTTTGGTTTAAGGTTAAGACTATTGTTACATGCCACCACCTTCTTCCACCTTCATTTTACTTCTTAAAAGAGCCAAAACCAACATTCCACATCACAGGCCATTTTAGCTCAAACCACAAGTTTTCCCATGGGGGACACAGGCATTGTGGTAACCGAGTTTCCGAGGCTCTGCAAGCCTCGTGGTAGTCTACCTTCAGAGATGCAATGATCTCATGTTTCTTAAATTTCTCTGCCTGAAGGAACTGAGACTAAAAACAAATCTATGAAACAAACCAATGTGACTGAAATAGAGCAGAATGACATACTTTATCTAGGCTATTTTTAGAGAAATGTATTAAAACCCTCAGTTCTTGTTAAACATATTTTTCTTTCACGTTTTTTCATTTTTCTTTAGCAATTGCAGCTTGTTACTATCCTCCTTCTTCCAAAACAATTTACATCCAAGTGAATTAAATAAATAAATCCTCCCAAGCATTCTCATCCTAGAAGAAACACAAACAAAATGCAGAACTACTTCTCTGTGAAAGCAGTTCACATTGTTCCTAGATGATGCATTAGCACACAAAGCTTATATAAGTGCTTCATTTACTGAATTAGACATACACCTAGCATGGCAAACAATAGTCTTAATAAAAAGGTATTAACAAAAGAAGGCTGGCCAAGTGAGATGTGAATTATCTTTGATCACTGAAGCAGAAGAAATCTGAGAACAGCCAGCATGCCTCATCAGGTAACCAGCACAGTCTTCTGAATCTCATTTGCCAAACTTCACCTAGCAGCCTGGCCATAAAAAAAAAAAAAAAAAAATTTAAAGGGGGTTTTACTGCATCAATGCAGGTGTTGCCTGGCACTGGAACTCCAGCCCAGAGTCTTTCCACACTGCTTATCAACAGTCCCCACAAAAAGAGTCCACGTAGACCAGCTCACAGCTCCCTACATCCACCACCTGTATGCTCCTCCTGTGTCACTCTGATGGYACAAGGGCTGTGTGAGCCCCAGGGGGGCAGAGGGACAGACAGGGAGACATTGCCAAGACAGTCCTGGCAGAGCACGAGAAAACATCACCCCACCTGCATCCTGCTAAGGCTAAACAGAGTAACAGCAATGAACCACTCTCCTCTACCAGATCAGCTTCCTCCAAGTGTTCATGTGAGCAAAGCTCTGAGGTCAGGAAAAACCTAGGGCTGTCTCCTGTCAATCTAAGGCAAAGCTCAAACTATAAAAGGTTTTCAGCTGTCACCAAAAGGCACCTACATTTACAATTTACATAAAACCTACATATTGAGGAAACAAATGATTGGGCATTCTGCTTATCTGTAGAAAAGACTAGGCAAATTCAATTCTTATTTTATAAGATGATATTACTGAATTGCTCTTTTATAATATGCATCCCTCAACACTTGTGCCCATTCCTCTCCATGAAAATCTTTACTAAGGGGCAAAAGGATTTATACAATTTGATAAGAAACCAGAGTATCCCTGGCAGTGTTGAAAAGATGCGTGGATGTAGCACTTAAGGATGTGTTTGGACTCAATGATCTTAGAGACTCTTCCCAACTTTAATAATTCCATGATTCCATTATATATTGCCCTTATATACTATTGATACCAGCTGTATGTTGGTTCTTCTGAACTTTTAGCTGCAAAAACCCAAAAAAAGCCTACTCATAGGGAAAATAGRGTCTGAAACTCTGCTGTTAATTGTACATATTTTATGTATTTACCCTATTCAGTGAAGGCAAGATTCTCCTTGAATCTTGGATACAAAAGGCATGTCAAAAAATATAAATAATAATTACTTAAGATGTACTCCTTATAAATTGATATATTCTTCTTTACTTTTTTTTGGTTTTGGGTTTTTTTTTTTTTTTTTGGTAGAAATTTTGTCACAGTCACAACATTCTTGTACTACTCAGTAAATGAGGTTTAAAATTGGATAAAATCACCAGCATACAGCTTTAATGCAAACCCTGCTACGGAAGTATACAATGATATTCATTAAATCACAGATTTATAATCTTTGTTAAAAACAGATTCTTCTTAAAATGCACATTTTTATTAAGACATCCTGCAACCCCCCTGGACAAAGCATTAAAAAGTTATAGGCATTCTATAATAAAACCAAAATATGACATATAAAGACCAGAATAAGTGCAATTACGTAAATTAACAAAACTTGTCTGGTTTTCATCTACATGCACCGGGTTTTTATTTTTATAATGTATAGCTGGTCCTTCATCCTGAAATATGAAGATGTACAACCTTCATGAACTACTTTTTTTCCTAGCTTTCTACCTGTGGAAACAAAAAAAATCTGGGGGAGCTTTAACAAAAGTCTAGAAAGTAATTATGAAAATGCAAATTTTGCAAAACTGAAATTCACTTATTATTTGTATTTTCTTACAATAAATAAACCAAGTAAGTCAGACACAAGATTTCTTATGTCTGACAACAAATCTCTTACCAGTTTGTGGGGTTTTTGGTTTGGTTTTGTTTTAAAACAGGGGAGCATCTCTTAAATTTCTACAGTACCCATTAAACAGGGGTCTCCAAGCAATAGTTGCCTGAGTGTCTCTAATCCACTCAAGGAAGAACCCTTCCTTAAATCTTTAAGGGGAAGAAAACTGCAAAAATAACAAAGTAGCAATTTTTTAATACAGTGTTATATAAACTTTTACGTAATTCACCACACTGCTGAATAGAAAACGTTATGTGAAAGGAATCATCACTTTCAATAGATTTTGATCAGCCTTTCCACACAACAAACCATTCTAACAGAGTCGTCCTGAAAAACATGCTTCAGATATCATTAAGTCTGAACCAGAAAACAGATGCTTAAAAATAACTTTTGCACTTCTAACCTTTTAGACTGCACCATTCAATTATGCATGCTTTTATGAATATCAGTCTGGAAATAAAATAGAGCTCTAAGTATTACCCAMAAGGGGAAAAAAAAATTTAAAAAAAGAAGAAAATAGGAAGGAAGAGAATGACACATCCTGCAGGCACAAAGAGGATGTGGATCCTCTGGAGCCCAGGCTGCCTGGCAGCACAGCAGGAGGAGAGCACATCCAATGGAAAAGAGTTGCATAATGGGYAATAGTAATGCAAGAGTTAAATGTTACAAAACTACTTTGTCCAGTCATCCTCAGACAAAGGAAACACATCAAGAGGGAAATGGAGAGYAAATAGGACACTGCTAATGGAATTTCAGTGGTCTTTATTTCTAGTTTTCAAAATAAACAACCACAGAAGAGAGAGATCTGCAAAACAGTGAACAGTTGGAAGACAAGCAGAAAGCTATGATTGATCAAAACCTTCTCAAAACATATTTACTAGGGTAACAGGAACAGAATTCAAAAACCAAATTTCAGGTGTGCATTGTTAGGACTTGAATTAGGAATTAAGCCAGTTGGGCACACTCCCACTGAGAAGAAAGAGACAAACTTTCAGCATACAATCCTACCATAAAATGTCATGTATTTTCTGTCTCAGTCCACAAGGCCAGGCTGTATATAGACAGAAGCTACTGAAAACAGTTGGGAAAACCTGCAGAACTGCTAACTCCAGAAATGAGAACATTTTCAGTCACACAAGAGTGCCTTCTAGAAAAATTGGATCAAAGAGATACGTCCCAAGGGTGCAAGTATTTAAACCACTGTTTACAACCCTGAATTCCTATGTTAGAGAATCTCCTTTTGGAACCTTAAACAGTGAGGAGTCACTGAGTCACTACACTGCCTGATTGTAGGGGGTGGGGAGATATTTCCCAGCAGACATCACACTGAAAGATAAGGCGGCCTCCATATTTGTATCTTACTCATAATTACTTGAGTTACAGAAATCATTGTACACATCCCACATGGAAACAGTCTGTCTACTCAACCTGCAATGGAAGTTTTAAGTTTTGTACATGTCAGAGTTTTCTACTGATGATGCTCAAATTCTTGGGTTCAGAATATGAAATACAGAAAAAAATACCAGAGATGTACAGAGATGTAAAGAAAAAAAGAATATGAGAGCATCACCCCATATAGGACATTCCTGCCTCAAAAAGAAAACAAAAAACAAGAAGTCCACATACCAAAACACCAAAACTGTCATCCTTAAACAACAGGTATCTTCAGTCTTCTCTACACCAAGGGTTTCTGCTATGCAAGGAGGTAAACACTCAAACTTGATTGCTGCACACAGGTTGATGGTATTTTTTYAAGCACATCTCTACACAGGAATCCAAAACACACCAACACATGAAGAAAAAACATGCAGTCTGTGTCTCACCACTTAAAGTTATGATTGTTTATTCTGTTTTCTGAGTGGTTTTATGTTGGGGATTTTTTGGTGTTTTTAGGGGGATTTTTTGTTTTGTTGTTCTTGTTGTTTTTTTCCCCTGGTTAGACTTCATTTGGAATAGGCAATGCCAGGGTATTTTCAACTAATTTGAAATGATGGGGAGTCTGTATGGAAGGCCTAACAAAAGGGCTTATGTAATACAGCAAAACTTCCTGAATGCCCACATGCATTGTTTGAATTCTGAAGCAAAAGGGGTACTGCCATCCTCTCCTGCCAAAGGCTCAAAATTACACATTCAGATTCCAGCAGAAGACTTGCAAGAGTTTAACAGAAATAATGATAGCCTGTCCATCAAATGGCTGCCAGGTACAAAAGCTTTATATACCTCTTACTCCCACTGTCTGAATGATGCTTTTAGAAAGAAAAAAAAAGTAATTTGCTTTGTATGGACTTCACAGTCCCCAGGCTTTCCTTTTTATTCCCCCCCTTCTCTTCCCTTCAAGAAAAAGAATCTGCCTAAAAGGAAACAGCTTCTCAATTCTAGAGTTACAGGTSAGATTCTCCTGTTCATTGGTGGAATTTAGCATAGTAGTAACTGCCATTTATCAGCATCATACATGATTTGGTATTACTTCAAACCCAATACATTTTAGTGGTTTTGGTCTGTCATATGAAGTGACAGTAATGCTTCTGCAGAGCAGTTTTCCTTGGATTTTTAAAATTTAATCCTTGCGCTTTTCAACAGATAGCTTTCAAAAGTATAAAAAATATATTTAGTAAAGCTTGAACTTGCTTGCATAAACAAAAAAAGCTGTAAGATTTGGTTCTCTTCTCACTTGCTACCTGAAAAACAGTTACCTGAATAACCTCACAAAATGCTTCCCAGAAAACACTTTTTACACRTAGGCAAAAAATGCAGTCTCTTCTTTAACATAATTTCTCTTGACTATTTACAACTCTTATGGTTGCTCTCTTACATGTTGTATTAAATTCAGACTAACAGCCTAGACATCTCAACAAATCCCTTCAAATCACACTATGGCTTGCTGCAAGCTGCTAATTTAAGGCAGCTTGCTGCTGCCTTAAAAATCACACATAAAAGTTAATGAAAGTATGAAGATCAGCAAAAGTCCAAACTCCTAGGGAAAAAAACTCCAAACTATAAATAACAGGTGACTGAATAGTAAGGTAGATAACACACAATTATCACCATGACAGCCTCTGCACTCCTGTTTCAAGAGAAACTGTCATCTGCATTTCGATGCCCTTGAAAGTCAATTTTTTAAAATATCTCTTATTCCACTATTTTGCTCAGGTTTAATCTGTTGCATTAGYGTGCTGTATAATTAACAGCCAAGCAATATGATTTTGCTGCAGAATCCAAACCTGTAAGACAGACATTTCAGACATGTTTTCAGCTGTCTTAGTATGGAGACATAACTGGTGGGTGCCAAGCGCTACTACACATATTCCCTTTTTGAAATGCAAATATGGTGAACAATTACCACATAAATGCTCTTTGAGGTGATCATGAGCTGCTGAAAGCTGCCCCAAACATGTGGTGCAGGTGGCAAATATAGATGCAACAGGGGATTCCTATATCAGGGAGCATGGAAGAACTGCTGCAAGGGATACAGCATGATGTGTCCTTGGGAAGTCAGCTCCTTCCCAGCTGACCAGCCACAGGAGATCTTGGGATAGATATAGTCCTTTGCAGAGGTACCGGCTCCTGAGCTTCTTAGCAAGTGATGGCACAATGTTATATGAAGGTTGTATTTTTATATGCAAAGATTGGTCACACCTGAATCATTACATATCTATTAATAATTCTTATTGGGAGATGCAAAAATAATAGYATTGAATTTTGAGGATGAAGTTTGTCCCTAACGAAAAAAGGAACAGACAACAAGTCTGCATTCAGAAAACAAAGGAGGGATAGCTAATTCAGCTTTCCTCAATAGGAGATGTGGCAGATACTATGTCATCTAGGCACCAGAGCCTGCATTTATGAAGTTGAGCACTTGACTAGACAGCTATTATCTTCACTGAATTCCTTATTTGTGAGACCAGTTTTGAGTAAGGGCAATGAAACAGAGACAAATCCGGATGGAGTTTCAAATACCTCTGGACAACAAAGGTAAAGATCAATCCCTGACATGACAGAAAGCATTACCTCATTCTTAGGTGTTTCCTACACTCACAGACACATTTTAACTTCAAAACCTAATTATTTTAAAAGGACCCAGCACAGGTTGGAGACAGACTTGCCACAAAATGCAGAAAACTGCAAAAACTTGCAGGAAACAAACTCAGTGATAGAGTCTAACAAGGCAACAGCATCCCATTGCACCCTTCGGAGTCACACACTTTGGAGGCCCCTCTATGCTTTTGTAACAAAATAGGCTTAAAGCACAAAGGTTATAGCACCAGCTGCACCAGGCTCCCAAAAAGTTGGTTTAGCCTTGGTCCCAGAAGCTTATGATCTTAAGTTTCATAACAGCATTCAGAACTCAAAGAACGATTTGTCATTAGTTAGAAGCAGCTGGTTCCTTTAACCTAAAAAATGATACTGAAATTTAAATTAGTCATTTCTAGTAAGGACCTCAACTTGATGTTACTTCTCCCTTCCTAGATCATCTTCTTAGAAGTTGAAGAAAAAGCTTTCTGTCTTAGTTACTRTTACTTGCAGCTATATAGGAAGAAGAGGAAGAAACTGTGAGCCTCTCTTTGTAGAGCAGGTGAATGCTACTTGCTTCATCCTCTACAAAGATGAGATAATAAATTACACTGATATTTTTTCACACTTCTGGTTTCTTTGAAGCATAGGGAAATTACACACTGCAGCTGTCCCATAACTTAAAAAGACCCCAAAAACAAAAACAAACRAACAAACAAACAAAAAAACAACCAATCCAACAAAAAAAAAACCTCCAAGAAAAAAAAGAGGAAACTGCCAAGCAATCAGTAAGACTCTAATGCTGCACAGAAAACAAAGCAGAATTCAAAAGAAAGGATCTCAAACCCTTTTCACCCTGAACTGGCATATAAAACCTCCAGGGAACTCCAGATTTACTTCCAGGCGGATTCAAAGTCTGAGCAGTGGGCCTAATCTCTGGCAGAAAAAGAAGCACCACTGACTAGCTTTTAAACACTGCTTTAACTCTTCACTGGTGTCTTTATGGGTAACTTCAACATAGAAGTATAAGTATATAATAGAAACTAAACATTTTTGTTATTACTAATGTATTTTTCGAAGAATAAAAGACCATAAAACAAACACTGGGTATTTGCAGGAGGATGGTGTAAATGTATTACCCAAATGCTGTTGTCATCGCGTGAACATACTTGCTAGCTTTTGGAGATCCCAAGAGTTTTGCTTAACGAAGCAAGTCAAGGAAAGGAAAAGGATGATTCCTCATCATTAAAACGTGAGTCTTTTTGCTGAGAGTGCAYCCATGGAAGATAATAACTAGCTGACACTAAGAAAACTGCCAAGGTTTTCTGCAGTACATTATCAATATGTTCAAAATGTTCCCATTAAGACAYGCATTTTTTTCTCTTCAACTCTTTTTCATTTTACTATGAAACAATCAAATATCTTCAGTTATTTTCCTTTATAGAAAGGAAGAGTACGTTCAAATGGTTGAGCATCTCAGCAATCACAAAGGAAATTGGTACTTAACATGAATTCAGATCTCTTGATGCCCCACCCTATACTTTAGGAAGTGTACACTCACTTTGTGGAAAACACAACTAAAATTAAAATATTTCATATCAGATGTAATTCATTCCAATAACCTGAGGAAGTTATGCTGCAGTCTTAAACACAGTGCAAATATACTCCTACTATAACTCACCCCAGTTTCAGTCTCCTCATATAAACCCTTGCAGTAACACAATGTAAAACAGACAGACTCACCACAACAGGTCTTTTTCATTCCTATTCTTGTATTTTATTAAGCACTGCTGACCATGCTGCAAGTAGTTTACCGAACAAAACTGCAAATAAGCTTAGCCTGCTATTATTAAAATATAATCTTCATTTTATTTTCTAATTACCATACCTACCATCTTTTGCAGAGCCTTGACTGCTCACTTGAAGCTTGGCAGTTCCCAAACCATTGGAATGTTTTAGACCAAAGCCTGTTACCACATATGATCAAGTATTTATGCACAATCACTTCATTAAAAATATTTARCAGTTCAATTTCTCACAAATACTGAGGAATAAGATACTATGCAAGAGGCAGAACTGCAAATCTCTTAAGATTTCTCCTGTTGTTACATCATTTTTTTTTTCCACAGATCATAGCATCAATGAGGTTGGAAAAGACCTCCAAGATGATCAAGTCTGATCTATGACCCAACATCACCCTGTCAACCAGATCATGGCCCTGAGTGCTGAGCCCAGTCTTTCCTTAAGTACTTCCAGGGACAGTGACTCCATCACTGGGCAGACCATTCCAGCATCTAATCACCCTTTCYGTGAAGAAACRCTTCATAAACTCCTTCAACCCAAACCTCCCCTGGCATAGCTTAAGATCATGTCCTCTTGTCCKGTCASTGGTTACCTGGGAGAAGAGGCCAGTGCCCACCTGGCTACAGCCTCCTTTCAGGGACGTGTAGGGAGTGGTAAGGTCTCCCCTGAGTCACCTCTTCTCCAGGCTAAACCCCAGCTCCCTCATGGGGAGGRAGGACCCCTGGTCCTCATAGGACTTATGCTCCAGACCCTTCCCCAGCTTCATTACCTTYCTCTGGAATCTCTCCAGCACTCAGTGTCCTCCCTGAACTGARGGGCCCAGAACTGGGCACAGGACCTGGGGTGCAGTACAGGCAAAGAATCCCTTTCCTAGTCATGCTYGCCRCACTATTTCTGATCCAGGCCAGGATGCCTCTGGCATTGTTGGCCCCCTGGGCACMCTGCTGGCTCATGTTCAGCAGTTGTTGATCAGCACCCTCACGTCCCTCTCTGCTGGCTCCCACTTTCCAGCCTCTGTGATCCAGCCTACAGCACTCCAGGGGTCCACTCCAGCAATCTATCCAGCCTGTCCAGGTTCCTCTGCAGAGCYTTCCTACCCTCCAGCAGATTGGCACTCCGACACAACTGGTGTCATCTATGAATTTGCTAATAGTAGACAYGACCCTCTCATCCAGATTATCGGGAAAGACATTAAACAGGAATGGGCCCAACACAGATCCCTGTGGGTCACCACAAGGGCTGGATGCCAGCTGGATGCAGCACCATTCAGCAACTCTCTGGGCCTGGCCATCCAGCCAGTTCTGAACGCAACAAAATGYGCACCTGTCCAAGCCAGGGGCTGCCAGCTTTCCCAGAAGTGTGCTGGAGTCCTGCTGAGGATGAAGGCACAAATCAACGCAGTGCTACAATTATCTATAAAACAATCATTTTGATACCCCTCCCTGTTCCCAGGATGTTTGCTTTTCCTAAGCATAAATAATGTTCTAATCTATCACTGTGTTATGGAATGAATACCCCTTGTCCTTCCTCTGCTGATGTAAACCAATAATGAGCAAGGTGGGAATGAACAAGATGTTAATGGCATGAGCGGCAGTCAGAAGAAAAGAGCCCAATTTACAGCATAGGAGGATGGGCAARAGGAGCAGATTTATGAACATGGGCTAGATGGTAACATTGGAAATAAAAAAGCCAAGGACCAACAACAGAAAATGAACTGACTACCTGGGAAGCACTGCAGTTAACTACATTATTTGTATTTACCTGCAGACTGCAAGAGGTAATCAAGATGATGAATCTAGGCAAGCARCTAGAAAGGAAGACTGAAAAATAAAGCTTCCAAATACTTTTAACAGTAAAAAAGGAACACTCTTTCTTTGCTTGATATTCTTTGTTAAGCAAAATTCTTGGGACCTCCAAARGAAAGCAAGCATGTTCATGTCCCATGTCATGGGAACATTATTTGGGTAATATATTTGCATTCCAAAATGTCAGCAGCCCTCTGCTTGGCACTTTTACCACAACTGACTGATGTCCCATAATTTGAGAACTGCTATGCTTCAGAAGACAGTAAAACTTGATCCTAACACTTCATATCCCACAAGACCCTAACTCAGATAAATGTTCTAATAGCAACTGATTTGGTATATATATTTAAAGTTTTAATAAATTACTGCTTTACTTGAAGTCCTCCATTTCATATAAGGAACTTCTAATCAATGTTTTTCTCTGAATGCCTCTGAAATTTACTCCTTTTTTTAAACTTTGCTTTTATACTGTTATTTTCCGCAGTCTCACACTATTTAAGAAGCTTTATTTGAAATCTCTCAAATTTTGACAAGATGCCTTTCATCTCATGCACTTCTTTTGAAAATTTCACGTACWTTTCAGGCTTTATAAAATAAACTTACGGATTTAAAATAATTGCCCTGTGAAAATAATTTTCTTTTTTGTGTTTTCTAACAATCCTTCATGCAACATCAAAACACAGTAAAACATGCAATCCAGCACATTAAATATGACAAAGCAGCAAGACTTTATCAATGTAAGTAAGTGTCTGAATGGGGCATGCCAAGAGGATGGAGCCAGGCTCTTCTTGATGGGGCCAAGCAATAGGACAAGAGGCAAGGGGAAGAAACTGGAACACAGGAAATTCCACATGAATATGAGAAAGTACTTTTTTACTGTGCAACCTACAGTTACCTACAGCTATGGCCTTAATATGAACAAAGAATAGGTGACATTCTCAAGAAGATAAGTATAATAATGTGAAATAAAAGACTGCACTAACTGACTTTAAAACAGTCATCTAAAGGGTAAATTTCCAGAAGAAACAGGTATTGCATTAATGCAACAGGAAACTAGACTAGAAGGCTAAATCTCCATAATTACTGAAGGAAGGAACTAACAAATTTCTGTTCCTATGTTTCTATACAAGAGTATTCATTAACAGTAGATTAAAATGCATTCCTGCAGAGGATTATTTGCTATACAACCTACTTTCATGAGGGAAGACTGCTGATTGTAAGGAGTAACTCAGAATTTTTTTTCTAACATGCCTGCTTAAATTTTTTTAAATTTTTTTTTGGGGGGGAAGGGGAGGTCTGTAAAAGACACCTTAGAAGAATCCAGGAAAAAAACATTGTTTGATGATTCTGTGAATACATTATGCCCATCAAACTGCCCCACAAACTACAAACTGAAGAAAATAAATACTCAGGATTACAACAGTCATTTGTATTTTAGTAGTGACAACCAGCGACTTGAAATTGCAACAGTTAGGATGATATCTGCTATACAGAAGGAATAGCTCATAATGGTGGCAGAAAACTAGATTTAGCATTTTGAGTAACAATCTTTGATTAAGGGACTTGGCATTGGCTGGAGTCAATTATTTGATTTTTTTTCCCCTCTTACCAAAAAGACTTCCAGCTGGTCCATTCTTCTGGGGAAAACAGCTGCTGGCTGACATTGGCATCTAGCAAGCATCCATTAAAAAAACACCAAGAAAATCTGAGATACAAAARTATTGATTAAATGAACAGCCTTAACAACATGAAGCAATTATTTAGTACCCCAGGTAAATCAGTATGCATTTTATTTTTAGTATGTTTAAGCAAGGTCTGCAGGACACCTGGCAAGCTTTACACAGAGGAGTAAAGGTGAAATGTGGCTTTTAGGTTGTTTTTCTGGGGTTAGGTTTTTTTTTTACTTAAAAGACAGTGTATGTTTTTGAACTTCAGCTTAGGTGTTTTTCCTATGATTCTAGAAAATTATTCAGCAGTTGAGCTGATTTACTAATGAATCAAATGAATACTATAGGGATGCACCAAATGAAAAGAAGAAAATAGGAGTCATTAATTTTGTAATGCAATAAAGCCTTGGTGGAAAGAACAGCAGAAATTAAGAATTAAAAGTATTTTCAGTTCAGAGTTACTGCAGCATTATTATAGACCTGCTGATAATTTGGCATTTATCTTTCAAGCTTAAGATCGTGGATTACAAAAAAGGATATCATGGCCACTTTTTTTTTTTTTTTAATTTCCCAAGTCTTTTAACTGGGAAAAAGTACTGAATTTATTTCATGACTGAGATGAGAGCAAATTCATGAAAAGACAGTTATTTCCCATTTCTAAAATATATGGGAATCACACCTGATCATGCAGCTCATATGTTAAAACTTTTGTTTTCCTATCCAAAAGTAACTCTGCTACTAAACACAACGAGGTCTTCAATTTCTTGAGAAGACGTCACAATTGGAGATTGASAAATTGTAGGAAATTTTGCAACGTTTTTCTCCTCATTCCATAGAGACCTTACAAAAAATCAGTGTTTGTACAAAACAAGCTCTGCCATTCAGCTAATAGTTTAAGAYAGATTTCAGCTGGTTTCATTGCATTTATGAAAGATAATTTTAGTCATGATACYGTGATTTGCAGACAAATCTCAACTGACAACTTGACTGCCAGATTTCACTAAAACTAAAAATTCAGARTTTCTGCATTTTCTGTGATGTGCACTTCTTGTGATTCATCACACAAAGACTATGCAAAATGGAAAGGAGGTAAGAAGACTACTGATGGTTTTTGGACAAAAATGCTCCGGAAAAAAACAAAAAAAAAACTAAAAAAAAGACTGCAATAAACAAAAACTAAGACAAAACCAAACAATTAAAGAAAACAGAATTACTCTTGTCAGAACTGGCCTGACAGCTCATGACGTGGGGCTGGTCTGGTTCCTCAGTACAGCTCCTYTGCTGTAGCTATGCCAGGCTCGTGAACTACAGCTCTGGCACCAACCCCCCATCACCGATCTTCACCTTCCCATCTCCCTTGTCTTACCAATAACCAACTGTAAACCAAATGMAAGGTTGTCCTCCAAGCAGAAAGTTTTGTTCTTGCAGATCTGCAAATCACCCTCTAATGGCAGTGGAAGACTGCCAGTCCTGAGCTGCATAAATAATGGCACTAGACCTCGCCAAGCTGAGAAATGAGAAATAATAAGGCTGGCCATACTACTGAAGGYGGCAAAAGGAAGACAATATGAGGGCTTTGACAATAAGAATGACTTTGTAAGCCAAGACTTACTCAATTTCTTTCTTAAGAAATTATAATAGTCTCAAGATAACTTGCACTTTCAGAGACACAAACTTAAATATGTCCTTAAAAGGAACATTCACACACTGTCTCCCTTAAAAGAGACCAGCACAGCAAGTTTCAGGTAGAAAATAAAGCTGTACATTACTAGAAATAAATTTAAAGACAGTGAACCTCACATAATGAAAAAGTAAGGCAGCTTGAACAGAAATCTTCAATACCAACTCCTAAGGGAGCATTTAGAAACCTCAGGGRAATGCCTACAGTTCACCCCATTTTATGTACTATCACAAGAAAGATCCAAAACCTACAATACCTGCTTCTGTGTGCAAAAACACAACTTATGTGCCCAGCAGAGCAGAGCAAAGCCATCCCAAAGTACAGAGTCATTTTGAACACAAGGCATGGGCACCAACTGCCCTCACCAACAGCTTCTCAGCTCTCACCCTGAGCTCCCTCATTGTTTCCTCRCTGTCTCATTCTCTTCAGACTGCTTTTGCTACAAGTGCACAAAGGAATGCTACATAATCCACGTACATGTTGTTCACACTTTGTTAATGCAGCCTTGTACATCTGCCCAGACCTTCAGAAGGGAATAATCTAAACAAATTAATGCAACATGCAGAATATAACCAGCCCCATTGTCTGCATTGTGCTTTTCTTTCAAAACCAGCACATTGCCAACAGTTTGCATCTCAGCAGCTGCGCCAGACATACAGCAAGTTCAAGAGAGGTAAGGTTCAACAAGGTAAWGGAAGAATAAAAAACCTCCTCTGTGGTGCTCCTGCTTGTTCACAAGGCTGTTGTTCTCTGCAAAGAACCCTGGCTGGCAGCACTCCAGCCCCTGCTCCCTGGCCGTGTGAGGAACAGCCCAGCACAGGGCACAGGGCTGAGCCAGCCCTGCCAGTTCCAGGGCCACACGCCAGYTCTGGCTCAGCCATTCAAATCCTTCCTCTCATGAGAGGCCCTCCCGCTTTTCCAGTGTCTGAGATTATCTTGCCCTGAAGACCGCAACTGTTTCAGGTCTGGAAGGTGCTCATGGTGGTTTTGCAAAGTTAAAACCACATTTAAAGTGCTTGGAAARAAAGCAACAACAATCAAAAAACCTCCCAATGTCTACAAGCACTTTGTGGTTCAGAAGGATTTCTTTGATTAGGMACCTCTAGAGCAATTTGCAGTAGTACTCCAGGACTTACTCTTGGGRCCAGCAATAAAAATATACAAGTTTTTAGATCTATAGTGGATGGCTATGTCCATTCATGTTAAAAATCTATTGCTTCTTCTACTGACCTCATGCCTTAGGTACAGAAGCTATTGTGAAAGGAGTACACTGCAGGTCACTCCTATCAGTACATKAACAACTTCTCCAATTTCAATGTCAAGACATTCCCTCTCCCCCCCGCTAAATGCTCAGTCCTTCTCTAGCACATTAATGATCAAGTTGAAAAGTGGCACACACTAACAATTTCAGCTGTTAGAAGATTTCTTGCCCTCTCTGCACTATAACTTAAAAAAAAAAAARAAACCCTACAAACAAATCAATGAAACAATAAAACCCCACCCTTTTGCTTCTTGGAAAACAGGCAAAGTAAGGCAGCTTGAAAAATCCTGGTTTTGCAGGTTGGTTTTGTTTTTTTAATTCGCTCCAATAGAAGCACAAAAAACCAGCTTCTGTTTCCTCTCACTAACACCAAAATTTGAAAGCAAAAAGGACATGCTCACCTTCTTCATATTGAGATTTACCCTGAGTTCAGATCATTAGCAATGGCTCAGAGGATCTCCAGCACCCAAAACACAAGTGCCTGAAAGTTCTACAAATTGTGGATAATGGCCTTAGGCCCTGTAGAGATCCTTACAGGGTGAGCATAGGGGGAATGTTTTTTATGGAAGCAATGAGGAAATGAGAGGGTTAATAATTTTTTCCCAAATTTTTAATACTGGAAATGTACAGAGAAATGCACAAYCTAAAAACAAATTGAGGTTTTAGATGCAGCTAAAAAATGCCCATTGAACACATGAACATTCCATAATAATTTTTTACTGTTCAGTCACAAGCAGTAACATGATTAGCTCTCACCTAAACTCTGAATCAAAGTAAACACTATGTCCACTGTCTGACTGTTCAAAAAAACCTGTTCTCTGCCATCTGAACTGCTCCTTCTATGGATAAAATGAAGTTTATTTGGATTCAGTGTGGACAGTGCTTCCTCCCCTGGCCATACCCAGTGGAGAGCCTCCCGCCGCAGAGCGCGCGAGGCCCGCGGCTCGCAAACATCATGCACAAGCAGGCAAACATCATGTCACAAGCCCTTACTTCAACAGCARCACAGCTCCCCAGCTCACTGCTACTYACAACCAGTCYTCTGAYCGTGTTTCATAACAGGTTATCCCTTTCAAAAGAACCTCTGCAGTACTGTAAATGTGTCTTTAAAAGTCTTAAAAATTTCCTCTTCTTTCAGTTCAGCATGCACACACAGCACAGAAAACTTCTCATGTAGTAGTGCAGTCATYCCATAAATAATTATGTAGAAACAAAAATATGAATGGAATGTCCGTATAAGTAAAATACACAGGTGTTAAAATGATTGCTTGTATATTAAGTAGAGATAACATGCCAAGTAATTTTGGTATTCTCCAGCCTATTCCCAGAGGGTAAAGAGTTATCAGCTACCTTGGGAACACAGTTATTTTTAATGATAGAAAGGTCATTTAAGTATTTGACAAATATTTTGAAAGAAACGTGTACTTTCACTAACTCTAAAAGCTTTAATGAGAATCTAGATCAAATTGTCCAAATATTTGCATCCTATTATTCACCCCCTCTCCCAAAACGTGATTCAAAACCAAACCAAACAAAGAAAAAACTCCAYCCCACTCACCTCTAAAAACCCACTTGATAACTGTTTATCATATTTCTACTTTAGAACATGTTAGGGAACAAATGTGAATTTGGAGTTCCTTAATGAGTGTCTTGGCCACTGCACCATACTGTGCATGGAGCAAGAATGTGGTTTCCACAGCATGAAATGTATGCAATATTCACMGACAGGAAAAAAAATATTCGAGATTTAAACTGTAGAAAATCAGATTTTTCAGTTCACCTACTAAAAGAATTCTTGCACAGTTCTTACTACAGAAAAAAAAAATAGTGGTGCATGCTACTCTAGTTCAATGGTTTATTTCCTTCAGTTTTCAGTAGTGAATAATACATATTTTTTATTTAAAAAACAGATAAAAAATGCATTCAGTAACTTTTTATTAACTGCTTCACATAACAATATTACAATATTCTGCTTGTATCACCACAGAGGTGTTATTGCTACTCATGAGAGGCCAGCTACAGATGTAGAGGTGATCCATGAAGATTTTGAAATTAAATAAAACTCATATCAGACTACAAGAGAAGACAGAGAAAGACTAAATTGAGTATTCACTGCAGTGAATCATAGGCAACTGACTTTTCCCTATGAATAAGCAAATAACCTGAAAATTCTTTAAATGTTTGGTTTTGTAAAAAAAATTGAGGAGTTAAGGCTCTAATAATCTTTGCAGAATGATAAGTCACTTAAAATCCAAGTTTGCAGTGGAAGATTCTATTTAAAAAAGCTATCCATAGATCCCATTACTTTTGGTAAGCCTGCAGTGATCTCYCTACAGTACTTAAAGTCAATGCTATAATGAACTAGATTATGTCCATGAACTATGTACAAAATCCCATCACAATATCTTTTTCTCATTCTCCAAAAACCCTCCCTCCTGACATGGCTTTGTACAATTTTATAGAGCTTCATGCACTAGCAGCAAGCCTGCCAAACAGCTTTGTCCCCTCCAAAGAACAAGATCCCACCTTGTGACAGATGTCTGACAACCATAAAAAGGCTCAACCACCATCAAGACTGCAAAGAGCAGGCAATTCATCTCTATACTCAAAAAAAGCCATGTAAGTAATTGTATTCCTTTCTTACTGAATTACCTAGATAGCCAGGAATAGTGACTTATAAATTAAGGCAGGTCATCTTGAAATTATGTCCAAGGAGTTGCTAAAAGCCATAACTCTTTTACATCATAAATAAGTAGAACATCTGATGTAACATAATTTCAATAAATATTGCATAATGTGAACAGAAAAATATGCTCGCAAATTTTTATAACACAATGTGACTATGCACTTGTAAACACAATATTACAAGCTGCTTGCAGCAAGATTTACTTTTGACCATTATTTATTTCTGAATTCCTCAAGTCAGTTTTACAGCAGTCCTTTTCCTTACCAAAAAGAATAACTATTTGCAGAATCAAATTATTAAATACTTTCTCAGGATAGGAAAGGCTAATAAACACACAAACAGGAAAGAAAAAGCAGTGGAAGGAACTAACCCCACATTGTAAAGTAATGAGTGAAAAAGCTTAGCCAGGAGCCAGGTATCAAACCTGCTCTCAATCCCAAAATAAAAGCATAAAAACCTCCATGCTTACCAGATGCAACTCACTTTCAGAGGGGGACAGCCTGAAAGAAATACCTTTTTGGTCAAGCAACTGTTCTTTCAAAATAAACACAACACAATGGGACATACATGGACATAGAGAAAAACACAAACAACTTCAACCACAGCTGGGCACAAGCAGGCTTTCATCCTGCTCCTTTCCATGTTTACTCCCTCCCTCCTAACACCTAAAAAAAGCACAGGAAGAGTTAATGGAGAAAGAACTACATTTTTTWAAAAAATCTATCACAGAAAACAAGTATCAAGTATAGTTTCATAGCATGTAAAGATGCACCAATGGAAAATGATTTGCAAAACACAAGAGCTACATTTCTCAATATAGCAGGTTAATATCTCAAGTTTTCAACACAAGTTATACTCACCTTCTGTTGGCAAAACATCACTTCTTAAAAGGAAGCATTTGCTTATACATTCCTTTGACTGTTTTGGCTTAACTTTCCAGGCAAGTTAAGAGGGTTCAAGWAGAAATCATGCATGAAAGATTGAGCTTGTGCATAAAAGCCGCTTCACTGCAGACGGTAATAATTTACCACACACTCAGTTTTCCTACTTAAATTGATGGGAAAACACACAGGGATTCTACACTGACACTTTATTTTTCTGAACTGAAGCAAACACACAGCCCTTGGAAGTCATGAGGCATCRTTTGCTCCCTGGAAGAGCTTAAGCAAGGACTACTCAGCTCTGAGGCTTAGAGGGGGAGAACAGCTCTTTGCTCCATCTAATGGTGAAAGGGAATAAGCATTTCCATAAGCTTTTGCTTCATACCAGGTGAAGTCAATCCAGGGTGACTCATACGACTCACACACTTTTTTTTATGTCATAATGGAGCTCGTGTGGTCTTTGTGGTGATAAGGCATGACATGGGTACACAGAGCTGTAGAGGAGGCAGAGGCAGACACGTTCCTGGACAATGCAGGTAACCACTGCTGATATCAGATCCCAAAGTAGGAGCTATGGCTTTTTTCCATGCCTGTCTCTGCTTCTTCCCCAAGTCTCCAGACCCTGTGCTGGAGCTGGCTGCATGTGTCAGACCTCYTGCCATAGGATGGTGATGTGGGGGCAGGCAATCTGGGGTAGGRCCAACAGGACCAACTTTACACAAAGCACTGGGCAAACAGCTGAGCACCTCCTGCTGCCAAGCTGGGTATGATCTGGCACCACAGCACTGTCCCCAGGCCAGCCTGTCCTAGTGACTCCAGCATCTGTCTGAAGCTGCCACCACAGGCATGGACCGARGGAGACCAGCCTGTATGGCTGGCCTCCATCCACAATTCAATGTTTGGCTAAGCAGACATCCTTATCCTGACCAAAGGTCTGTGCTGCTTTTCCACTGAAGGACTATCAATGATCTCTTACTCTCCAGAGCTTCCAAGAGCCCTTAAGTGGGAAAAGAAAGAATCAGGACAATTCCTACAAGACCTAAGACCACAATGTTTCCAGGGAACTTCTGAAATGTAGGAGTCCCTAAATACTGTCCCAGTCTGTTTCTTACAGTTCTAAAAAGAGGCTGGAACTCCATGGTTCTCTCCTAAYGGTTCTGGCAAGAGGCTCCCCCAGTACCATCTTCTGGAATCAGGAGGCACACACAGGTTTAGACAAACCGAATGATGTGTGGCTTGCTCTCACACAGCAGATGCTATGCTGAGCACAAGGGCAACACAACAAGGTGGTTCTGCTCTTCCCAGGCATTCAGACCAGAGAGCAGAGGGCACTGCCCCTCCACATTCACACCCAGAGCACAAGCAAGTAAATATCCACACAACAAACACCACACACTGCTTACTGTATGATGACCATGCTCACATTTACCTTCATAATTAATCAGCTCCTGAGAAGACAGTAAAAATAYCTCATTTGTCCTTTTAAGAAATTAATTAATTTGGAAGTTCTAAATCTTGGTGCGGAGGAGTTTTAAGTTTTTYATACATCAATGTTCAAGGGAAAAAGACTTTTAAAAAAGTCATTCCAAGTACTCATAGCACTTTAAACAAGCTCAATTTTCAGAAAATAGAGAGGAAGATTTCATCAGATGTGAATTGGTAGGGAAAAAAAAAAGCCAAATAGAAGCAGAATTATCTTCTAACTTGAAACAAGACAAGGTGCTGAGTTTTATCCAACATAACCTCCCTTCAAGTCCAGTAATGCAGCACAAGTTAATTCAAATATCTCCTAAAGATAATTGCATCTGTATGTCAAGACAGTTGGAGTGCTCTGCAGGTACAGAAGTTTAGTTTTATCCTAATTCTGTATGCCATCTAAAAATGCTAYGATCTGGTCATCTGGCAATTAATACCTAAATTATATCCAGTTTTGTAAAACACTTAATAGTTTTATTATTAAAAATAATGGAAACCTTATCTCAGCTCATCAAATTTTTTGTATTTTTATGAAAATATGCATATATTTATATATAAAACAGTGTTTACTGCCCTATTCCTGCTATACATTCCAAATTCCACAAATACTGAAAACAACACCTGTAAATAATAACTTGATAAAAGCAAATCCAATAACTTACATGAAAATGTTTTCTTCTGCTGTATCTTACTCAAGTTTATAGGAGGAAAAAAAAATCATACTTCACTTCTGTGTTTAGGAAGATGTATGATGTAAACAAGGCAAAAACTGTCACATGAGAGCCCTGTGTTACTTTCAATAAAAACACCTGTAACCTGCCATTTATATAGCTCACATCTTGCTGTGAATGTACTCATCCTCTTTGTAGGGAAGATCTCATCCCCTTATTCTTCCATCTTGGAACATAACACAAAATACTTAACATGAAAAAGTGTGGGATTTTTTTTATTTCATGCACACATGTCATAGAAGAGAATAATTCATACTCATTTCTCTTAACTTGCAAAAAAAAAAATAAACATGYCTTAGAAATTTAGCTCTGAGGATGGAGTTAGGCCCCACATTGATTGGCATTTTCCTTTTCCTTATATGCACTGGTGCTTGTTGGGAGTTTGGCTAACATAAGGAATATTTATTCCTACCATACCCTTACACAATTAAAATATGTAATGTTTCAGAAAAAAAAAACAAACCCAAAGATGAACTGTCATCTTGCAATTATCAGTGTTGGCTAACTTCATACTAGCTTTCTTTTCCCCCAGAATTGTAGAAACATCTTTTTATAAATTCTGTAAGTTCACTCTGCATTTAGAAGCATGGCAGCAAACAAGCATACACACAAGGCCCAGCGTATGAGAATGTTTTGAATTATGTCCCCATCACTACAGAAAAAATACCACTCAGAAGTATTAGATAAATGTAKTCAGTACCTTGGCATCAGTTTGAATAGCTAAATATAAATAAAATAAGTACAAATAGCCATTATGAAATGGGAGTCAAGACAGAAAGCTCCTTAGGCACTAGAATAAAGATCCTTCACTGCCAYAGCACAGTATAAATACCAGGAAAAAACTCCACATTCAAAAACCAAACATTTCAGGATTCATCTACAAACAGATGGACTAAATTCCTTCCGATAATAATTAATCACTAGGTCTTACAGTTCCTATAATGCACTGGTCAAAAGAAGAGCAATGCTATCTGTCTAGAGGTGCAGCAATGAGCAAATTAAACCGGGTAATTTTTATCAAAATTTCTGATATTGTTCACATAAAAAAGAATTAATATAGTCAGAAGTGAGGCAATGCAACTCAGAGAAATTTGCCACATGGCACTTCATAATTTAACAGGCATCCACTTGGCAGGGAAACATTGCTGAGGTCAAAGAATTCTCAACTTTGCACAGATGCATATACAAGAAACATGTAACACACCTTGACCACATACAGGTAGGGCATTCCTAGATTTGAAAAAGAGGAGATCTAATTTGCTAAAGCCAAGCTTTAAAGGTCTCAAATATATTACTTACCATATAATTAAATTGTAGCAGGTAGAGCTAAAATACACAGAATTTTGGGTATTAGAATGGAAAGTCGTAAACAGTTAAAACATCCTACTCAATAAAATGTTCAAATTAATAACAGAGGCAAGAGAAGCGGGAAGTTTTTGATCTAAAGACAAAAGAAAAATTATAATAGTTTTTAAAATCCTGCCAGCTTTGCAACAGTAGTTTGAGCTGAAGATTCAATCCCACTAGCAAAGAGGCAAAGGTATCTTCCTCTGTTTTATATGCTCCTTATCTTGAGATGAGATGTGCCCAGTTAAATCTGGACATTCTCTAGCTCATCTTTAATGTCCTTGTTCAAGTTCTCCTCCACTACTGCCTTGAGTCGTAAAGGCTTCCTCTAGTATACAAACTCTCCAGGGTTCACTTTCCTTTGGAACACTCCCAGCAATGTATACTACTGAATTAACATTAGTGTTGCTACTCCTCATTTCTTTAGCCCCTCCTGTCTTGCCTTCCCTCAGGTACACTACTGCTTTTACCTCTTAGCACTTTTATTCTTTGCTTCAAACATTTCCTTAGGTGCTCCAATGTACAACAAAAATTATATTCCTTTTTTTTATTTATCCTAGAATCAGAGATTGGTTTGGGTTGGGCAGGACCTTAAAGATCATCTAGTTGCAATCTCCCTGCCATGGGCAGRGATGCCATTTAATTAGATCAGGTTTCTCAAAGCCCCATTCAGCCTGGCCCTGTGTCCAGGTAGGATGCCAAGTTTATCTTTCTCCACACTTAATATATTCACTATATTCTCATCCACATTTGCAAAACATATTACCTCTTAGTCTCACATTTATTTACCTATTCTTAATATTTAAACTACACTTAAGAGATTTGTATTAAATAAAAATTCAATTACACAGTATGTTTATGAATTTTAATTTTCTCATTAAAAGAATTTTAGCTGATTGMGTCTCGATTTTCATTTTGATCTCTTTTTCTCCTGCTTGCTCCTTTAAAACATATGACTAAAAGAGTATAAGGAGTATAAGCCTGTGAGCCTTCACTCTTAGCTGTGACGCATGCACACACACTTTTTAATAAGTCCGATGTTTTTAAATKAATAGAAGTAAAACTTGATGGTTTGCATCTCAGTAAAGAATAGGTAAAAGAAGTAGCAAGGAAGGAAGCATACCATGCAAAACATTGCATTACACAGCATCAAAACAGATGCCTTAATATGTGAGATATAAATCCTACTTAAATCCTGAAATAAAGTGTAACTGCTTATCCAATTTATCAGCTAAAATCAGCATGTCATATAAGTCTGTCCTACTAGGTGACTTGTTGTCTAGAAAGGGTAGTTCCTTACTCAGCTCTGGGCTAAGAAGCCAACCTAATGTGTCCAATGTGATGCAAAAACAAGTTAACATTTTACTCCATTGTTTCAGTTATAATACTGATGGGTTTAAAATAGATCTCTGTCTCCTTCTCCCACTTTCCATTTCCCAAAGCACATTTCTTTCAATTTTCATCATTCTCTATTTTGTTTACAAGGAGGAAGGGGAAATGAGAAAGCAAAGAACTTATACAAAGGGGAAAATGCGTAAGTATGAAGCTCTACACTTGGCTTTGGGAAGATTTAAATGATGGCTCAGTAATTTCAAACCATATTCCAAAGAGCATATTGTGATAGACTGTTCCCCATCCTCACCATGTGCCATTCAGAGGAAGGAACTGTGAACCACAGCTTGAGATGAACCTGCTACCAACTTCCTATAGTTTGGGAGGACTACAGATGGGCCAGCTGGTGACATTTACCTTCTCCTCAAGGCAAGTCTGCCCAGACTGAAGTCACCATCCTCTAGGGGCACACAAACTCCTSTTATGCCAGGAGCCAGTTTATCACAGCACTTGGGTTGTTCGCCTCTGGTTTAAGTGAACTCATCTTCAGCATTTGTCCTGAGCCAGCAGCCAAGCCCCAAGGCAGGCAWTCAATCACTGCCCCACCAGCAGGATCAGGGAGAGAGATGGAAGGGGAAAAGGGAACTCACGGGTTGAGTTAAAGAGAGTTTAACAGGGAAAGTGAAAGCAATGCACACAAGATAGCAAAACCAAGAAGAAATTCACTGCTTCCCATGATCAGGCATCTCCAGGAGAGCAGGGCCCCATCACATGTAATGGTGACTTGGGAAAACAAGCACCACTGCTCCAAACAACATTCTGCCTTCTCCTTACCCCCCACTTTATATGGTATAGAATATCCCTTTATAATTTGTAAAAGGTCAGAAAAGGCTGTCTATAAGSATTCCTCAGCAATACCAACAACTCCTCCATATTATCAACCCTGTGTTCAGCACAAATCCAAAACACAGCCCCCTACCGGCACTGTAACGAAAATTGACTCCACCCTGCCAACCCCAGCAAGCACTGTAGCAGGTTAGGTAAACAAAGACACACTCATAAGAGTCATAACCTTCTGGCTAATGGGTGGTAATTGTTGAAAAAAGCATTTAGCCGAGGGAGTTTAAATAATCTACTGTCATCAATTTTTAACCAATCTCATAAAAATCAAAAGTCAAGACAAAAAATTCAAGCAGTGATTTAAAGATGGTTTCCTTTACATTAAAAAAGGAATGATAAAAGTAAATCAACTCCTACTCAGCATAGAATTGGTATCCTGCACCTCTGTCAGATCTCTACAAAGCTGGTTTGGGCCTTGCTTTCTAAACAGGACCAAACACCTTACCACTCAGACCGCTGAAACCATATGAGATACACCTCTTCTGAAAAACCATTTTTAGAAGATTTACAAAGACATCTGCTGCAAATAACATTTTTTTCCTCTGAAAACCTCCTCTCACAAACACATAAGTCATCCAAAAGTCAACTTGGGTCTCCTTCTGTATCACCACTCAAACACAGCCAGCACCTGTACAACCCTGCATGCCTTCCTGGCACTGTGGCAATGCAACCAATTTAATCAGCTGAACACCAGAGGAATTTAAAAATTGGAAAAAAAAATTAAAAATACACACATGCCTCCTGATGCCCAGAAAAGACACATAGGGTTTTAGATCTACAGAGTCCACCAGAGCCTGGAGAGAGAGGTCACCACACCTGTGACCAGACTGTCTACCGTGGCATACCACTAAAACTGCCCTACAGTCACATTCCCTGATTTATCTTTTGCCATTACATATAAATTTTAAACCTCTGTATTCCCTAACTCTTCCTTGCCGGATGTGATTTCTAAAGTGACTCCAATTAAATCTCCTTCAAACATAATTGGAACATTTACAATTAGCAGGAAACAAGTTTGTCAGATTTTAAAGAACTGCCAGAGATGACCTATCAGCTCAAAATTAGCAATTTCTCCACATGGCTCTTACTAACAAACTCTGAATCACTACAAATCTCAGTCTATACTTACTCTCCTCCCTGAAACACTCCTCCCAAACTCCCACAGGCTCTAAGATTAAAATGTTCCCTCATCCTTCAACCGGTGAAATAATTTGGACAGCCTTCACTACATTCACTTGGCACCTTTCTTCCCCCTCTGGGCCTACAAACATAATAAATATTATGCTCTGGTATTTTGTGCATACTATGCAGAAAGCCTGAGCTTTGGAAGTATGTTTGGCATCATAATTACCTGAGAAATAAGATTTAAACACAGTTCTAATGTCAGAGTTTACAAACAACTGGCTAACAGAATTTTCTGTGAAGGTTTATGAATGGCATCTCATTGCATGACTCAGACTTTTTACTCTCAGCTGGAAAAGGGTATTTCTTTTTTATTCTCCARATATTACAGATGATGTCACAAAAGTTTTTAAATAAGTAAAAAAAAAAAAGTAAAAATCCAGCCCCACAAGCAAAATGTCCAAAAAAGAAACCTATACCACAACAAAACAATCCAGGGTAACTTATCATAGGTTAGGAGCAGAAACACAGAGTAAAAGTTACTCTGAGACAATAGGGAAGATTTCTCATTCCCAGGGCCTTTCCAGTGTACACTAAGAATGAACCAGGTATTTAGGGAGTTGCAGCTGAATCCTGAGCCTAACAGTCTTTCACATAAATCAAATGCTAAACTGGGTGACACATTTCAATACGCTTAATAGTGGGACCAATGAAAAGTGATAAATAACACAAAAAATAGCAAGCCAAATGTTTCTGGTGGCTTTCATTTTACACTGACTTTATTCATTTTATACTTGTGGTTCCAAATTCTTAATATTAATGTGCTGCTCTATGTTACAAGCACACTGCTTATGTCCAAATGTTAGGAAGAGCACAAAATACAGTGTGCAAGCTGAGCTGTGGGTGCAAATGGARCCAATGTCATCCCAAGGACAAGCATGGCCAAAATTGCAACACCAAGGGAAGAAATGAGGTTTGAGGCTTTTAATTCCTATTCTACCTGTTTTCTGCAGGCAAAGGCATTTAAGGGAGAGTCGCACAAGTTAGATATCTACCTTCTGTACAAGGAGCTCACAACAGTAATCAGCATCAATCCAAAAAGAAAAGCACAGAAGTGACTCCCACTACACTTCCTTCACATCCCATGAAGGGCAGGCAGCATTCCTGGTGTCATCCATCCTTCCAACAGCTCCACTGGGAACACCAAACCACCCTCTGCAAGAACTGAACCCCAGTGCAGTACAGGAATGGCTTTGCCTAGAATCAACCTGCCAAGTCCCACTTTTTAGGGACTGTAGCACCCAACTACACTGACAGTAAGTTCCAGACCCCACTGAGGATGCCCTTCTATTGGCCACTGCTAACACAACTCAATTTGCTCTTGCTCACACCCATACACATTTGTTCTTGCACCACAGGAGGGCTGACATGGTAGCTTTCAGCACAGAAAGGAAAGCCAAACATTTTTCCAAAGTTTCTCCATTTCAGATATCACATTCAAACACTTAACAAGGCAAAATATTTCTTAAGACACAGTTGGCCAACRTGACAGGCAGAATGGATTATTCTACTGTTCTTCTAGAAATCTGAATAAACTGTTTAATAAACTAAATTCTTAAGTTGAAACAAAACTGGATATATTTGCTATTTAAAGTCTCCACGTATACAGGCTGCACATACATATGCCCAGGTATGTACAGTATGAGCCTCACAGAAATGAAAGGAGGTTTTGCTCTGAGCATCACTGAAACTGAGGATTTCTTTATTAAGCTTAGTTTTGAGAAAATATTTTCAGAAATTAAGTTACTACATTCTTAAATAATTACATTAATATATCCTGTCCAAATAGCTCCAATATATCAAGTATGTCTGCCAGCATTAAAAATTAATGTATGTGCACAGAAACTCATAGAATCATGGAGTGATTTGGATCTGAAGGAAGGACCTTAAAGATCACCTTTGGTCTGGGACACCTTTCACTACAGCAGGTTACTCAGAGCCCCAKCCAGCCTGGTCTTTAACACTTACAGGGCTGAGGAGACCACAATCAAGCTGTGCAGCCTTACCACCCTCACAGTTCAGAATTTCTTCCTAATATTTCATCCAAACCYGCCCTCCTTCAGTTWAAGGCCATTCCCCCATGTCCCATCACTTCAGGCCCTTGTKAAAAGTCCCTCTCCAGCCCTCCTTTAGATMATGGAAGGTGCTGCAAAGTCTTGATGGACCCTTCTCTTCTCCAGGCTTAACAGCYCCAGCTCTGTCATCCCATCTTCATATGAGAGTTGCTTCAGCCCTCTGCTCATCTCAGTGCCTCTGCTACAATCCACAGCTAAAAAGCTGACAGCTAAAAAATTATGAATGTAATACTAAATGGGAAAGGAGTGCTAACAGGCATTTTCAAACAGGCTATCTGGCATTTTCAAACATAAATTATTTATCCATTCATTRTTTTGATTTAAAAATCAAGTAATTTGCAAACATAATAAAATTAAATTTTAAAAATACATTATTTAACATAAATTTGTAACTAAGTAGGACCCAACAAGAACAGTTTTTGACCCTTTGCTATTTAACAGTTCATTAATGATCCAGAAGACAAAGGGCTGCTTTTAAAACAAGCCACCACTGGCAGAGAGACCAGGGAAGAAATCTAAAGTTTATAGCTGTGCAAAAAATATTCTAATCTATTCTGTAGAACTCTATACATGTTTTGAAGAGTAACAACTGCAAAAAATTCTTAGTGAGCTAGTAGGTGAATCTGATCTCCTAGGATGATRACACAGAATGAAGAAGTACAGAGCACTCTTGGGGTAAATCAACAGGAAAGCAATAAAGAGTATTGATTTTAGTATGTTGTATTGCACTGGCCAGGTAGATGTTAACAGCGCTTGTGCAGTTCTCTTTTAAACCTCTTAATAAAAATACAAATAAAACAATTCATATTGATACAGTAACAACAAAGGACTTGAGAAAATGTCCTTAAAACAAGAGTTAAAGAGATGTCTGATTAGTTTTGTACAAGAGTGTTGAAAGGTGACTTCATTAGAGAGAATAACATCTCACTAAGAATAAAGCTTTAGAGCTCTGAAGAAGAAACCAGAGGCAATGCCTGGAAACTGAAGGCAGACAAATTCATATTAGAAATAGACCTTAATAACATTTTTTAGCAATGAGGACCATTAACTACTGATGAAGTTAGAGTGTAAYGCATCTTCCTCATCTGTAAATGAAGACCAAACACTTCTAGAAGCTGCACTCCATGATAAGTACCAGCCCAACAGAAAGGCAGCTGCATAGATTCAGAAAAAGCCTATATTATACAGAGTTTAACCCATATGATGTAATGGTCCTGCATGATCTTAAAATTGCTAGGGCATATGAATCAGTGCCAAGCCAACGAGTAGTAATAAACCACACAGGATCACACAGCAACATTAGAAAGAGATTCCCTATTTTTTTAAGTCACCCAACCCTTCTACACAGAAACAAGGCCTCTCCATCTGATAAAAAACAYATTTCCCCCATATGATCTCATGTCATATAATAAAAGGCTTTTCATTTCATGCATATCTTTAAAAAAAATAACCTTTTTCTACTACTTAGCAGCTGGGATAAATGTCACCTAGATATTAACACAGCATTACTGAAAATTGTATCAATACTAACAAAATCCAATGAATGCTAATTACTCTAATACTTCAACACGTTAGCACTAGCTGGCAAAGCTCATTTAGGTTTGAAATAACTATTTTGATAAAAAGAGAAACATTGATTACATAATTTGCACTCATTTTGTCACTTCTGTCCTTTTTATCATTTTCTTTTCTGCCGCATAGTTGCTTGACACTGCTGACTCACAGGCAGCAAGTATATTCCCAGACTGAATGTAAATGCATCTCATGCCCCTAAATTGTCATTTTCCAGATATTCATCTCCTTCTTAACACCACCTGTACTCTAAGGGTGCATCTGAAAAGAGATAAGCGAAGGAGCAGAACTGGCCTCTGAAACAAAATTGTTTCTTGATTGCTTTGTAGGAAACCATTTCATTAGGCATTCAGCTACTCCTCCAGCATACACAAGCAGGAACTGTAAGAAAATTACCTTAATTTGCAGATCGTAAATTCCAAACTACACACATCCATTGGACAGCAGGGCTTACTGGCCTGCAAAATGTTATTGTAAATAAAAATGGGACTACCATATATTCATATTATAGGGTACAAATCCTTAAGGAAAGCAAGTCCTTGCCTAAAAACAACAAACACAACAACACAATAATAACCAGTGGGGAAAAAAAGGGCACAGAAGAGGACCTGAAGAGGTCAGACAGCCCAAGTCCCATTCCAACGTAATCCAGACAGAGTTTTCCAATCTGTTCCTCAGAGTCTCCAAATAATCTATTCCCAAGCTCACAATTCTTGCTGCTCAAAAGTATTGTGCCCATTCTTTATCTATCACCTGTTTGTCTTTCTTTTTTTTTTCATCTAACCAACATTCTTTTAGCTGTACATCAAAATTCTTGCGTTATCCCTTATTAATAGAAAGCATATTGTTGCTTCTCCCCTGGCATCAGTCTTCTGCATACATGAAAATTTGTTTCTCCCATCAGTAAATAAAGCATGATTCATTCAGACTTCTGAAAAGGTCACTTTTCTTAGATGTCTTATTACCTGTTTCCTTCCCTTAAACTAACATCTTTTAGAATCCCAGTGCCTTGCCCACATTAGTGCATGGGCCCAAAACTCTACACACTGTTTTCACAGCCTGCACTTAGCTCAAGTACATCCTCACACAATCTGCACAAAAACAGAGGTTGAGAARGCCGTGGGGGGAAAAAAATGAGCGTGCTGTGAGGGATCAGAGACACAAAGATTCTAGACAAAATGTAATGCTGTTACCAATTACACTTAGGTTTGTTTATCAATATTTTAGTCTACTGAGTTTGCTTTGACCTCATTATAAATATGAATTTATTTGTGCAGCATGATAAAAATTCTACCTGAGACTTCTAGAATAACAAATTCATACCAATGAAGAAAACTCTATAAATCCACTATAAATAAGGGGAAGGAGGGAAAATCATATACCTATGCATACCTGTACAGTAAATAATTTACCTAATTTCAATAGTTCTTACACTATAAATTTTTATTGCCTTTTAACAAAGAATAAAACGTTTTGCCTCTTGGAAAAGTTTGATGCAAAATCTTAACTAAACTCTGGACTACACATAGAAATAATTCAGCATAAACTAATATGTCATTGATCTATGTGATGTCTTCTACCTGATCTATCTTGCTATCCTTCCTTCCTGACCCAGACAGCTATATGCCAGCAATACTGGCTTCAAAAATGCCTAGACAAATGTTTCACAAATTCAGGACAAAATTACCAACTCTTTTTGCCATTTGTGTTACAGGGAGAGACAGCAGAGTGTGCAACCTTAAGCACAACACAATTTTAAAACAGTTAGTAATGTACTCATGGAAAGAAATCTGTCTCACATGGAATTTTTTAACTGAACTACTTTTACACCACTACTGAAGATCTGAAAGCACAATTTAGACCCACTTTTTTTGTCATTTGTCTTGACTTCATACGTGCAAGCCCTAGTGATGCTGACGTCAATGGGGTTTTTGTCATTCAGTTCTCTGGTCCATAATTAGATCTGATTTTGGAAACAGTTATTTATTCCATTTGAAAAGAATTTTCATCTACTCCAAGCAACTTGCTTTTCATTCTTCAGTCCTTCAGGCTTACTTACACATGCAAGAATATTGAATAAATCAGATTTATTTAATCTCCATCAATTTGTCAGTGCTTTATATGGATGGATCTGAAAGCCTCAGATTAACTGAGGGAGCACATACATGAAGAAGGCACCACATCTCACCCAGCCCTAACAGGCTAAAGCACATTTAAACAATTAAGTATTTACTCTTATATATAGCATCTGAGTGTCTGCAAGGTCTTAACATATACTTAATAAATATATAATAAAATGTGATTCATAAGCAAATACTGATACAGATGACTCATTTTTTTCTACAAAACCTTTAATACATCAATCAGAACATGGATTACACAAAGACACACACACAAAAGATAGATTACTACAGAAGGGGCAATTTGGCTGCTTCTCAGCAAACACAGATTAAAGCACACAAGCTCTAGTGCATACAAGAAAGAAGATAAATAACCCCAAAAGGTCACAGCACGTACTCTGTGATCTGTGGGTACTTATGCAATAAAAGATAAAACCTGCTTCTGTGAATAAAACTGAGTGATTTCTGTATTCAGTTTCAATACACTTTTAAACATGTATGAAAACACAGCAATCACTCGATGCGCTACAATATTTTTCTAGTAACTGGTACATTTTTCTAATCCAGTAGAGGAAATATAGTTATGGCTACAATTAAGTACCATCGCCACCTAACTTTAAGCCAAATATGTTCACTTAGTTTTGTTCTATAAAGGATGCTAACGCTGATTTTTGTATGCAGTTCATATTCCCAAGTAATTTGGAAGTGTGCTGTTGCATAGTATTTCTTTATACTGCAAAAACATCTGAGATAATAAATCATCATAGTCCTACTTCTAGTAATATGATATTAAAATAAATTCTCAGGAGGGATTCCTTTACTGAAAGGATGAAGACAGGATTGAAGTGGACTGCCCAAGGAAGTGGGAGAGTCAGCATCCCTGTAAGTGTTCAAAAGGTGGTAGTCAGTCAAAGGGTGGATTTAGTGATCTTAGGGGCCCTTTCTAACATTAATAACTCAGTATTCTAAAGCTACAAATGCAGATTCCTTAAAAAAGAATTAATCAGCTGTCAAAATCAACAGGAAATTTCTGTTATAGTTATTCATTGATTGGGAAATGCTCATTCTACATTACCCTTCTTACTGAATCTGACTTATTCATGGAAACAGAAAACAAGAGATGAACTAAAAGTGCCTCAGAATCATCTTATTTCTTTTGTCAGTCATATCACTGTGATTGGTCCAGTTACTGCTATATCCTATCAATATTCAAATATTTGCTTCTCAGAAGGGGGGAGAGGGGGAAGAAAAAAGGGGGGAGGGCAAGCAGAGAGGGTCCATTCCATGCTGCTTTTTTTTTTAATGCTTAACGAAGTCTGTATTTAAGTGCAGATTTCCATCATACATACATCAAAACACAACATGCTCCTTGCCATCCTTATTTTATGTCTGTTTCCAGGGTTGATTTTTGAAAGCTAGGAATATTTTCATGTTTTTCCATATTCCTCCCCCTTCTCAGCAAATACTACAGCTAAATAAAGTTCTGTTAACTATTTGTTAACCACTTTCCTTGGTCTGAACCAGTGTGCCTGCTATTTTCCTGAATATGTAGTCAAGTCAACAGCAATTTTAAAACAAAAAAAAAGAAGGATTTGGCAGGGAAAGATGTTACTGACAGGCATCCTTCTGGGGAGGCCTGCAGCAGTCTCTTTTCTCCTGACTGCAAATGAAGGGAGCTCTCATACCCTTTCCCAGAGGGCTATGGGGGGTGCTCCACCTGCAATTTGAAGCAGCTGAGAGAGATTTCACTCATGGTTGTTCATGCCCTTGACCAGGAGCTGTTACATAGAATGGCACAAGAGCTGAGCCCGCAGAGCTGCAKCCGCGGTCGCTGGCACCCAGACGAGCTGAGATGGCAGCACAAGTGGGGTTAGGAAAAAGGAGCAGGGAAACAGATGAGAGGCAAGGATGGGACAGAAGAATTCTAGCAGTGATAGAAGCTGGAAATAAAATAAAGCTGAAAGAAGCCTGGAGTCAGAAGATGCAATTGGGAATAGCTGCGAAGTCCACTGGACATCTTCATTTTCTATCTCAATCATATGTACAGAATGTTCCAGCCAGCTGCTGAAATTCTGGCTGGAATTTATATTAAGATTCAATATATGACATATGAAAAGATTACTGCTATTCCAGATACTGGATGATGTCTTTAATAACATAAACAAACCAACTATCTAGAAAAAAGAAATACACGTAAGCTATATATATGTATCTACATCTAAACACACACAGTAACCATACAGACGCAGGAGCACAAAATGCCAGCCTTTCCCAGATGGACAGGATGAAAAAAGGAGAAAAAATATCTAGATCTACAGAATAAGCAGGGTCTTCCAAAACACTTAAGCCAGCGTCAACAAACTACAGTTGTAGGGCTTCCTTTCAGCAGAGGCTGAATTGGGCCTTTTTCTTGCAAAAGTGCTAAGCAGAAAAGATGTCTACACTAACAAAGTCATTTATGGCAGAAAGAAGGATTCTGACATTTGCAAAAATGGAAAACAAGTATTTATCTAAATTAATATGTTTTAAAGACTGTTTTTAAATCAATTTCAGACCAGTGTTAAATTTTAAAAATTAAAATTAAAAAGAAAAAAAAACCAATAACAACTAAAAGAAAACACACACAAAATAACCTGCCCCACAATTTCATTCTCATTGTTCAGAGAGGGCTAAAAAAATAAACAGCCCATGAAGAATCAGATCTATGTGTCCCACATCACAAGTGAAGGCCTAGACGTTTGTTTAGCTTTAATCATTTCACATATCAATCCCTCTTTCGTAAACAGATATGAAAAGGCTGCTGAATCTTACAGCAGCAGAGTAAAATGAATTCAGTATAGTTTTAAGTATGAAGACACAATGACAAGTGAGCCACAGAGCAGGTTTGGGAAACAAGCAGTTCTGCACATGCTGCAGAACAGGGATGCAGGGACTCTGAAACAGAGGAGACGGGGCCAAAGAGAAATATTAAGCAGCTGATCTTTGTTAGAGCACTATCTCACCTTGCACATAGAAATATAGGCATGACATGAAGAAAAAAAAAGAAAAAAGACTATTCAAGTATGACAAAGTTGCTCTGTCAGCATTTTGCCCTACATTTCCATTTGCCAATTTTGACATAACACATGCAGAAATTGCTCAATCCTCATTCAGATTAATTCTAGTTTTCACTAAGCACTGCAGAAAATGTTTTAATAGGAAAAAAAATTGACATCCTTATCATACAGCACTTACAAGTTTCCCTACCAAGTCTATTCTTTCCATATTGGAAATGAAGGATTCTTAAAGTCTTTTAAAAATCAATATTTTAAATATAAGGAGTCTAAAATTGAAGATGTAAGAACATGACATAATAAAATTAACTTATGAAAAGCGCTAGATATTTCATACTGTGGACTTTAAAACCTTTGCCAAATGTTTCCTGCGTTTGGATAAAAGAAGAGTCTTCATTATGGACCAGTGTGAGATCTTCTGTTTTGTATCACTTTGAGTTCCTTGTGTTAGATACAAATGTTGCTAAGATATTAGACAATCTTTTTGCAGAAATGGGTTATCCTACCCCATTCCTAATGCATTTCTGCTCATTTCTACCACAACATGGCTAATGCAGCCCAAACTGTGCTCTTCTGCACAATACTCAACAACACTATCAGATCTCACATCACTTTCACAAGTTTTCAGTCAAGATATTTTACATTAATGTGACACCTTAATTTTAATTAGGACTTTTTTTACAGTTAAGACTCAGATAAAATTTACAAGAACTTCAACTACAGCAAAACAAAATATTCCTATTTTGTTAACTCATTTCAACTGGGAGCCAGAGAACAAATATTAAAGCTGATTAAGTTAGACTGTCGAAATTGTTTGTAGGATGAAGCTTAAGTATCACAGGCTTTCTTCTGCAATTCCTTCTCATTTCTTACGTTGCCAATACTAGCATAAGAGAAGCACAAAAGCAGATTGCAACTGGCAAAGTAAAATCTATGTTTATCAAAATGTACATGCCTCAATAAACTGTTTCCTTAAATTTCCAGTGAAGTATATTGGATTTCCTAAATATCATCCTTTGAAAGGTGGTATCATTCAGAAGTTAATGAGCTGATAATTTTACAAGTTTAGTAGTTCCTATAGAATTTATACAGATTTTTTTTTAATCCACCTCTAGCTTCCAATATTAATCTCATATTTCTTTCCCTGATTTAAATTAGTAGTATCGCAATGTAAGCATTTGCCAACTATGAAACACACTGATCTTTCAGTAAACCTTTCAGTAAATCTTTCAGTAAAAGAAGGGAGAGGCAGAAGCATTTTTCTCTTCTAGATGCAAACCAAAATGTTTTGGACAAATTTCTTACCCGACTTCCAATCCTAAGTAAACCTGAGTGGTAACTTCGGTAAATCCATCAACCATTTTCTGGGAGTTGTTGAGGTTTTTGGTTTGGTTTTCTGTTTGTCTGGGTTTTTTTTCTGGGATGGTTTTAAAGCAAAGAAACTCTGAACAAAAATGAAAATCAAAACAATAACTAAAATATACTCCCAGTGAAGGTGGGAGTTAAGAGTGAATGTATACCAGCAATGAATAAAAAAAAAGAAAATAAAAGAAAGTAGAAGCCTCTAGCAAATATACTACAAGTAAATGGACCAGTCTGGCCCAGAGGGACACTCATTGGATGTGTCTTTGGATGCAAGCCTTGATACTGCATAAATCACAAATGAATAAGCATTATTCAAGCCTTTTCCAAGTACTCTGAAACAAGTAAAAATATTCTCATAGACAGAACAGCCAAAACTGTTCAAAATAAGTCCAGAAGCCATTATAATTTTGAAATGGCAAAGTCAGGCAAGCCCTTCCCTCCACAGCAGTGTCACTTGTGCCTCACCTTCCCCAGATCCCCGACTTCCTTCCACTTCACATCCTCCAGAACCCTTTCCCAAAGACAAGATCCAAGCGCTGCCATTTCCCTGTAGGCAGCTGAGCACACCAAGAAGCTGCAACCTCAACTCACACATCATGAGAGCAGCAAGGGAACAAACCCAAGGGAAACCAGAACCTCACAGCACCCGTGGCTGATGGCACAACAAATCTGAGTTGAAAGCTCTCAAGTGCCTCATAAAATACTTCAGCTTACAGAACTGTCTGCATTTAAGCTAATTTGGGAAGACTGACCCCAGCAGGTTGAGGGAGTGCATCATGTCCCCAGTGAGGTACATGTGGAGTGCTGGGTCCAGCTCTTGGCTCCCCAGTGCAAAAGAGATGTGGACATGCTGGATCAAGTTAAAAAGAAGGTCAGGAGCATCTGACAAACAAACTGAGCTCAGCCGGGAAAGGAGAAGGCTTATCAACATGTATAAATTCCTGCTAGGGAGAACAAAGACAAAGCCAGGCTTTCCTCAGTGTTTAACAGTGACAGGACGAGGAGAAATGGGCACAAATTAAATACAGGACACTTTATTTGACTAAAGAAAAGGTTTTCTTACCATGAGGATAGCTGAACACTGGCTTAGATTGCCCATAGAGTTTGTGGAGTCTCTACCCTTGGAGATATTCTAAACCCAACCAGACATTGCCTGAGAAGGGTATTGGACCTGATGGCATCCAGAGGCACCTTCCAGCCTCAACCATTCAGTGATTCTGTACACTAAAATTAAATTACCATCCTTGATGCTTGATGCCAAATAGGAATGGAAATACAGCATATATACAAACGTCAGCAAACACAAAGATGATTAATCAAGTCTCCAACTTAAAGCCACATTGAATGAGCAGAACTAAAATAGCCAGGGCTTCTGCTTATAATTTGTTGGCCCTGACCTTCCTCTCTCTTAAGGACCCTCTGCTGTTTGATGAGGTGACATTTTGTAAAGGCAATTTCTAGATTCAAAAGAACAATTTAATGAGTCAAGGGGGTGCCGACTTGGCTGCAAAAACTGAGGAAYGGGTTGATTTTTCTCTCATTCTCTTTAAACACTCATTCTGTCCCCACTATTTCTCTCCCAAACACACATTTATTTCTCTAATTTCTTCTGCATGCTATTTAATCTTTTGCATCCATCAGGAATAATCCTCCCCTGTCATCACTGTATCCTGAATCACCAGCAAGTGACATTCTTGAAGTAATAATTTAAGAGTCATTTTAACAATGCAGTCCCTGCTTCTTGCTTCACACTAACATCTATTTTTTGCTTCAAAAACAAAAGGCAATGTCATCCACAACCATATTAAGACCCTCACTGCAAAGCTGTAATTAGTCTTCTTTCAGGCCTTGCCAACATTTCTTCTTAAAGTGGTAGCAAAAATGTGTACAAACAAGCACATCTCACCAGTACTCTGCCTAGGAATGCTTCCAAGGCAAGATCTCACAAGGAAGGCTTGTAAAAGCTGGAACAATTTTTCATAACCTTCACAGTTCAGGTGATTTATAGCAGTTGGTTTCAGAAGTTGCCACCAGTAAGTACAACTGAGACAAGAACAGGTGTACTCTTTCTAAGGATAAGTGATTTCATTTTTCTTCCCACTGCCCATTTTCCTCTATCTCCTCATCATTTCCGCTTGCTTTGCTATTTCCTCCCCAGCTCTCCTCCTAATTCAGTCCTTAAGTCCAATTTCTATCTGCTTATAGCTGATGTTGCTACTAGGTATATTTAGGAAGAAAAAAAAAACAACACAAACCCTAACAAAAACCCAAGCACTGCAAGTTGTGCTTTGAATACTGATCCATATAAACCACATGATTTTCTGCATGCACATAATTAATGCCTTTTTCTATTGTCCTCAGTACTCTTTCCTTGATGCTCTTTCAGCAAGATCTCCAGTGGACTCCTGGCCTTTTTCAAAACATCAAGCTATTTTCCCAGACAAGTTCTGAATTATTTTCAACTAAGTGCTATTTATTGTAAAAAAATAAGACTGAGAAACAAAGAATAGATCCTTAGGGCACACATTCACCTTTCAGCTCAGAGCTGGAGAAAACACGGAATTTAAATTTAGAGCACATAAGCTTGGCTGTTCTTATGGGAAGACGAGAATGAAAATAATGTTGCAGCTTCTCAGGAAAATAGTTTAAAATACTAGCGCTGCTTTACATACTGCAAGCAGCACTACAGATAAAAACTCTTCCTCAGCTTCAGGCTGAGCCAGCTGAGGAGAACAACAATACAACTCCTTCCTTCCCTGCAAGAGCCTACCAGATCTGTCTCTGCAAAGGAGATCTACATGAGATTTACAAAATCTTACCACATCTTTCTGCATCCTCATTCGCCAGAAAATACCTCCAAGTCCGCTGGTTTCACTGTAGCAATTAAGTAAGAAAATGATTATTTTTCAAATGGCATACAATTACCCAAATTATTTTGACTGGAGGTCAAAGTAAAAGGGCCACATAAGTGTTAATTCTGGCACTGATGATTATAAAGGCCCAACAACCTCAAGCAATCTGGGGCCATACAGGCACCAATGCCTTCCTCAGCTGCAGCTGAAACACAACACCCAGAACCCATTAAAAAACTTCTTGTTAATTTGTTCCAAGAACACGCCACCCTGAAAAAACTTTTTTATCAACATACAGCATAGAATAAAAGCAGCAACTCTAGAACAGCTGAACTTAGCTATGTGCTGATCTTTAGAATCCAAGAAACTGTCATTTTTAAAAAAAMAAGGTGAGCAACAGAGGCCCTCAAAACTAACAGATACAAGGTTGCTGGTGGACAAATGAAGTAAATCAAGACAGGAAAGAGCATGAACGCAGTGCCCAGATATAATACTGCACACATTTTTCCCTGTTCAGGTAGTACATTCCTAGTTTATAGTTAAGTCAGCAGTTTTGTTACCTTTCAGAACCCTTTCAATTCATCATATATTCAAGTAGAGACAACAAAAGTTCACAGGATTTGCTCCTATACTCAGAGCTGAACAAACAGTTGCATCATCCACATGACCTACTACTCCTCAGAGAATATTCACTTGATTGCCTTAGAACCAAGATGAATGGACAACTCTTTTCTCTCAGAAAACACAGGAAAGAAAAGGGGGAAGGAGTGTAGAAAATCTGCTGTCCCTGTCATGCATCATTCTTATCTTTTGGCTTGAGAAACACCAGGGTTTTCCTTTAAGATCCCCCAAGAAGCATTTGGAGCTGCAAGTTCATTGTGACCTGATGGGAGCCAAAGCTCACTCTAAAACTACCAGCCCATCAATCATCCCTTCTAATCCAATGAACCTTGACAGCTGTAAATTCTGATAAACAAAACATGTTATTACATAGCTGAACATATGTGTAAGACAGTACTTTGAAGGTGCCATCATGCTGCAYAAACTTGAAAGCTGTCTTCTGGATCTTCTAAGACAAAATCCAAAGACACATTCATTGTCAGGTTGGACACAGCTCTGAGCAACTTGTTTTAATTAAAGACGTCCCTGCTCATTGCAGAGGGGTTGGCCTAGATGACTTTTAATAGTCCCTTCCAACCAAAACTAGGGCAGAGAAGCCCTGCAGACAGACCTCARCAAATTGGCCATCACCAACCATATGAAAAGCAATGATGGGCATATGACCAGATCTTRGACAATCACCAACCATATGAAATTYAACAAGAAAAAGTGCTGAATTCCATATCTGGGATGGGGAAATCCTGGTTATGTGTACAGACTAGGAAACGRGAGGCTGGAGAGCAGTGCCAGGAAAGGGACCTGGGGGTCCTGGTCGATTGCAAGTTGAACATGAGCAGCACTGAACATGAGGCAGCMAGGAGAGCCAACCCTGTCCTGGGGGCATCAGGCACAGCATGGCCAGCTGGGCWAGGGAGGGCATTGTCCTGCTCTGCTCTGCACAGGGGTGCCCCCACCTAYGGGGGGCAGTTTTGGCCATCACAATATCAAAAATCCCTCAAGCTATTGGAGACTGTCCAAAGGAGGACCACAAGGATGGTGCAGGGCCTTGAGGAGAAGCTGTATGAGGAGCAGCTGAGGACACTTGGTCTGTTCAGCCTGGAGAAGAGGARGCTGAGGGGAAACCTCATTGTTGTCATGACCATGGGGAAGCAGAGGGGCAGGTAYCAATCTCTTCACTCTTGTAACCAATGACAGGCTTTCACGGAACAGCATGAAGCTGAGTTGGGGGAGGTTTAGGTTGGATGTCAGGAAAAGGAWTTTCACCCACAGTATGGTTGAGCAATGAAATAGGCTTTTAAAGCCTGTCAGAGTTCAAGAAGTCTTCAAACAATTCTCTCAGGTGCGTGGTGTGACTGTGCAGGGCCAGAAGTTGGACTTGATGATCCTGATAGGTCTCTTCTAACTAAGCACATTCTATGATGCTATGATAATTCCATTATTCTAAAACGTGATGTATAGCACAAGAACAGCCAGTGTGACAATAATCTGATTTATCATGCATTTAATTTGYTTGCTAAAGAATGTGAAATTAACCTATTTCACCAGCATTTGCTGTCATTAGTTCAGCACTGTCTTGCTATAGGGATGATTAAATGCTTCCTGACATGTGAACTTCAAAGAGCTTACATGAYGAGGACCTTGGGTAAGGAATCCTGAGGGAGGAGTGGCAGCTCACCACAGATATGTCACAGCCTCAGTCTTCTTCAAGGGGAAATGAGAAAACAAACAAACAGAAAGGGCTTCAATCACCTCCTCCTTACAAGATCTCTGACAGAGCAATCCAAGTAGACAGGAAGAGGAGATGACCACACTGTGGGAACACAGCTATTATAGGACATAGCACAAATAAATATTCCACAGTCCTGGAAGCTTCTGTGAATGACAGTAAAGCTGTATCAAGAGAGAGGAATTRTGATAGCACTCCTAATTTTGTGGTGCCTTTCTTATCTTGCAATGTTGGAATGGACTACAGTTCTAATGGGCCTTTTTCCTCACTTAAGCATTAAAATACTTTCACCAAATTCAATATTATACAATTTAAGAAACAATTGTCTCAAAAAAAAAGGGGCATCCTGGAGTCATCCCATGTCTGCCTTCAGACCAGTGTAGYCCCTCTATATAAATCATGTCCATTTGGGGCAAAATCCCTAGGGGATTTTAAAGAGGCAACATTTCWGTTACAGCTCATCCAGGGACCACTAAAAGCATAACATAACACGTCAATACCTCTTCTCTAAGAATTAGAAAGGGAACAAAAATAGTCTTGGAGCTTTCTACACTGATTTCAAAGAGACTTCAGCTAAGTAGCTTCAAAATGACAGTTCTGCTTTAGTCTCCCAGATTAGCTTGTTAAGTCTATGAGCATAACACTGGAAATAGCACATCTAAAGTAATAAAGCAAATAGATGCAGACATGAAATTTGGAGTTCTCACCCAACAATAAACTGAAAAACAAAACAAACAAAAAAATAAAGAAAAAAATGCAAGAGGCTAATAAGATTGCAGCTTTTTTTTTAAATTATTATTTTCAAAATACCATGTATCACACTCCTCAAGCTAATGCAGTCAAACTTAAGTCTCAGAAAACACTTAGGAGCAGACTAAAGTCTTGAAAAGTCGTCTAATTTGAGTGGGAAGCAGTTGCACATCTGTCAACAAGCCTTTGCAACCAAAATAGCTATTGCCATCAAGGAGACCAATTTGCAAAATTTAATCAACACCTCCATCTCCTTACATAGTTCCATTAGTGATTAGTTTCAATACTACCTTTGCTCATCACACAATGTTTGCAATTATCATTAAAAATACATAATTTGTCAAAGTACATATAAATTTATATATATTTGCAAACTAGCAATCCTACAAATCAGCATGTCTATAAAAAACCAAGAAAGACCAGAGGAACATGCTATATGATCCRCAATAAGACACAACAGCTGTATTTAATAAACTACATTTGAAAAAGCTGTAAAAAGCATGAGTCYCAACTATCCAACATACTCAGTCTGCACAGCAACACACAAWATTCTTCTTGATTAATGAAAAGCACCACTGGTCTTACAAAACAAATACACTGGTTACCTTTAAATAGCAAACCACAATTTGGTTTTGCATTAAAAGTCCTCGTGCTAAGCACAGCTTTTCCTAGTTTTTTCACTTCTTCCATTTCTCTCCTCCCTTTTGGAGCCCACAACAGGCTGAAATYCCCCATTCTTTATTCACATGCAGTCTAACAGAGCAAAGCACTCTGAATTAACTCGTGTGGCCTCAGCATATCCATGCCTTGGGATCTGCCTCATGGAGCTCAGCCACATCTTAGAAACAAGGTTTTCATTTGTGCTCCCTCTTCTGGCTTTGGGAGCATACAGCACAACCACAGTAGGGTGGCATGGAGACCCCCCCAACAMCACAGCCACCCCTGTCTGCAGGCCCTCCTCCCCAAAAAACAMCGCAGAGCCACAAGGAAAGCATTCACAACCTGCACACTGCCACCTGCTGTGGTGGAACATGCCACCAAAATAACCCAGATCAGAACTCATGGGAGTGATTTATATTATTTCACTGCTCAACACAAAACAGCAAGGACGCAACTTCCAAAGGCGGAACAAAAATAGCTTCCAGCTAATTTTTTAAGCCTATCCTAATGTTAATTTTAGCTTTGGAAAACCATCACGTGTAACAGAACACAGAGTCCAGCACCTTCCACAAGGAAAAAACCCAGTGACATTAAAGGCTCATATTTAGATATGTCTGGCATAAGAAGCTTTAATTTTCAAGCTTAGAATGCATTTTAATCATTTATATATTTATTTTCATAATAAAAATAAGGAATTATGTTATTTAGCTGTACTCTTTGGCATCAATGAAGTCCAGGAAAAGGAAGTGGGGAAAAAAGCCAACTGCACCATAGCTGACTGTTCCAGCATAATGTTGCACTGCAGTGGAGGTCTATTTTGAGAAAACTATAGTTGCCAGCAGCATAGCCCTCTTAAGTCATTTTGGTAGAAGTTGTCAAAATACATGTTCTTCGGAGTCTTGCTAGATTTGGAATACTTTATCTGACCTTATTTTACAACAAAATGAATTTTTTTTACTATTCTCTAATAAAACTATTTGAAGAAATGTTAAGTCTGGATGAAAACAGAGTAAGTAAAATAATCTACCGTTTTCTCAGGACACGGAGGATAACAAAGTAGGACTAAACAGAGGCAAAGTTGAGTGAGGAAGGGAGGAACACAGTCTTGGTATCTTTGTACATAAGAACAACTTGGGAATGGCTAATGGAATGAGATGGAGAGCAGCTGCCAAAGCTGTTGGCTGTTGGGACCCCTAAGTCTCATCTCTTCCCTGCATGCCTGTKTTAGAATGAGAGAATAAAGTCCTGGATAAGCCCAGGAAAAGGGACTGGAGTCGAAGGATCCCTTTCCTAGGCAGCTAATTACAACTAATTAACAGTCAGACATTATATTCTTCCCTACTCCATTTTCATTCTTGTATTTGTAGCAGAATTCTTTCTTCTTGGAATATCCTAATGCCTGGTAGTCAGGAGCAACAGATGTTGGCTCAGATCTCCAGCCTTCAGAGGGGATATGAAATGCACAACATCCAAAGAAGGGCAGAAATTCTGCAACACCATTGTGCCTAATGATATTTTCTACTAGCTACTGCCAAATGGTTTTCCAGATCTGCTCATCAGGGACATCTGGTATTCTGTGTTAGCCAACATGAACTGGTCTGGAACATTCCATAGCCTCAGGAATGTGGTGTAAATTTTCATACCTAAGGATGCTTCTTTTTGTGATAACAAAGTTACTTGGACACTTCTGTAGCTTTTGGAGGTCAGCAGAATTTTAGGTTATATCACAACATTGTAAATGGGCTCTATAGTTCACCTACACACTTGCTTCAGCAGCTATGAAATCTCATTTGGCATCCAGCCTTTTTAGTTTCTGGAATTATTTGTCCAGTGATTCTGCATGGTCTGTAGACAGCTTTAGAAATGGTGCTTATAAACTCTTACAGAAGTTGACGTACGTGAAACTAGGTAACAGCAGTTCACTTTTGCATACCAACTAGAAAATGTAGAGACACTCAAGAGTAGGTATATTATCTCTTGCCCTCCATTTTGTTATTTATTCTACAGTTCCTGTAGACAAGTGAAGATTTAAACTACTGAAGAAAAAAAAAACAAAAACTGGAGAAATCTAAACATAAATCATCATACTTTCATTTACCAACAAACCCTCATCAGCTGCCCAACAGCATGTCTTCCAGATTCTCATTACTTTATTTGCTGTTTATCCTCTCCAAGTGGAAAAATTGTGATAGAACTCCTTTTTTTTTTACCAACATATACAGACAGCTACATTCAGAATATCCTTCTAAATTATAGTTCATATTCAGTGCTATGCTGTGCAGCCCATGGAAGATGGATGAGAAGACACTTTTCCCAATGAAGCATAGGAAAGCTTAAGGCTCGTGTTTTCTTTGTGGTAGCAATGTGTTACRCCAACAAATGCAATACAACATTTTCCAAAATGCTATTCCTCATGACACCCTCTCCATACTAAGGTGAAATACAGCTGAAATCTGTAGCAAACTGAACTTTGACCCTTTTTGCCTAATTTCGTCAGCTAGAAGTCAAATTACATGCCACAAAAAMCTGCAGATTCTAACAGATTTTACGCTAAATCGGACTATAAAGTTCCAGAAAAACACAATCCTTGATGGTATTTAAGGCTCACAATGAGCACAACTACTGAACAGGCATTCATTTTGGATGCACACATTGTTTCATAAAACTTCCCCCTCTTAAGTCTGTTTTGTCTTTTCTTCCTTTTTTTTTAACTGCTCTGGAGGTCCAAAGTTTTTGATGAAATAAGGGTAAATATCAAACCCATGCTTTACCTCACCTGAAAATTTGGTTTTGTATCTCTAAGAAAATCCTCTCTTTGCATCAGTTCCCAAATATTCACCAGCATGTGGAAGTTCTTCCTACTTCTTCCCCAGCACTTTTTTTTAAAAACAACGTCTGAAATATTGTTTTAAAACAATGTCTACATGCAATGTTCCAGGTGAGCATGAATTTTCTCACCAAATCTTCAAATCTATACCCCATTACAGTGGAAACTAAGCAATTCTTTAAAAAGCATTGCCAAGTCCATCCCTTGGATGAACAGAACACTCTGGTTTTAGAGCCTACCACTGAATGCTGACAGGTTTTCTACAAGAAACTTGGGAAAATATGAGGGTTTATTTTGCAAATGGTTAAGGAGTTATAACCCAGTAACATGAATGAAAAACTACTTCCTATCTACTGACAGACATGTCATTCTAAATGTTCTCAGCAAAAGCATTTCTCCTGATTTTCTGAACTATGAAAGTAAAAATCAGAAGAAGGGGGGGAAAAAAAAAGAAAGTAAGCAGGGAAAAGAAAAAAGGCTACCAGTAATGCTGTTGGAGTTCCCATTCAAGAGAGCAGACTCCTGGCTGAATCCAGAATAAAGTGATCTTGACTGCAGGTGGTGCACTCTTCTGTCACCACCAAGAGCCACTGCAATCAATCAGAATCACTATAGGAACGTGGGGCAGAGGAAAGCAGACAGTTTTAAAATCAAAATGTAAAAGGTACATTTTTAACTTGAGCATAGGTATTTTTAATTATGCACTAGAAAGGCATATTTTAGGACAATTCCACATGGAAATAACATGTCCTTTAGAAAATTCTTTATGTCCAATATCTACTTGGCATAATGAAATGCCAAAGGTGGCCTTCAATTTCAAAAATCAGATTGAATTTATTGCATCTTCATGTGGAAGTTCAGTATTCATTAGGTGATAGAGTACAGATACAAAACTCCTAATTCTAAGAGGAATAAATAGTAAAAAAAAAGGTCTTTAATTGCTAGGGTTTTGTCTTACCCCACAATCATGAAATAAAAATAAATGCTCAACAAACCAGATAACTAGRACTGCTGGCTTTTTCTGGAACAAAATTTTCTCCCAAGTTTTACCAGATGACAGTTTAATTCTGTGATATGATCTTTACATTAAGCCCAGTGTCTGGTCATTACATAGGTGAGTTTTCCTTCCAGTTGACCACCATACTTATCACTAAGTATTTTTATGTGCTGATAAATATCAAAAAATACTTAACAAGTCACCAGGCACTAAGCTGCAGAAGTACCTTTCTCAGAGGTGAAATAATACTTTTTTTTTTGGACTGGGAAACAACCACAACTTTCAATACAACAGGCCTAAGCTATGAAAGTCTACCTTGAGAATGGAAAGCCATGWTCTTTGCCTCCAAAGTGACTGTTCTTTTATATAGCAAAGACTCTCAACAGATATTTTGTAGGAGCTGTATGGTGAGCCGAGCAGGTATGTGTACACAATGATGCATTCACAGACCCCTAAATCACAAAACATGCTACTCCTTTGCCATTATTAACACTGGGTTTTCAGCAAATTTATCAAAATTGTTGCTGGACTAGTTTTGCCATTTTGAAGAACAGATCATATAATCTTTCAGTGTATTACAAATTATACATTCCTGCTGAAGGGTCTGCCAAGGCTGGGAACCATCACCTCCAGAAGCAGCACAGGGAAGCAGACCCAAGGTATGTGTGGCAGCTTTCCTYCCCTCACCCAGCCTGGCAGCTGTAGAGGCTGCAGCTCCGTGCTGAGGATGCTTCATTTATTCTGCTCAGGTACACRGGCCAGTTGTGGCTGGCCAGACACACTGAACTGGTACCTGGGACAGGCAGGTCCTACCAGATGAAAATACACCTACAGTTAAGCCTGCAAAGAAAGTTTTGGCTGTGATTCAAGCTGCACTGTTATTTACTGAGCAAAGAGATGCTGTACACAGGGTTCTTTGGCCTATGCAGGGCGCACAGTCTGGCTGGAAGGAGAAAAATCCACTTCATGTCATTTATAAGGTCTGTGCCACACAGCTCAGAAARAAAAAAAAAGGAAGAAGACAGAAWAAAACAATTACATGTATGTGAGAAACAAAGTAGCCATGCTGTACTTACTTACTCAACTTTTGCAAAGACTACACAAAAACGAGAGTAAAGTTTCCTTATGGTTTCACACAACACTAAACAAACTTTACAGCTTCCTGCCACTGTTCACTAAAGGCAGAATCACCATGAACTTCTAATGCTCATGTTCTCCCCTGAACATGAATATAAATGAAAGGCTAAACCACATATTCCCCCAACACCTTTAAAATCCAGAATACTGAACTAATTAATAAAAAAGAGATCTGGATSAAGAAGGTGTCTGTTGTGGTCAGAGTGCTCACACACACTCATGCCTGTGCCCCTGCCAACAGAGCCAAGCAGCCCAATCACAACAAGTGGTGAGTCAGCATTAAGTGCTCMCTGTGAAAGGGGGGAACTAGCAAAAGAAAGCTGCTTGAGTTGGAAACTGATTGGAGGGGGATGGGGGAAAGGAAGTAAAACAACAAACGGTACCACAGAAATTGAGAGACAAACTGTTTTCTGCTTATCATCACATTTGTAGAAGGAAAAAATTAGTATTTTAAACACTGAGTAGATTAAATGTCAGTTCTTATAATTACAGCCTGGTAAACAAATATATACAAATAGTACTGGTAACATTTTATGCAGCWCAAATAAATTTCAGCCATTTTGGAATGACACCCAGTAGAACAGGTATTGTGTCCTCTAGTTGGAAAACTGTTCATTGCAGCACTGAACTGTGAACCGTTTGGAGAAAAAAAAAAAGAAACTAATGCTGCTTTACCTTCTACTATGAAAGAAACATTTTAAACATTTAACATGAAAACAGAATTTCTCTTTTTCAGAACCAGCATGTAACATGAGAAAATGGGATGAACGCTGACATTGATGGCTAAAGAACACTAACGTAAGGGAAACACTTCCAAAGACATACATTTGTCTAATCATTACAAGGTTAAAGAACAATAGGAGGTTTGGACAAGCTTCAGAAAACACAACAAAAAGCAAATCAGCATTCTGCTATTAAAGAAATACAAAGTATTTTTACTTATATGAAGGAGAGGGCTTGCACTGATGCCTGGAAGAGTGAAGTTCATCCTTTATCCTTTACAGGGCAGGCTACTATTAAAATCTATTAAACAGTCAGGGCTCCAAGTAGCACATGCAGATACCATGGACAACTTGAATCCAATAGGACAACTATGGAAACAAGAGGTAGGGGMAAAGAATCTGCCAGATTTCCACACTGACATTTCAGAGCATCCCTGTCTCAGCAAGACCTTCACAGGACCTTAGGCCTATTAAAGCCAGCAAAAGAGAAGAATAATAATCAGTGTTTTGCTTTGAAAGAACACACCTTCATATCAGTAAACAAATATGCAACATATTCAGCATCAAAAAAAATAAAGATGTTGGAAGTTTTTTTTATCCAAACATGTCAAGTAAAGACAAACAGACTTGGATTCCACTGTTCATATTCCACGGATATTACTTATAAAGTGGTCTTCTGTAAGGCATGCTAACTATAAGTCATGTAGATGAATGATGTTACCCASCTAGAAAAAAAAGTGCAAAAGCTACAGTATTTTTGTAGCTTTTTTTTGTCATTTGTAATTTTTGTAGTTGTGCATCCTCAGAGTWCTTCTTTTGATATACTATATATTTTTTTACAATAAAACACCCAAGCTAARAGAGCTTTAATAGTTCTGAATTTAATCTTTTCTATGAAATCATTTGTTGTGAGGCTTTTTAGAATTCTCCTTTAGACATATCCTTCAAGATCCCCATCACCACTACCGTTTTTAGACCACATATTCAATGATGTGATAGAGTTGATGGATAAACATTGCAAAGTATGAAAGTGATCAACAAGGAAGGGGGCTGATGAAGTGCCATCTATGTATAAGGAATGACAGAAGATACAGAAGGRAGAGAAAAAATGCTGTATGGAAGCTCCTCAAAGTTTACTACTGCTGTTGCTAAAAAAGAGAAAGCCATGTGGTTCAAAGCGTAATTAAAAACTCAGACTACTTATGCACCTATATAAAACTCCCATTTCCAGTTTCARAATGAAGAGTATTTGAAAAGCAAGCCATTAGTACTCTCCAGTTATCTTTCTGTGGTCTCAGAAGTAGCACAGACACTCTATACTTGCTTCAAGATGTTCTTTCCAAGTTCAGAAATAGAGCATTTGAAAGAAACCTTTCATCTCTTCAGACAGCTTCCAGAACCTGGAAAACACATCCATGGAAAGGATATAACTGCAAAATTGCTGCTAGGAATGAACACATGTTCATTATTTAAAAGTTAACAAAAAAAAAATTAAACAACCTCTCATTTATCCTGGATAGTTCACCTTCTACAAGCAATCTAAGAAAATTAATCCCTTGGACAACCACACTCTTCTGCTGCCTAATAAAGCAAAAATATTATTAGAAATCTGCTTTTAAAAACAACAGGAAGCCAGTTTCTTTAGACTGTATGGCATGGTAGCAAGGGTGCAATACCTTCATACATCAGGACGTGCAAGTTACACAAAGCTGCATTTAGCACACAGAACCTGTACTTGCTTTCCCAAGYGCCAAGCAAAGCCAAGTCAATTAAAGGCAGCAGAACAGGCTTCAAAGGCAGGAAATGACAAGGAAGCAAGAAGAACTAGGAAAGATCTGAGGAATTTCAGAAGGGCTGAAGCAGCCTCTCCTCACTGCAAGCCATCCTTTGCAGAAACTCCCCTCTTCCCGGACTTCTCAGATGTGGGGCTCTCCCCACTCCTCAGCTCCCAGAGGTACCTGGAGAAAGGTTTCATCTTCCTCTTCTCCCACAGCACCACCCACCACTAAACGGGGTGCAATGTGACAGAGCTCAGCATACACCAGAAGCTCCATTTCCCCTTCTCCTCTTCCATCTTGCTGCCCAAGAAAATATGCTTCAATCACTTCTGCCAAGCCAGTTTGGATATCTACACCAGCAGAATTGAAACAAACCAAAACCAGTTTTCTRGTGCTTTTAGTCCCTAAAGTAGCTCACCATGGTGTGAGACACAAAGGGCTGCAGAGGACAAAATRGGGGAACTTGAAAGCAAAAGAAAATGGAAATCAGAGCCCACAGCCTCATTAGGTCTTCTGCCAGTAGACGTTACATGAGGCTGATCATATTAGAGAAATGCCCCCTCAAAATGCCTCAGAGTACCTTAGTTCTAATTCTTCCCCATGCCAACTAAAAAAAATTTTTAAAAAAAAGAAAAGCCAAATACCTTCTGTTTTTTTGGACTTCTTAAAAGCCAAAATGAAACATAAACACATTCCCCAACAACTACAGATTTTGCAGTCAAGTTATCTGCTTTCAAAGAGGGGGAAATCACAGGGCTCACCAGTGAACCAATGCAGGGGTTGAGCTTCACCCTAAGAGAAGGCACCATCCTGACTGCAGGGTCTCTGGGACAGAAAATACTCAGAGAGTCAAAGACCACCTTATTATTTCMTGTGTTGAGTGAGATCAAGCTTAGCCACCAGAAACCCCTCAGAAAAATAAARGACTTTCAAGAAGAAACTCAAGACCTTAGAAACCAAAAAAGTTTTTTCTCTTCCARTGCTGAAGTGAATTCCTCCCTTTTTTAAAACAGCAGTCACACAGATTACAGCACATCTCACCAATTAATTCAACCAGCCTTATGAAGCAACTAAACTTCTACCCAGGCAACAATGTAAGCTCACCTTCACATAAAGATCATCTGGTCTTGAACAATTAATTCAATTAACTCAAGGCAAATCAGCCCCCACCCAATACAATATTCATTAAATTCCTTTCTCCAATTTCTCTCTTCCTTCTTTTACCATTCCTCCCCTATTCCACACTGTAGCCCAGACTCACCTTGCCTTCAAAGCARAATAGTACAGATAATTCCCCACGTGCAGTTTTTCTCTGTCGCCCTTCACTRTGTGCCCTGACAGAGGAGAAGGCACTCCTTGTAAACATGACAGGTAACACACAATACATTAGCAAAGCAAAGACCTAGGCAGATAGCCAACCTCATGAGAAATCTATCTGCCTCCCCCACTGGGGAAAAAACTCTTCTAAGATAAAAATTAAAAATTCACTTAACATCATCTGAGGTTAGCAACAAGTCAAAAATAAAAAACAAGAAAAGCAGATGCCTTTAAATAGCAACTTTCATATGATCCAAAACCTAATGTCAGTAGAAAACCCATGAAAATTGATAATTTCTACCTGAATACACGCACTACATTTTGACTTATCAGCCACACTGTACAGCCAAAACAARACTTGTCTTTTCTGATAAAGGTGCACAACCTGTTACACACTGCAGTGTTAAACAGACAGCCCACCCCTTTCTAGAGTGGGTAAGGCCTTGACAATACTGCCATACATACCTTCAATTTTTTTTTTTTCTTTGTTCTTGTGGGATTAAGGTCTGACATCATAAACAAAGAAGAATTATAGGATTATAGAATGGTTTGGGTTGGAAAGGACCTTGAAGATCAGGTCCAACCCCAAAGCCTGAACTTCAGCCCTGCTGGAGCAGGCTCTGCTGTGCAATTACAATCTCTGCTGTCTCAAGGCTCCTGTCATAGATGCCTCAAGGCTTGTCACAGCCTCATTTAAAGTCAAAGTCAGTGCCATCATTCAGGCATTCAGGTAATGAAGCATCCTGCCTCTACAAATCTGCTTAGAAATGGAATATTTCCAGATTTCTTCTCCAGTTCTCTCCTGCTCTATTTCAGTCAAACACAGAGCACGAGTGAAATAAGGCAGCTTGGACTTGTAGCACATGGCTGGCTTGTTTTACATGGCTGGTGCCACTGCTAGTACTCCTGGTAGCATTTACTGCCATGGAATAATGGSCATTTTGCTTTCCAAACACATGAGTACTGCCAAATCCAGAGGAATAYAATCACAAATTCAAGATTAAGAACAAACAGTGAAACTGCAAAATCTATAAGCAACATAAGCAAAACCTTACAGGCTGCATAATGCTGGAAAAGTATTTTAAACAAATATGTAAGCACTTTCATGACAAAAGTGGACAGTTTATCTGAACAATTAAAACTCAACCATGCACAAACATTAATTAAAATCTTCACTCAAAATAGGGTACAATCAGTACTGCAAAGTTTTACAAATAGCGATTTTAGATTTTCTTCTTAAACARCATTAGTTTCAAAAATTATGTCTTTTCTCTCCCACTCCCCAAAAACAAACAGAAAGGACATATGCAGAAACAAATTCTGAAGAACAGAAGGGAGACTTTTTTGGTCTTTTTGATTGTTAATGTAAATCACTAAGTAGTTTTGATCAATCCACACATACACACCTTTTTGTTTTGATTATCTATAGATTAAAAAAAAAATCATAATACCTTATAATGTCCCAAGTCTCTTTCCCTTAAAGTTTCAAAAATTTCAGAAAAATCCAAAAATAAACTCTATCAAGAGCCAGATCATAAGAAGATTCATTCTCAGCATTTGATTCTAACATACAAATATTCCTTCTTAGTCTTCACCGCCTTCTTTCTATTTTTTGTATAAATTATATTTTTTACCAGCAGTTTGCAAAATCTTGCAAGATATCCATCTATTCTGCAGAGCCTTATCTCCCCACACTCTCATTGCTAAAACTGATACCTGACAAGTCCCCTCAGTAACTTTATTATAATTAAAAATGTTGGTTTTTAAAAGTAATGAAAAGAAATTTCTCAGTTTGTAGCCAATAATCAACCTCTTAAAAGGAGTTTCTGTATGCTCTGAACTAAAGGAATGCTGCTAGAAACTTCTCCCGCACCAGGTCCTAATTTAAGTCAGAGAGACTTTTGAGCCCTGGAGTACTTTACATCTCTAGCTCCAATGTACTTTCACAGGTTTAGATTTTAAGCAGTGTGGATTTCACTAGGATTTGAAATGCAATTACTTACTGGTATTTATACTACTCCACTGTTATTTGTTTCATTTCCAGTCAATTGAACAATTATCAGAAACAGAGTCTCACCGATTATTTTAAAGGTCTTTAAACATACCTTCAATAAATGTGCAGCCTTTTCACTTCACAGATTTCTTCAAGGTATGTCACAAAACTAGTCATTTTATTCCTGATTATAAAAAGCAGCTTTAAATACAGTTTAGTATTATCAGAAGTCAATTCCTGGTCAAGCATGTCCCTGTAGTATTTAAACACTGATACTTTATCAGCACCAAAAGTTTCCATAACGTGGATCCAAATAGGTTATATGCACAGTCATGAAAATGAGTAGTGCATGCACCTGGATGGTCTTCCCTGATTTAATAGAGCTATTTGTGCATGGCACAGTAGGACTGGAATCCAAAATTACCTTCCCTTTTCTCACATTTGATTTTTTGCATTATTTGTCCACAGCAGATAGAGATTCTTCCCAGATGATGGCTCATTTTATAAAAGGCTCCTACATKACTTTAGTCAATTCTTTGCCCATCAGTTAGATGCTAAGTTGTGATAGATCTGACATAACTGTTTGGAAATGCTCTCAAGAGCAGTAAAATACCCCTTCTGCACCACATTATAAGTGGAGCTGAGACCATGTATTATCCTCTCATTATTTCAGGTGATGGTTTGTATTCCCTATGAAAAGCTTGGTACACTTCCATAATGATCTAGAATGCTGCAAAATATGGAAACTTATCCTTATTTTTTATTACTGCCATAGTGAGAATTTTTTTCTATTTATCTGAAATTTCCCACATGAATCTGTCAGGCTGAAAAGCAGGCTTCTCAAAAATAAACCAACCWACCAAATCACATCATGAGCAAGCAAACCTCTTCCCTCAAAAAACTAAACATAAACTGTAAAACACCTCAGGCTTGTCCTGGTACCAATGAAATAGAGGCAAAAGCCCACAAAAAACCCTCTTCTGTCTTCTCACACCATATAAAAATTTTAACAGAGTGACTTAAACATGCACACACAAGAACATTGGTGCAGGCTACAGTTATAAGAGAAACTGCCCCAAGATTCTTGATTCGGCCATGTCACCAACAATTTTACACTACAGATTGAAGTCCTCTAAAATAAAACCAAAAGCAAACAGAAAAGATATCTTCCTAGAAATAAAAGCATTATATTGAACCTGCACATTTTGATTTTTCTTAAAGTACCAATTCTCAAAGTTTGCATTCCATCTTCTCCAGTAATTAGTACAAGAGGAGAAAGAAAGCAACACTTTGGGCTCATTCTCTATTTTTTTGCTTTCTCAAAAATTTCTGGAGACAATGTTGCTTCTGGTATAGAGAACTTACATATTTAACAGAGTTGCATCATCATTTACTGGCCACTTGACAAGTTTACAGCAGTTCATAATGTAAGGAGTGGTTTTARTAAATCTCTAAACTGCCGAAGTCACTATGACATACAACATTACTAGCATCACAAACATTAAAGCATATGTCTCTATTATGTATGTCAGCTAACAAAACAAAACAGACAAATAATAAAATATATGGTAACGTTCCTATATTAATGTGACTAGTCAAATGTGCCATTAAATGTAATGCAGTCCTCAAGGAAAAAGGCTGAAATGAATTATTGGTTATTTGAATTATCATCCAGTATAATAAAATCCTTTATGGAATTAAATTACCTCCTTTGAACATGAAAAGGATAATCATAGGCTTTCTTACTGAATCTTTTGTAAATACTGAAAATAACTTACAAGCTACAATAYTGTCATTTCAAAGAGTACTCACAAAAATTGTTCCAAAAATCATATGCAAAACAGCATCAGTAAGTTAATCACACTTTCAATTGTCTCTCCATTAACATAGAGGTTTTTAAACTTCACAGGAAAATAAAGACTTGGCAAGGAAAATCACAGATAAAGAAAAGTGCTATTCTGATAAAGACAAAGAAACATCCCAAAATCTTCTTCAATTAATTAATTTTTTTTTTTAAAACAAAACAAAACCACAAACAACAGACAGGCTAATTTTAGAACTTTAAATCTAAAAACATACATCTGCTTGGCTGTATAAAAATAATTAAACCACAAAGTCAAGCTACCTGATTCCCTAAAAAAACCAAACAAAAAGAAAACCAAAACAAACAAACAAAAACACAACAGAGCTTAGTAGTCAGAAGATACAGGCACAGCTTCTAGTCTGTTACATTTTAAGGCAGATCTAGGAGAGAACCTTTCACACCAGTCTGGCAGGACTAATGACAGTATTTGGAGAGAACAAAACTGAGCACAGGACTACAAAGACTGGAAAGGGAGAGAACAAATGCAAGGCTCCACATCAGTTTAGGCTTCTTTCACTTTTATCAGCAGCAAGAACCCAAAAGTTCAAACATCTGTGTAGGTAMCAAGTCAGTCTACCTGACTAGAGATGGCCAGCTGTGGAAAGATAAACACAAAATATAAGAATGTTAGATTTATCCACCCCAATGAAAAAGGACTTGGTAAGAAGTTCCTTCTCAGTTAGAAAGCCAGCCTCAGGTTTAGCATAATCACAGCAAGAAAACATATTTGACTGTTCTGTAAAAAGAAGAGCTTGCAGGGTTATGGGATTTTTTTTTTTTTGGTCATTGTTTTAAAGCCAATTCTAAGGACCTGGCTAACAAGGACATGAGTATTCATGTCCCATTTTAATGGAATAAATTTAAACTCAAGGATAATGGATGGCAATGCTAAACTTGAGCAGAAAAGTAAATATCCAGGTAAAACAAATTTACCTGCCCCGTACGACAAACTAGCATGGCTGTTAAGGGCAGGTCCAAACCTTCCYGGTATCCTGTTTGTTACCTGGGTTTAACTCTCCATTAGTTATACTTTTAATGGCTACAATGAGGTCTCGATTTCTACTTTCTTACCCCATACTGCAGGCCTACTTGGAGATTTTCTTTCTGGTGACAAATCACTCCATGAGTTCAGAACTTCTCCCACAAATGAAACTGTGTAACAGAGATGTCCACCCTACCCTCAGCAGTATTGCCACAGCTTAGAACCTGACAGCCACTCATGCAGACAGTCATGTCATTTTCTCCCTAGTGTTATCTGGCAAAGCTACAAACAGGGGCMCAGGAGCTTTGTATCCCAGCTCTGGAGGGTCACTGCCCCACTCAGTAACATTCTGGTGACATCCAGACAAGCATCWTTCCATATCAAAGTTGTACTTCCTGCTGTGAAGCTCCGAAATAGAACTGACCTCAGCAGACATCACAAAAACAGTCCTTCCCAATAAAAAAAAAAAAAATCCAACTAAAAATATATTCTATGAATACAGGCTCAAAATCTCAATAACTTCCATCCACTATTCTGACCTATKGTTTCATAGTATACCTGTCCAGTATTGACTAGAAACTTGAGACTGTGCCCTTTTCWCAGATTTACCTTGATCTGAAAACAGTTCCATGTTCAGAACAGCAGCACCATCCTTCCTCCACTGCCTATACCTATGCTCAAGAATCACCACTCCTACTGYTTCTCCAAGCAGCTGCTAAAAGCAGCTGGGAGAGAATACCAGGCAAGACAGACTTCTGAACCAACCTCAAGTGTCAGCTCTGCACCTCACCTATGGCACTAATCCTCCATCCCAAATTACAGATGCTACCACACCACCCCTGCTTATGCTGCCCACAGTACAAAAATATTCACCTGTACTATTCCTCCATCCCAAATTACAGATGCTACCACACCACCCCTGCTTATGCTGCCCACAGTACAAAAATATTCACCTGCCTTGTACAGCTACACATCAGGGCACTGATCCATTGAACAAGACTTGTCAATCATTCTCTACACTTGGACATCCATCACAATAAAAGTCAGTTGCTTTTTTGTGGTTTTTTTTCCTCCAGAGAATGACACCATAAGATTTATACCAAAACATTTACTCCAGACCATTACCAGATTGGTGAATTTCCAAAATGGAATGGGGGAGAGGCTATGTCAGTGTGATCACTATTTCTGTATGGTATTTTTTGTTTCAGTGTCTGATGGGTATCTCCAAACTTTCAACAGAAACTTTATCATGAAGCATCTGTATGTTTATGCATACTACACAGTGTGACAGACTTACAAAGTCAGGGAAAGGACAAGATTACCAGAGATCACATTTGTCATAAAACCAGTTTGGTACTCTCTCTCATTTCTGCACATAATCCTTTTCCAGATTATGCCCATATTTTCCACTTACCCAGCAAGTATGGACAATTGTTGAAGCCACTGTAGAAGCAGAGTCTCTAARAGACCCTAAACACAAAGGTATCACATAAAAAACCCACATAGATAATCAAAATATAAAAATTTATATATGMTATGTAAAATTTTATATCCAGTAGCCACCTTCTAGGACTTTAAGCCTCATCTTAAGCTTATTCTAGATAAAAAAACTTTATATGTTAATTCATCAAGACAAGATTTAAATCCTTACCAGACCCATTAAAATCAAATCATGACTTTAGGAAGCATCCCTTCCAGTAGCCATGTATTACAGAGCTGAAGTGTGCCACTGCCTGCAAAATCAAGGCTGCAGACTAAAACTGTAGTAAAAGACTTGCAACTTAAAATGAGGAGAACTGAATGYACAACAAAATCAAATTTAAAAGAAGTTCGGCATCAACCATGTTCAAAACAACTTTCTGTAGGCAATCTGCCTGTAAGATCACACTCTCAGTTCAATATTTTCTTCAGCAAGGCCTTCCTTGCAGCAGCAAACAACCAGTATTTTTGGGCAAACTAGTTTTCCAACCCAAATGCACAACGGGACTAAAACCGGGGTTTACACTGGAACCTGTCTTCTTCATGAAGCTCTCATAAAGCTGGAATAGATACCTGGCTGTAACCTAGGTAACAGCAAGTAAAGTCAAGTCCTGTGTAAACTATTATGTCTTTTTAACAACCAGAAAATTAGAAATAAAAAGTGTAGCTCAGTACAGAAACCATGTACTGCAATCTACAAGATAAACACAGTCTGTAAGTATTTCACATCCTTAAACAAAGCAGAGGCAAATACAAGCTTTAAAACTTGCAATTTCATTTCAAAAGGAATTTTCAGGTTCTTCTGAAGAATTTCTATGATCTGCCTTTACTTAAATGCAAATCTTAGCTCTGTCTTCAAGTATGCAGAAAGCTACAGATTTTGTACACACCAAGAAAGACCCAAGCTTACAATATATGTATCTAAAACCTGCCATGCACCTGACATAATGAAATTTTTGAATGACACTTCCCTTTCTCTGCCTTTGATTCTAGATCAAGTGTGACGTGAAGACCTGGGAGATTTTCTAAAACATCATTTCCAAAAAAAATGGAGACAGTCACACAATTCAGTTATCTGGAAATAAAYACCATACTACATGACCTATTCCTTATCTATGTGAGCATATTTTCCCTCTCCTCAAAGTTTCTGCTGTAGCTCCTGCTGCTGCAGCTCTAGCGGTATCAGCCAGTAACACCACCCAAGGCAAGCCGAGGGGGCTGCTTGTATTGTCACTGTCACATGGTGTAAAATTGCTGTGAGCAGGATGAGACAATGATGTGCTTGAATGACAGCAGCTGTTCTGTGCTGGCATGCCACAAGCAGAGCTGTAATCACAGCCAGGTGCAATGGTGGGAATTTTGGGGGATAAAGGCAGTGCCTGCACCTGTGGCACTCTGTAACTTCTAGCCRTGCAATATTTGTTCTTTACAGACCATTTGTCATTTTGACAAGCTCCCTACCTGACCATCACTGGAGCAGCCACCTTTTTTATTTCCTTACCAAGGCCTTTCTCCCTTTTGTACACCATCCAATTTCTGCCTCATACGTGCCWCATAAACAGAAAAGGATATGGTAACTATGGTGTAGGAACCAGTGAATCATAAGAATTTGAAACACTCCTAGTTACAGTGATCAAAGCTAAATCCTTTAGGAAGATTATCCACACCAGAACCCTGAAAAAGATATGTGACTCAAGTACTTTGATACTGCATCTTTGAGATAGAGCCCAATCCCCGGTGTGACTGCGAAGGGCTACCTCCAGTTGAGCTTAACTACGGTGGGAACATTGTAACAGGGGCTGCTGTGCCTCTTGATCTATCTATGCAGTTCCAGGCCTGGCAACCGGCTGCGAACGCAACAGCCCACAGGCTGTGACCACAACTCTGAGGCCGTTCAAGAGMAGGTTTATTCGGAAAACAAAGAAATAGAGAAAAATAATACAAATCAACCACACATTTAAACAACGAGCAGTWGGAGCCTTACAAGCAAGGGATAAGAGACTCCAAATCCACTCGCTGCCCTGCACCCATCGCCGTGTGAAACGGCGGAGGGGCAGCGCTCACAAACGATGCGAGGGGCGACGATTTCACCACTTCTCCAAAAATACGGCTCCCGGGGAAGCCGGTGCGCCCGCGGCACGGCGGGAGCGGAGCGGAGGGGCCGGCGAGACCCTTCCCGGCGGCGCGGCCCGGCCAGGCGCTGCTCGCTCCTCGGAACTTCGCCCACGCTCCCGCAGATGACCGACACCCGCACCGCGGCCACCACCCCCGAGCACCAACACACCCCTCAGCACCGCCACCGCGCCCGGCTCCGGCTCCTGCCGCCGCTTTTGCATTTCCAGAAGCACTCTGGCCGCCCATTCTGGCCGGCGTCTCAAGGAGGGCACCGCTCTCGCCCAACTGCGGCCGCAGTTCGTTGTCCCTTCACAAGGGAGAGGGGGATGACCCATCCCGCGCAGGGACATCGGCACGGCCCGGGCAGATACCACGGACAGCGAGCCCCCACCGCCCCACCCCGACACACCGAGCCCCGCTGTCAGAGAAGTTGAGAGCGGCGCGGGCGCTCCCCACGCCGGGCAGCCCCCGGCAGCCCCCATCCCTCCCTGCCCCCGCAGGGCACGGGCAGCGCCCGCAGCCGCGGGACGCCCGCGGTTCGCGGAGCAGCGGCGGTAGCGGCAAACACCTACCCGGAGAGCTTCCCAATCTTCACAAAGCTAAACACATCCATCCATGCGGCCGGCTAGCTCTGCCCGTCACACTCACTCACTCCAGCAGCGGCGGCGGCGGCGGCAGCAGCYCCATGTCGGGAGAAGGTTGCGTCCAGCGGCAGCAACAGCCCTTGCAAAAAAGCAGGAGCCGGCGGAGACAGCGGCTGCTACCCCCCTCCGGCGGGGAGCTGGGCGTGCAGCATCTCGCAGGACCGGCGCTCATCTGCGCGCAGCCCTGCCCCCGCTCCCCCCGCCCCGCTCCCCGCCTGCCGTGCGCTCTCCCGGGGTGAGTCCGGAGCAGAGCGGGGCTGCCCGGCCCGGCAGGAGCGCTGCCCGCAGCCTGCGCTCCGCCGGCCGGAGGGGGAGGCGGCAGCGCTCCGCCGTCCCTCTGCAGTGCCCGCAGGAGGGAGGCGGCGAGGTGCTGAGGAGAGCGCAGGGTGTATCGGGGTGTCTGTCCCTCCRGCCGGCCGTGTGTCCGCTCCGCTGGGCGAGCGCAGGGCCCGCTCCAGCCCGGGCGAGCGCCGATCGCCGCTCCAGCCCGAGGCGGCGCTGCGGCCGCCGGGCCGAGCCCGGGGCTCCCCACAGGGCCGCCTGGAGCCGCGGTGCCGGGGAAGGAGGGCTAGGGGTCCGGGCGTGAGGGGCACGGCTGCGGATCCCCGGGGCAGGGAGCGGAACGCTGAGCGAGAGGGGAAGGGGAGCCCTGGTAAGTAGGAGGCGACACCTCCCCAGCCCGGGAGCGGCACCCTGGGCCTTGCAAAGCTAAAACTTGGGAAAGCAGAGAGCCGTCTTTGCTTCGGCGATCACACTGCTCCATGCAGTCCCCGAGGGTGAGGGGGACTTTCGGCGTTCAGCCCTCGCGCTGAGTGCTCAGCGGTGGTGGACCGAGGGCAGGCACCGGGCTGAAATCCACCGCTGGCTGCTGGCACTATCCTGTGATCCCTCTATGCATGCCAGAAAAGAGAGCTGAACTGACGGCGTCCTCGTTGCAGCAGGAACATGACAAGGCTGGTTTGTGGCGACATAATTAAAGTCAAGCATTCTTCATACCACATCTTGTGGCAAAATGATAAATCTAGGGCTCCTGACACAAGAACAAGAACAGATTCATTGCCTTATGTCCTGMGTCAGGCTTTAAATGAGGCACTGGAGTTTAGGTCTCCGTAAGTTTCCTCTGAGTGAGCAGAACAGGAAGGCAGGTGAAATTCAAATTCATCTCCACACAAACTCTGCACTGTAATACAATAATTCTCAGTATGGGAGTGGATTCTCTCCACTCAAGTGTTTTCATTTGTGTGTTTGTTCTCTGAATGGATTGGTATGTGCTTTACTTAGTGCCTTCACAGAGTTTCAGGCTCTTCTGCAGGCTTGCACCTGCACCCTCCCACCAACCAAGAACTTAGAAAACAACAGTAGAGCTCAGCACATACACTCCTGCAGCCAGATGAAAACAATGCACTTTTTTAATACTAAAACTTGTATTGATAAGAGAACAGAAAGAACAGGCCGTACTAACACAGTGTGAATTGGGTTTCAAACTATTCTTTAAAACAATAGCAACAAAGAATGATTGACCATCTATTTATACTGGGAGAACATTGAACTGCCAGCTAAAAAGCACTTGCTGGCCTAGCATAGATGTAAAGGGCTTGGGCGTATTCTGAAGCACCATATGAAATATTTTATGCTAGTGTATCAAAATATTTATGTGGTACTTACGTGTACTCTTATTTATTTATTGTTATACCAGATTTTTTTAAAACTGCGGAACCCATGCCTGTCATTCATACTGCTCTATTGATTGGTAAAAGCTACAAAGATAACACAGTTTCAGCTGGTTAGAAACTGATTTATTTATAAATCTGTCATTATTTATTTATAGACTGAGGAGATAGGCCAAGATCCTACAAAGCTAACTGAAGCTGATGAGATGATACACCATATATAAGATTAAGCACATATGTTCCATATCAAACAAGGTTCTTATCTTGAGCAYTTCATGCTCCAAGGCTTCTCACATAAAGGTGCCTTAGAGCATAGTGGTGAGTGCCAGAAAAATGAAGAAATTCTAAGGGGTCACTGGAATTTCTGTGGTTTCAGGGTCTTTCAGTGGAAAGGCAAATGTGATCCTAGGATATACTGGCTGAAGTATTTCCAGTAGAGATATGGAGAAAAGCAGAAAGCATAAGATCAGATCAGAAATGCCATACTCAGATTCTTAAAAAGGTACATTTATGAAAAATGAGAGCAGTTGCAGGAGTGTTAAAGGTAATGAAGAGTCTTATGACAAGAGAGAGTTTTGCCTAGCAAAACRATGACTAAGAGATAAAAAAGATTGTTTATAAACATCAGTATTGTAAACACAGGATGTGTACCCAAAATGGTAGGCCTTTATGAAAGTCATTAAAATTTGAAATGAAGCTGAAATTATCTCCTCTTTCTTTGGCTTTCCAAATAGATACATGCCATATTGCTGTGTTTATAGTTACTTTTACGTTTTTGTTTTCCTAGGCAGAAGCTATTGCAGCATTGCAAATCTTCCAGAATGCCTGTGGAGATACTCTTGGACCAGCCAATGTGCTGGAGGTCCTTTAATAGCAGTATCACAGGAGCCTAACTCCCAGATGTGAGACAGAAAAGAACCTGGGCAAGTGTCCTTCCTACTGTGCTAAGAGCTGTGCATTTTGGAGCTGTGCAATGTGAGAATCACACATGGGGAAGGAGGCTGGGGTATGAGAGTGAACTTTGGTTCATGGTTCTTTGGCTTCTGCTGTCATAGCAACTGGATACAAAACTGTCAGTCTCATAGTAAAAGATTAAAATTTGCCTCCCCAAAGAAGCAAAGTGGTGGGCGTTGTTCTCTTTCAAGAGTGAGTGTTGATATGTGTAGTTTGGACTGGCTTTGAAGCCATCAACTGTACATTGAAATAATATTTTGGTATTTTATCTTCATTTGCAGAAATATCAATTAAACTGTGTCATGACTGCACTCTTGCACATACATTTATACTTTTCAGTTASTACAGTGGGATTCTTCTCAATAAGTACCAGAATTTCAGGATCCAGCCTCAGCTAGTCATATCCTACCTCTGTGGTGCACAGGTACTTAGCGCTCCAAACCATCTCTTTCTAGGAAAAGTGACATAAATTGCCTTTTGCAGGTGCTTTATTTTTTTTGTAAACTCCAGTGAGAGGAAGCACAGATGCCTACCTTTGACTAGAGGACTGTCTAACAGATGACTGAAGTCAGGTGAAGTAAAACCCATTTGAATGTGACAAAGGTACATGTAAACACTGAATGAGAACAGGCAGCCAGAGACAGCAAACCAACATGTACTCAGTATCTCAGTAACAAACAATAATTGAACATGAACATTTCTAATCTGAAAGTAAGAATCTGACATCAGTTCCTGGCTTTTTACTTTTTTTTTTTAGAATAGCATAGTAAATATAGCTTTTTGAGGATGCTTTATTACCATGTACTATTATCTTTTTATTATGCCTGGCCAGAGTAATCAAATTAGGACACTTAATACTAATGCTTTGTGTAATCATAGATATCCTTGTGTAGACTGTGGGCCCGTAAAAGCCTTAAATTCATATAGTATGGCAGTTTCATAGGCATTTTTAGAGAAGGAAATCTGTGTCATTTTATGATGCTCCCTGTTCTGAAGGAAATGGCAGACATATGTAATGCAGACAGGAATGCTATACTATCTAAAATTTAAAACCAAGTAATCTCTAAAACCAGTCACTGTAAAGACTTAATTTTTTTGAAAAACCTGTTGTTTTGGTCCTAGAGAATCTGCTATGAAGATGCAATGTATATATATTTACAACTGACACGAAGAAACACTTAGTTTTTGTTCCTGAGTTCTAAGGTTTTTTATTTTTTCTTCTGAGGCACTAAATAATCCCCAGAAGAAGATGCTTTGGGATTTCCCGGATACCAAGCAGCAAAAACATTTAGCCCTGCAGCTGGACCAATAGCATCTCTTGTCATTTATAAGAGGCATAAAATTTGATCCCAGATAATTTAAATGAAAACAGGTAGAATCCTGAACCTAGCACTTAATATTTAAATGCTTCTGTAGGTCTCACAGAAGTTGTCAAAGTTTTTCTCTCAGTGAATTAAAAACTGATCACTATAATTTTTTTAAGACTAGTCAAGTAGGGTTTTCAATGATTTGGAATCTTTTAAAAGATACTTTAAAGTGCTGTGTCTCATCTTCAAAATGGTTTAAAATTCATCAAGCTGGAATGTTTTTTTTAAGATAAGAGCTGAAGGTTCCATGATTTTTTTTGCAGTGCTTGATATTACTCATATCCAAATGGCAACAATGTGTAAAGAAATGTGATAATAAAATCCATTGAGTAAGGCGGTGTTAATACATAGCTGGTGATGCAAAGTTTTAAGGGAAGATATTTATGTATTTTGTCATTGTGATCTCCTACTTACTGATTGTTATTTCTAAAGATAGTTGGTTATGATTCTGTCATGTAGTAAGTCCTATAATACTCTTGGGTACTTGTATTTTATACTGTTACATTATTTTTTTCAGCCTTGAACCTTTGAAACAGGTATTTTTTTAGAATACATTTCTGTATCCTGGTGCTTACCAACACTATACAATTCTATATAAAGACATTGTAATCATTACAGATTTTCTCCACGTCTGTATTTACAGCATTGTTAAGAAGTCCCTCTGCTTATGTTGAATCTATGCACCAGCTTCTACCTGTCACTTTTTGGAACCTGTGTCAAATAGAGCTTTTTTCAGGCCTATTTTATAATTGACCCATACAGAGTGCTAAACCCTGTGTGTTTTCAATTTTGATGAGTAATTTAGTGTGGTGGACATGGTATGTCAAAGTGCAAAATTAGATAATAGAAAATTTAAATAGCAGACAAGATTTTCTTTCTTGYCAATTAAGAAAAAAATCTAGAAACCTAAAGGATACTGAATTGCATAGAACAATATAAGCAAGAATATTGCAACTGATGCAACAATTCTGCTGAAGCCACACATATGTAGTCAAACCTATGTAAGCAAATCTGTTATCAAGACAGTTTACAAAAACTACTGGTTGCTATTATGAACTGAAAACTTTTGCACTATATTGAGCCTGTAGCATTAGAAAAACACCATTAAATAGATTATTTGTCTATGCTGCAATACATAGATGAGCTCAAGATAAAGAAGAGGACCTTAGACAACATTTTCTACTTCAATGAATAAGACAATGCTAATGCATCAGCTATTTTAAAATGAAATTATCTTTATTAAAAAGGATTCACTTTTCTGGAATGGGTATGTATGAAATATTCAAATCAGAATATGGAAAGGACTTATCTACAGTTGCTCTGTTACTGACAAATGGACCCAATTCAAGAAAATGTTAAATATGCTTAGAATCATCCCTATTCATGGCTTCACTTAATCTAAAATATAACTTGAAACAATCAGAAAGTTAAGCACGTGTTTAAGTGATGGTTGAATAAATATGACTTCACAAATCATAAGAAAATTTATAGAGATGAATCAGAAAAAAAAATTGAAATGCTAATGTGCAAGTACTTGTGCTTAAAATTTATTTACAATAAAAGGAAAATTGAGGAAAAGTAAAAGCTCATCCACCCTCTTTCTCAAAGGCAATTCTGATTCTGCCATCAGGGATTTTCTCATACTTTAACCAAAACCAACTGCAGAATGAAAATTTGGTGGCAACTTCAGAGAAAATGATCAAAGGATTAATTTCTAAATTAATAAAATGTTAAAAAGCAGGACTACCACTGAAATCTTTCTAGTACAATCTGTGATTAGAATGATCAAATATGTGTTGAATTTTAAAAATCAGAGGCATATTCAATTTTTTTTAAGATATCATCAAAACCAAGGGCAAGATTGTTACAGTGGAATTGTGTTGGGGTAGGAAGCCTTTGTTTTTGTTTGTAGTCTGAAGTTTAAGATATTTATTTTATTATTATTCCCAGTAGCAGATTCTCATATTAGTTATGGATTAAAATTTTGCCAGCTTGTCTGTGTTTGTTTTTCTTATGTTTTAGAATGCAGTATTATGGTGAAACTCAAAAAAAAACCAAAAAACTGTAAACTTTTGTTCTGTGTGCATTTTCCTGGGAAGTATATGCAAACATCGCAGCAAAGAGGGGGAAAAAGCAATGTCACAAGTGCAAAATAGCTTAGAGTCAGAGGAGAGAGAGAAGAAAAAAAAGCAAAAAAAAAGAGATTTTCCCAACGAACAGAAACTTCACAGAGACAGCATTTGTATCTGGGTGCCAAAACCCAGTTTCCTCAGTCCATATTTAGGTACTTGCACATAGGTGGCCTACTTGTCAGTAATACTAAACATKCACAAATGAAAAAGAGATTGCTAGGTACTTTTAAAAACCAAGCAGCTTATTCAGAGTTGCCTGAGTATCTGAAGAGACAAAGCATGTTGTCTTAAAATTTCCAGCCTGTAGTTTGAAAGATCACACACCCCATATTTTATCCACTGCAATGTGTTATTTTGATCTTAATTGCCGGTTTAATACATCTAGGCCTGTGAATTATATGTGAGGTCTCAGGCAGAGGAATTACTCTTWGCTAAAGTTACAGCACACTGCAGCTGCTCTTCCTGGCCATGGCACCAACAGAACAGCCAGTCTGTRCATCAGGGGTTGTTCCCAGTGTAAATCTGCGTTTGCAAGGTGTGTACAGGCAACTGTTTCATGTGGCTTGCATTAAGAATGTTATTTTTTCCAGGCAGAAGACTGCAAATCTGTCTGTAGTTGAATGTACAGTAAGATAGTCCCTTGCTTAGCATACTGAGTAACATGATAAGGAGTCTTGCATGCTCAAGACACTTCTGTTTATTCAAGTGACCACTGGTGAGTGTCACTAAGGATTTTGATTTTTGTTCAGGCTCTCTAGTGCTTCTAGAACAGAGAATGAATCCCTAATGTGTCTTTACAATAAATACTGGGGAGTAGCTATCTTGGAAATATGGTACGTGGAAAGACCAGCAGGGAATGCAAAGCTGAAAGGCACAAAAAATGCCATAAAGTTCACATAAGTTTCTTCAAAAGGTGTGTGCAATTTTTAGAAATGTACTGCAGTTGATTAAAGTTATCCTGTAAATACAGTGCATTTAGAAAACTATTTACTTAGTACAATGTACAAGCCTAATGCTGTCAGTTAGGAGGAAATAGAAAACCAGCCTTCCAATCCCCATCAGCAAGTGGCCTGTCACATGCCTGAGTAACCTGCCTGCAAAGGCTCTTGTGCCGTGTTTTCTGCTAACAGAAATCTGTTTGCCCAGATCACTAAGAAGCATTGACAAGAGAGCTTCACACCTATTCTCATTTCTTTGGCTACCAGTTCTAGGCTGGGTGAAATTTATAACCTGTTTTATCTCCATACGCATTATCTCAGGCCTGTTTTACCCTTCCCCCTTTGCAGCATGCAGCACTCTGAGGTTGAAAGCAGAGATGGACTGCAGAGCATTCCCCAGGGCAGGCTGCTCAGCCTAGATYGTGCACCTTGATCACACAAATGGACACGCACACCTTCTGGAGTCAAAAAGGAGTCAAAGAGCCAACACACAGCATAAGAACCATCAGTCTGTGCAGATCAGCTTACAGGGTAGAGACATTTTAGAGCACAATGCAAGATCACTTTCTTTGTGCTCCCTAGTAGAAACAGTCTTTAGAATTCACTGACATTTAATCATGTGCCTCATATCACTTCTTTTCAGAGCAGCTATTTTGGTGCTATGTGGGGGTTGCCACAGAAATGGTTGCCTAATTCTGATCTAAATTTTGTAATGTGCACCCAGATCTTCTACAGATATGTATTTTAAATCCAAATGCAATAATAATAAAGGAATTTAAAGTGATTCCATTTAATGAAAGAGCAGTAACATACTTAGCAGATATTCCTAGCTCTTGCAAAAAAGAAACATAGCACAATTTCCACAAAGCCCTTGGGAAAATTGTTCCCACTGCCCAACCTATTGGTTTAGTTYCTGTAACTGCAGGTGAATGGAATTTTAGTCAAATTCAAAAAATCAGGACTCGTTCCRTGTAAACATCAGGCATTGGTATTTTCAAATCACAGCAGGCCTCATAAAATGCCTGGGGTTCAGATCTATGTTGGAGCTTAGCAGCCAGAATAATATCAGTGAAACTGTCAGGAAGCTTTCTGGCTTCATGCAGCAAGGAGCACAGAGCTATATGAGATTTTTCCTTTTACTTGCAGTGGAGCAGTAAGAAAGAGGTGAGGAAAGGGGCTGCTCGCTTTATGTTCCATGAAATACTTTTGTGACTGTAGATTTAAATCAGTCCAGTGAGTACCTTATGAGTGGTTTTAAGATGATATAAATGTCCTATTAAAGGCTTCATGTATTTCTCTGCTGAGATTAGTACAATTATTTGTTTACAATATGCCAAAGCACTTTTTTCCCCTGGATGATTCTTTCAAAGTTAGGTTATTGCATATCTGCAAGAGGACTAGAGCAGACAAAGAAGACATAAAGAGAAATTGAATTCACTTTATTTTTGAAGAGTAAATTTTGAAGGGTAGTCCAATCATGGACTACCCTTCAAAACACACCAGATTTTTACAAATCTGGTGTGTTTTGAAGAGTAGTCCATGACTGCAGCTAACTTTACAGATTTCCGATTGGATATAAATTCTACTTTGTCTGCTCTTGTCCTCTAGAAATTCTTCCCTTTACCTCCAAAGCCTCCTGGGCTTCTCTTTCATCTTTGTTTTCGTCTTCTAAACCAAACCATGCATGATGTCCAGACCCCCTTCAATAACTTACCTTCACTGTGAATCCTGCAGTCTCCTGAACCTTCTCTCTTTGAGCACACTCAGTGCCCCTTGGGGAAGGAACAAGCTCCCCTTCCTCCAGGAGGTCCCTCTTAAAAAAGCACAACATACACTAAGGGGAAATAAATCAGATGCCCATGGAATTCCAAGCCAAGCCAGCCCCAGTCATTAGTAACCCAGTCTTTTTAGACTGCCTCAAGAAACACATCTAGGAGAGAGATGCACAACATCTGRTGTAACAATTCCTCAAGACCCTTTTGGCTTAGCACAGTTTGAAAACATGTCAGGATATTGGAAGTTTTGAAACACATAAAGTTAAAAATACATATTTAGTTGTATCAGACCATCCACTTGAATAATTATTCTGGTTATCCATCAGGCCAACTCCATAATGCTGGCTGTCCTCCAGGGCCCACTTCTCCTATGTYTCTGCTAGATGAATGGCCAAATTGTCAAAAAGCCATTGAAGCAGGAAGATTAATAGAACCACACTGTAGGAGTCATGACTACACCCATCAACTTCCTGCTTAAGACATTTGCATTTGAGAGGAACAAACTCTGCTTACCTGAAAGTCACCTTACAACTTCTGAATGGTTCTCCCTGTGAAGTCAGGGGAGACTGACTGCGAGCATTTTCTGAGGGCAATTCTGTCCGTCTAAGGTCTGACTGCTTGTTCAGCTTGTGTTTTGGTTTTCTAGGGGGAGGAGTGAGAGAATTTAGACGTGGGGTTTTGTCTCTGCGCCACTGCTTGTGCTTCTGAATTGATTGGATATCTCAGGTAGTGTCTGTGTCAAGGTAAGCTTGCACCATCCAGCAGAGTAAAGAGAAAGGAACAGAGTTCTGTGGTCCTGTCAGCTGTGTTAATAGTAGTTATACTAAATCCCAAAATATGCTGGGTTGGAAGGGACCCACAAAGATCATCAAGTCCAGCTCCTGGCSCTGTACAGGACCATCTTCAGGAGTCACATGTGTCCAACAGTATTGGCCAAAAGTTATTGAACTCTGTTAGGCTTGATGCTGTGACCACTTCCCTGGGGAGCCCTTTCCAGTGCCCAGCCACCCTCTGAGTGAAGAACCTTTTCCTGATACCCAACCTAAACCTCCCCTGATACAACTTCAGGCCATTCCCTTGGGTCAGCCATTACTGGTCACCACAGAGCAGAGATCAGTGCCTTCCCATCCTCTTCCCTTCATGAGGAGATTGTGACTGCAGTGGGGTCTCTCCTCAGTCTCCTCCAGGCTGAACAGMCCAAGTGACCTCAGCTGCTCCTCACACAGCTTCCCCTTGAGACCCTTCACCATCTTTGTTGCTCTCCTTTGGACACTCTCTAATAGTTTTACATCTTTCTTATATTGGCACACAATCCCATCCCTGTGCTCAAAAGAGGATGTGTATGAACTGTGAAGCACAAAGCTAAATATCCACCACAAACTCTGTATTGTATTTGAGTATAATTTGGTATAATCTTGATTCTCTTGTAATTAAGAGTCATATCACCAGGGTTTAAATGACTGCCCATTTAAGGATTTTTTAATGGCAAAAATAACATTTTTAATTTAATCAGGCTTTTTGCATAAGGGTGCACAGTGCAAAGTTGAAGTCACACTCATCCCAAGACCATCAAAATAAGTAGGCAGCCATACTTCTCAGTGGAGGCTTCTTGGTCTTAGCTTTGAGGGATTCATATTGGTCCAAGACAAGGAAGAGACAGCAATGCCGGAGGTAACTATAATATTACATTCATACCATGTTTATTCCATACATCCAGGTTCATCCCACTCTGCTCTTCCCACAAGAGACTGCAAAATCCTGCTGTCCTCTGCTACTGATTAATCCTCTGCAATTTTTGGTTTACTGCTTCATAATGAAATTCATAATGTAGAGGAACAGATACAAATTCTGTTATTAGAAGCCTGACAGTATCTTTATCTTTTGCAATAAATATGGTACAGAAATTCTCACTTAAATCATAATTCTGTCCCACTTTGAGTGGGAAAACTCAAAGCCCTCAGTACTTCTTACATGAGAAATCACCAAGAGTTGTGGTGCTCGCTGGTGCCAAGAGAGCTTAAAGAAGTCATGACCTTGTAGATGAAAAGGAGTAATGGCCAAGCTGAGCACCACAGAGTCCTGCACAAAAGAATCATTGGGACAGAGGAACAATTGATCATATTTTTGGTTTGGATCCACTCCCACAGAGTGGAAAAAGGAATGACTGGTAATTGCTAACAAGGAATGAAGGCAGAAATAAGCTCTGAAGATCACCCACAATATAGGTAAATATAATCATTAAAGGCGATATAGKGCAAAGGCACAAACCCATGATTTGTCTGTTTATGCAGTATTATAGAAAAATTTAGAGAACAATGTGGACAAATAACTATATCATTTTTAGAGAATTTAAAAATATTATATTATAATGCTCTATAGTGTGGTTGCCTAGTTACAAGGCATAGTCCTTAGAATGAAAGGCAAAATGAAATTCATACAAGTGTAAAGCCCTCCAAAATACAAAAATATTTTGTCTCTCCATCAGAGCAATGCAGGCATATAGCCATTGTATCTTACAAGTTGCCAGAGCTAGACACAAATATTTTACAGAATTTTACACCCTATTTGAGGTACAATATCTGTCTCTAGTTCTAAGTTATTCATATGAAATCATAAGTGATCATTCTGCAGGGTTTGGACTCTGTCAGTCARAAATTTTAGGTCACTGAGGTGAACAGAAACTCGGCAGATTGAGGAAGCAATATGAAACAGATTTTGAAAAATCTGTTTTGTTAATCATGATGGCTTTGAGGTGCTAAGGGTGTTGGTATAAGTCTTAAATGGAAAGGGTGACAGTAGGTCATRAGTTTTTTAAAAGGAAAAAAAATGCTATTATTCTATAATTGATGTTGTGACTTCACTTATTTCGCCTGCAGCTTTTATGAGTTTGTATGCATTAATTGTGTATCTGGTGTTTTAAAGGTTCACCTAAAAGGGCACATTCAGACATTCTTAGCATCTACCTGAAAAACTTCCAATTTACAATTAACTTCACAACACTGGACTAAGAACACCAGACTAACACACTGCAATAAGAACAGTAAAATCTTTCAGGAAAATGAGATTTCACTGCTTTTATCACCCTGATTACTTTGAATTGTTCTGCCACTTGCAAGAATAAATACAAGACTTTTGAGGTGAAGGATCYAAGTCAGTTTGCCTCCTGAAATACCCAGGCTGAATTTCAAACAYTATGGGTAATCTTCTGGAGCTTATTTGTTCCACAAGCAGTGGACTGGTAAYTGCATGCCAATTTAAGGCTAGAAATAGCATTTATTAAAGTTATATGCTGATAAAGCAGAGACAAAAAAAATCTATATTGTGTATTAATTGATTAAGAATTTCTCCATTCACTTCTATGGTCATAATTTATATTTTGTTGCTAGCATAATTTACATGAAAGATGTTTTGTTTTGACATTGTAATAAGATCTCTGTAGACTCTGACTGTTATTTTCCGTGGCTGATATTTTTCACACCATCCTACTGTGAATAAAATAAAAATTTACTGAACAATGCACATTTTCAGGAGTTGGCTTTGATAGTCAATTGCCTCAGTAAGAACACAAAAATTTCCAAAATCCCATTAAAACCAGCTTTATATATAGTTTCATTATTTTTCTTCAAATTATAGGATAGTTTGCAAGAAAAGCAGTTGGAGTCACTGGGATTATTTTTACTTTTTCTCTCTGTAACTGTAAGATGGYTAGACAGAKGTCTCATTGCATRTTTGTTTTAGACCAATGTGATTTARAAACACTAAAATTATAATWTCCTTTAAATTTAAGCTTAGTATTGTAACATTGAGAATTTTTTTTATATTTTAGTGTATCAAAAAGCTTTCCATAAATGAATTCAAATAATATAAAAAGTKAAATTTTAAATTCACCAGATAAAGACAGACATCAGAGGAGAGKAATATTGTGAGTAATATTGCAAGAAAATACTTTATGAATACTTTCAGCCCCTTATCCCTCTTCATATTTACTGTCAAATAACTCAAACAAATGCCACCTAAAGGAAGACTGTAATAAAACTGCTGTAGCAGGCATATGAGCATACTCAGTACACAATAGTTCTCTATTATTCTAGGATTATGCTGTTTAGCTAGGGTTTGGATCATTTGATAAATTCTGGCATTAGCCTGTATCACATGTAGATCTCTAAAGACTTAATAATTTAATGGCAGTGTCTGATAAATCAGAGTGGTTGGAAGATGTGAGGCTTTATGTGAATTTGCTGCTGAAAAAAATCATAAAAGTATTGAGCACATTAGATGTACGCTGCAGACCTCAATTTATTAGTTTTGGGAAGTCTAAATATCTGTGGCTATGAAAGGAATTTATCTACTAGTTCTGGACAGAACTAGTAGAACTAGTCAGAAAGTAAGGAACACAGTGGATGGAATTGTGATTTGCAGCATCRTGAATATTGCTGCTAATAACAGTTTTGAAGTTGGGAAGCTCTTTAGTCTGTTTTGAGGGGAGTGTTTCTGTGGTCCCCTAACATTTTCTCATTCTACTTGAGCTTAAAAAATATACTGTGAATGTGGGCAGCAAAGCTATTTTACTCATTTCACATACTCAAGGATGGGTAAGACTTCATGATAATCTCCAAGAGCCATCTGAGGCCTTGAGAGTCCCAGAACTCTTTCCAAGAGCTTTGSAATATTCCTTTTGCAATGTTTTGACCTTTCATTAGTGTTATTTTTAATACATTTTTTGAATCATCTGGCTAATATTATCACTCCTGGGTTTTTTTCCAGCAACATCAAAAACCCATTAGCACATAACTTTATGTCTTTGTGGTGCATTGATCACTGCTCCTTACTGTAATGCTACCTAACTATATCACCTTCATAAATCATTGTGTGTGTGTGTATGTATAGGTATATATATTTATATGAAGCAGAAGTGGTTATCTCTGCAAGGAACATGTAAACAATCCTCTTTTTAATGTTTTGTAGTCCAAGAAATTCTTCTACACCATCTTTTAAACTGAAGGCCCATAAATTTTYCTTGCAGATCAGGGAAGTGCTAAAGTATATGTATTTTTTTATTGACTGTATTTGCTATTTTTCACTGTGTCTGGTCAGAAACTTTGCAAAATGAAGATTGGTTTCTGTATTTTGAGTACCAGATTCTCTCCATAGATTTCTGGCCCCAGGCATCAGTGAAGTGGTAGACATTAAGTTCTATATTAAAAAAAAAAAAGTGGGGGAAAAATAAGTGTTTTGAGAATGCACACTTAGTAATGCAAATTTTTAAAATTTTTTTAGATGCTGTTTACCATTATTTCGTCACCTCTGCCTTTACACCACTTTTGATTTGTGTTTGTGCACAGCCAACTAATTTACCACCTGGCTCATAGACTCCTTCCAGCTGAATATCAGGCAGACAGGATTTGGAATAGACACAYCATTGGCTGGAGTGATGGATGACCCACTCTGGCCCATTTAAAGGTTCCTGTGTCTTTCTACACTGTTCAATATATTCACTGCGCTGAGTAGTCATTTTACCTTGAGAAGTTAATGGTTAAGCACTGAGCTGGAAAATATCCACTGTATGAAATGCAATCAGTGGGCTGATGGCCTGCTCTGTCTTACTTGCCAAAGATATGAAGACCCTCCAGTTCTACATCAATCACTCTTTCCTTTCAATAGCCATATGAAGGCACTGGGAAAATTATGAGACATCATCTAAAATACCAGCAACACAGATCATTTTTGTCCCAATGGATGATAAATCTCTTATTCTTTAAAAGTTACTCTCTCAGATAGGTCCCAAGTTAGAATTAAACCTGCTCAGATCTGTAGGTAATRCCATATGAAATGCATAGACTGCATTGTTTTTTCTGCTCTCTGTAACTAGAATTCTTTGTCCTGTCCCCTACCAAGTTTTCTTTAGGAAACTGAGACTGTTGATGTTTGATGAGTTTTCTCATAAAAGTCATTGAACTCCCTGCTTTCCCCTCCTGTATGTTTTCTTTTAATGTCTGAATTGAGTCAGGAGCTCCTTGTTTATCCATGCAGGCCTCCTACTGCTTCTGCTTGATTTCCTGCTCATTAGTATGGACCACCCCTAAGGATGGAGAAAGTGATCCTTGATAATGAACCAGCTCTCCCTGACCCCTCTTTTTTCCAAGGACATATTGCATGACATTCTTCCAAGCAGATCTCTGAAAAAGGCCAAAGACTCCTGATACCTTGGGGTTTAGCTGTCTATTTTTTTTCTTTTTTCTTCTTTTTGATTTTAGGTTGCTTTGGTGTGTTGTTCAGGGTTTCATATAAGGGSATAGCTAGCTCTCTTCACAGAGTGGGTAGACACAAAATGCCTTCTCTAGCCAGGGACCCAAGGACAGCTRGATCCAGATCTCAGGCCCAGGAGTATAAACAACATGGACTGAAGAGAGAAAAATAAGTAGGATGGGACTTCATGGGCTGGGGCTGTAACTGGACAATTAGCTCCAATATGCTAATGGACCAAAACTTATAAAAATATGAGAGCTTGTGAYCAAGCCCTCTTTTTGCTTCCATCTTGGAGCCATCAGGGCAGAGCCATCTGGGCAGAGCCAGAGCTGTGGCTCTGGTATTGCCAGGGCGTGGCCTTTGAAGGCCCTTCAATAAATATCCTTTTATTCCCCTTACCTCTGTCTAGCTTCTGTTCCAGCTGCTTAAGGCATCACTCCTCTGCTGTAGTCCAGGTTTATAATCCTAATTTTGTTCCCTCCACTCCATCTTCTGAGCTCCAAGGTTCTGAGGAGGATCTGAGGCTGCAGCCAAGCATGCTTGCAGCTTCAGATCCCCAAATGGCCCTCCTTAAAACTTTTTTAGATGCTGTTTGTCATTATTCCATCACCTCTGCCTTCACACCACTTGTCTGTAAGTATGACATGAGCAAAGCAGCTCCGTCATCATCTACTCAGTCAAAGCACACCAGAAGTTACCACGATTCTAATTTCCCACGAGGACCAGGGCCAGTGAACATGAGGCTTTTTCCAGTTCTCTGAAGAGGACTTTATCCACTTCTTTCTGACCTGGAAGTTTGTGGCAGACAGCCACAACATCACCTGTGTCAGTTTGTCCCTATCCTGACACACAGGCTCTCAGCCCTTTTACCGCCTACCCCACAGCAGAGCTCCATCCATCTCTGCTGCCCCCTCACATACAGTGTAATTCACTCTTTTTGCCACCCTTTCCAAAAAGTCTGTCTCCATCCATCGCAATTCTCCAGTTGTGTGAAGAATCCTACCCCATTTCTGTGATTCTGATGAGATCCTAGCCCTAATTCCTCCTATTTGTTCCCCATGCTGTGGGCATTAATGTACAGGCTCTCTAGGGAGGCACCCAGATGTGCTTATTTCCCAGAATGGATAAGAGAGCTTCTCTCATAGTACTGCAGGGCACATAACAAGGATGGGGAGAGAGAAATATTAAGAAAATGTCATATCATAGCTCTTCTTTGCTGCCAGGGAACTCCCCTGGCAGCACTAAGTAAATAATGTTGTGACCTGGGACTTTTCCTGTATGCTTCATAAATTCTGCACACAAGCAGATAAAAATGCTCATTTATTTCTGAATAGCAGAAAGGCTGAATTGCTACTTAGGGATAACAAACATGGTTACAGTGGGCTGAGACTACATGATCTTGACATTGGCTCATCATAAATTCAGGTTTCCTGGCAATTTAGTTTTCCTGGGGATAAAGCACTAACCTAAAAAAGAGCTTACCACAAGTTAAAAATGCAGAAGCCATTTTGGAGAGACAACTGGAGCCATCTCTTGTCCTGTTGAGTCCCATCTGATTCCCCTCATAGTATCAGATTAATTCCCAATAGTTTTTCTTGTGCCATAATCTATATACAGATCACTGTCAAAAGCCACAACTTATTTCAGTAAAAGACCAAGAGTTCCCTCAAGATTTCCATATTTTGCTACAGCAATTCRATTTTCAAAAGCAAATTAAACTTTTGAAAAGTTTACATCCTAAAACTGCTCTATTCCTTGCTTGCTGGCCTAAAAGTAAAGAGTTCCCTTTAGTCAAATGGTGCAAAAGTTCCCCCACTAATATTACTTAGAAGATACTTTCCTTCTCTTAGTTAAAATCTTGCATACACTTGTCAAAAGGCAACAGGCATGGAGATTAGGAAATGCCTTGACAACATGAGAGGCAGATGTGGGATAAGGGGGATCCTGCTGCTTCAGGAGGCTTTTAGGTTTGCAACACCTGCTTTGGGTCTACAGTGAGGGGTAAAAGAAAGACATCATCAAGAAGACCCAGTGCAGTAAATGAATATGGCAAATAAAAATCACTCAACCTACCTCACATACTTCTCATCTGTGCAAGTCTATATTGTTCTGCAAAAGTAKAAATAAACCTATGTTTAGGATAAGCTTACCAGGTTCATTAGGAGCTTTAAGTCCAAAATCAACTGATACTTTYCTGTTCAACATAGGTTCAGCAGGATGCTATTTGTAGGTGAACTGAATTTATCATAGTTTTGATATCTCTACATATATCATGTGAAAAATTGCTTTAGAATGCTTGCAGTTTCAAACTTTGGGAAAGTTGACGTATTTGAATTCATTCAAGAAGGGATAAAATTTATATGTTGAAGTAGATTTAAGAGTGAGATAAAATAACTCTTCCTTTTCTTCTTTGCTCCCTCCCCAGCAAGACGTGGATCTTAAGCAGTACTTAACAACATTATATCACTGTAATAAATATATCTTTCTTAGGTATATAGATGATAGGAGCTTTGATTGTGCATCAAATGATGATAGGAAAGATGATAGGAGTTTTGATTGTGCATCACCCAGGGTATCCTTGGGTGATGCACAATCAAAGCTCCTATCATCTTTCCAAAAGGGCACAGAAATGGGGGAAAAATTTTCCAGTCACCTGGAACACATTTCTCTGTGATTACTTTAATTTCCGTGTTAAACTGTGATAAATGATCCAGCACCACTCATTTAACTTGAAATTATTTCAGATTATATGGAAACAGCTGGTTTGGAGTTTTTTTAAGGCTAGAAGTTCCTAAAGTTATTCAGACACTGGGCAAATCTCATCTCCTGCAGCTTGACCCTGCCAAACCATACATGTCTTTTTCTTGCCAGATCATTAAGGTTCTGTGTTTATTTAATGGATGAGATAGGAGCCAGTATCTCCTGCAGGTGCCTGCCCTGAGCACCCATCTTAGCAGGGGATAAATTACCCTCTGGAAGGTTCTGTCTGAAGACTGTAGAGAATGCAAATGGTCAGTTGGCAGTGACTTAAATTATTAGAAACTTAGTTTGTAGAGGCATAAAGTTAAGAGAGGTGAATTTTATTTGTAAATACCATCCATCTTAAAATCTTATTCTTTTTAAAGAGAGAATACTGCAGCATTTCTCCTGTTTTATTACAGCGTAACTTGAAGGGAAGAAGTCAGAACTGCCTGACATAGAGGAAACATGAGAAAATCAATGCCTTGTGCAGAGAATAAACATGCAGAGGAAAAACTTTTAAAAAAAACCCTCATTATAAAAGGTGTCAATTAGCTGGTTAATCAGCAAAGAAAGCAGATATAGGCTTTCATGGAAAAATGTAGTAATAACTGTTCCTTGAAAGAAGGTAAACATATMTTTGAGTAATCRTTGGCTAGAGAAGCAGTGAATGGACTGAGGGAAAATTCGAAATATGTTTGTTTTGAGGAGAGTAACAAATAGTGATGCAGTCTTCTGATTATTTTTTTTTCTGCATGTCTTTTGTTAAACTTGGGGGGGGAAAACATAAATCTCTGGTAAACCCAGATGAGGATTGTTCCTTAAGCAAGAATAGCATGCACACAAATGTCTAGCTATTTTAGACTCCTCAGAAATGGTTAAGCACATGGCTAAAAAAAAAGGAATTATTATCCTGGTTCTGCAGTAGGTTTAGAATTAATCTGTTTTATTTCTGGAAACAATGTGGCCCCTCTTCTTATTGTGGTCATGTTAGAAAGGAGTGAGCTGTTGTGCAAACAGGCCACAGGGAGCTGCAGCATTCCCGGGGGGGCTCGGTGCATCCCGGGGTCCAGCTCAGCTGGGTGGAGATAAAGCAAAGGCAGGCTTGAAAGGGGAGCATTATGCAGTTAATCTCGTGCTGGCTCTAAAACTAACATCTCTGACAGAAAGGGTCACAACAAAGGAATGATACAGAGAAAAGGGTGAGGAGCATGAAATGAGTGAGGTGGCACCATTCAATGAGCAATTTGAACTGACACATGCAATTGTTTGGGGTGGACAGTATCTGACTCTGGGCAAACTGTATAGGATGGGTATGTTCACAGGAAGGAGCAGAGTACAGCTCCTAGTATGAATAATGGAAAATGTCTCCCACATTCCTTGTTCATCTTCCTGGTAGCTCATAGCTTTGCATCATTGTAAATTCAGTAAGTGCCATTTTTACTACTGTTATTCTCAGTATTTCATTGCTGGTGGAATAATTGSRGCTTTCTTTATGGAACATTATCTTCAATGACAGGTGAATCTCAAGTATCTGGAATTTCATTTTAGTTTGGACAGGCATTCTAATATTTAGATGATCCTTTGAATCATTCATGAACTGGAAGTCTCTGAACCTGAGCTGAAAATGTGACAAGTACAATATTTTTCACGAGTTTTCAAACACTTTTGATTTAAGTTACATCTAGAAATACAGAGAGWGCAATGTCCCTCTAGTATGCTGGCATTTCAAGTGAGGGAAGTAGGAAAGGCTTGAAAGTTTGTCTAGAGTGCAGAAGAATAAAATCCATCTTATTATATGCAGGACTTTAAAATTAGTAAGGGTGTAGTGTATTCTTCTAGTTTAAAAAGTTGAGATTTTGTATTTTAAGAGAAAAAAAAGTTGTCTAAAATTAGCTTGATGAGTGAAAATCAAGCTACTAATTGTCTAATTACAGACTTCTAAAAGTTGGATATCTGAGTCTACTCTCTCTTTATAGTTAATAGAATCATCTTCAGAACACCATTTGCTGACCTRTCTTAGATGCCTATGTTAGGATGAGATGAATGGCTCTCTAGAGACCTCTGTTTCTGTCTATTGAAAAGAACTGAGGATAACAACATTTTCAAAACACTAAGGCTGTGAAATAGAATTTCAAAAAACTTTTAATCAGACCATGTGAAAGACAACTAGAGTGATTCCTGGTATTTGCAGGGATCAAGGGCAGGAGCTGTGGAAAGCAGTGCACTACTTCAGTTCGGTATTTATTTATGGGTTTATTATTGGTATGACTGAAAAGAATGCAGGTAGCAATTTGTTCCACACCGATTTCAAAATAACTTAGGAAAAAAAATTTGTATTCCTGTCCAAATCCTTGTTCCTTTTTTATTTTATCTCATTATTTMTGGACTTCTAGCTGTCTGAATCTAMRAATTCAGTGGTGGTACCCAGACGATGAAGTGCAAATAGATCATGGTGATAGATTTTATATTTTTTTTTACCCTTGATCATTTCAGAATCACTTTGCTGACTGCTTGACCTCAGTTTTTTGTAACTTCTAAAATCATAGAATCTTAAAGTACCATGAGCTGGAAGTGACCCAAGGAYCATTGAAGTCTAACTCCTGACCCTGCACAGGACAACCCTAAGAATCACACCACATGCCTAAAATAGTTGTGTAGCTTTGAAGAGATGTTATTTTAAATATTTCTCCCCAACAATGTAGCCATAAAGGTCTCCTTTTTGTCTCTCTGGCATAGACTGACCTTGAGCTCTGAATCAGCACYATATATATATATTCAGAAACCAGTGACAGGTTTATTTATTATGCAAAATCCAGGAGAACAAAACTATATTGCACTGGGAAATGCCAAACCCCAGTTTTTCAAGGGAATCCACAGTGTAAGTTGTAATACAGTTGGTGAGACCATACCATCTTACAGTTACTGAAAGAATGTTTTAGATAATTTAGAGACCTCAGGGCATTTACCATTCACACCTTTCAYTTCCCATGCTGTAGCTACAGAGCTACACTATTCAGTTATCTAGTTTGGCAGTCAGGAGATAAAAAATACTTCATTTTTGTGACTGTGGATACYCAGTAGTTATGTATGTCAATGCAAGTTGTGTATGGTGTTCTACCATCATGGCTTTTGTCAGAAATGGTGTGGCCAGCAGGACTGGGACAGTGATCATCCCACTGCACTCAGCTCTGGTGAGGCCACCCTTGGAGCCAGTATTCAGTTCTGGGCCCCTCACTACAGGAACGATGCTGATCTGCTGRAGCATGTCCACAGTAGGGCAAAGGAGCTGGGGACAGGTCTGGAGCACAAGTCCTATCAGGAGCACTGAGGAAGCCTAGCCTGGAGAAAAGGAGCCTYAGGGGGACCTCCAAAAYTGCCTGAAAGGAGGTTGTAGTGAGGCAGGGGTCAGTCTCTTCTCCCAGATAACAAGTGACAGGATGAGAGGAAATGGCCTYAGGTTGCAGTAGGTTCAGGTTGGGTATCAGGAAAACTTTCTTTACAGAAATGGTAGTCAGGCATTGGAATAGTCTACCCAGGGAAGTGGTTGGGTCACCACCCCTGGAGGTATTAGAAAGATGGGGCACTTAGGGACATGATTTAGTGRTGGCCATGGCAGTGCTGGGTTAAGGGTTGGACTCGATGATTGTACAGGTCTTTTCCAACTTAGACATTTCTGTGATTCTGTTTGACTTTCAGTCTACCCTGCAGGGGCAGGAATGTTAACATGCTCAGAGCCTGGTAAACTTCAAATATTCTAAAAGACCTCTGGAAAACACTAAAGGTCTTAATTGTAAGAGGTAGTSAGTCCTGAAGTGGTTGAGCAGAATGGTAAGCAGGTTTTACGTGTAAATGTTTAGAATATTCCCCAAAACTCCTGTGTGACAATGCTTCTCAAGTAATGAGGTTACCCAGTTTCCTCATGTTAACTTTAACACTTGCTCTCATGGATGGAATGCTCAGGCAAGCTGAAAGCTGAAGAGCACACAGTCACAGTGGGCATGCCGAGAATGAAAGCCATGCATGAAGCAGAGCTCCCATCCACCAGCCCTGTCCATAAAGTGAGACCACCACGCTCACAGGAGGGCCACAAAAGGAACATCAGCTGCCAGATGAGGGACTAAACCTGAGCRGCACTTGTCCAGGATAAAGGAGATATTGCACAATATTTTCCAACCCCTTGAAGGGATTTTTAATGACCACATGTAGCCAGAACTTCAGTTTACATGGTTTCCAAAAGCTGACAGGATCTTCATAGCTTTGTTCTGAGTTTTTACATGCTATCATGGTCTTTTCTCAGAGGCAGAGTGGCACATCTTTAATTGCTGCTGAACTCTGCAGCACCTGGGAGCTGCTGGACGTTTGCCATCTCCCTGCCAACAAGACYTGGCTCAGCTACTTTTGTAAGTTCTGACAAGATCTCAAACTGGTGTGATGTTGCTGCAAATGTTGATAATGTAGATAATCTAACACCTTTATCAAAAGCATAAGGAAAATTTATAGTTTGGATTTTTTTTTCTTTGGGCTTTATTGACCAAGCTGCTCAGTGGATGAGACTGACAAAAATGTGCAAAGAACACAGACCACAGTGTGCATGGATGCCTGATCGTATGCATGGATGTCTGATCATATGAATTTCATTTTGAAGAGCTGACAGTATGCTTGGACAAGTGATTCTTTGTTGCTTTAAGTATGTGAAAGTTTCCCTRAGCTGTTTTCCTGTATTTTTTCTAAGGCCACTTGCTCTTCAGTTACAATTCATGTTACATATATATATTATTTTTTCTTGTGAAGAAAGCTAATAACATCAGTCTGTAAACATATCAAACAAATAAAAATGCTAACTGTTTGAAGGGAGAAGTTTCTCCGTCACATGTTCTGCTAGCATAGGATGTATTAATGGTGAGAAGTTAAAATCACTTAATCTCCAAATGGCTGTTCTAATTGTTATTTGAATTAACTGCTGTCATTAACTTAAAGTCTGAAACCTAAGCCATAAGTGATAGTTTGAGAAAATAAGCTGAACACTCCCTCCAGCATTTTTGTGTAGGTTAGTAGGAGCTGAAGTTCTGAATGGCGTTCTTCTGGTTTTACATAACATTCACCTGCTTCTCTAAATAACATTTTTATTTCAGTTATGTCTGAATCAATTGGGCTAGGACAGTAAAAGTGCATTAAATGAGCCCCCAATAGACATAACATAGCAAAACTAATACATTTTTATACTTTCAACTCAAATATTGTGAGTGTCTGGGGGAAGAGGTTTTATTGCATGCTAAATGCAGGACTTGGAACTGGCAAGGCTTCTTCCATCTTGGTCACTGACCTGCCTAAGAAATCTGGTGTTTGTTGTGTATGTGGTGACAGTGGCAATCTACACTTACACAATTCTGAAATGCCATAGCCCTTCATGATTCAAGCTACAACCAGCCCAGATCAGGTGGGAAGCTGAGAGCAGTAAGTACCACCTGCATCAATGGTGGCTGGAGCTGGGCTCAGAAAGGCCCTGGTGAAAGACATCTCTCAGCCAGGTTCCAACTGCCCAGAAAAAACATCTTCACAGCTTTCAGTGAGTGACCATCTGTGAGTGACTCTATCTGTCCTCTTCTCCTCGCTGTGGAAACTGGTGCTAGACTTTGCAWTTCTCAAGATTTTTTTGATTAAGTCAGTTTGTGTGCTTCTTGAGCAAGCATTGGTTTTCTCTTTTTTTCTAAGTGAATAAATTCAAATCCATCTAAAGTTCAAGGATCTGGAGAGAGAGARAAAAAAAGGAAGGAAAATCCTACCTTAGCTATGAGGGACGACTTATCTCACTTTACAGGCAAGAAATCCAATAGAATCACTTGCCTGAGGACCAAGAGTGACTGTGGCAATACCATATCTCCTGAATGCCCAAGTTGCAAAATTATCATTCACCAAGTCCAGCTGTCATTTAACATAGAAAGCTGCCTTATTTTTAAAGATACATAAATAATTTGTGCAAAAAGGAATTAACTTCAATGGAGAAAAATACTTCTTTCCAAATGGTTGAAAATATCTTTGCAATATGCAGAACCGTCTCTGCATCTGGAAAGACTGTTTTCCTGTCATGAATTTCTTTTTATGAATTAAAATCATCCTATGCTGTGACAATGTTTTCAGTATCTTATCTCTATTGTAGCTAGTCAAGAAAAACTTAAATTCTACCAACTGTTTCCAATTACAAACTAAAATTCTGTTGAGACTTTTCCAATACAGTAGGGGTCAAATCTTTGGAGAGGGTGAGCAGCTGGGACTCCTGTGGCTCAACTGATTAGCACCATCTTACTTTGGAGGCCTCAATTTTACACAGTAAATGATCTTATCACCTACCCGGGTTTAGAGCTATTGCGAGTTAATAACAGCACTGCAGCCATAGCTGCAAAATATTACACAATAAAACAAAATACATGGAAATAATCTCTCCTGAGTGCCAATAATTTAGATTTACAGAGTAATCCATATGTATTCCAGCTCCTAACAGATTGCCAAAATACTGTTTGGAGACTTCTATTTCAAATCTAGTTCATTTTATTATCATTTCAGAGGTTACAAAATTGAGGAATAAATTAAAAAGCTAAAATGAGGAAAACAAACATTTACAGATTGGATTTAGGCATTCAGACGTGTGAAGCAAAGCTCCCTCTTTTGAAAGGACTTCATTAATGTTTAATTAGCTGAGTTGCAAAGCAGAGCTCACTCCCCAGTGTCCCCTTACCCAGGCGCAGCACGAATTACTCTCCCTCACAAGGGAGGAGGCTGGCTTTGTGGGGTTATTTAGCAGCATCTCAGGGATGCATCTTTCAGCAGCTGGTCTCAGGGCACTTCACAATATCATCATAATTGTCACCAGTGCAGTCAGGGGATGCACAGGGTTACCAAGCAAAACAAGGCAGGGATCTGTGTGGTGACAAGATGCAGGTCTTTGTTTTGTGAATTTATGGAGGTGAGACCTGGCATTTTGAACATCTCTTCATTTTGATCATTGGCTGCTTGGTGCCAGAAATGAGAGCCCACTGTCATGGACACAATGCTTATGGAGTGCTATACCAATATTGTATTTTTCTAGGTATGGACAATTACTGTAGTATCTCAGGTGTTCAGGGACAGGTAATTTTTCACCAATTCACTGAAGCATAGTAATTTCAACAAACACTTCACAAACAATAATTCAAAAAACATCAAGAAGTAATTTTCATATAATTTTACAAATATTGTCCAAACTTACCAGAATGCTGTAATACAGAAAGTCTATTGCTTAAAGGTRCGATTCCTAATAACTCTAACCTTTTCTATGACATGAGTCAAATATAGAGAGTTCATACTGGGCAGGACAGAGTGTCTCTGAGCTTCACCAAAAGAAGACCAGAATACATTAACAAACATTAACCTCCTTGCATCTTTTCAGCTAGAGGCACTATGTTAATGGGAATGCCCACTGAAATCATTGGAGTTGTGCTCCTTTCCCTTTGCAAAGTGTCCTGCTCAGTGCCCTTGGAGTGGTTCTTTTTTCTTGTGTATTGCAGTGTCTGTTATGCTTTACATGAAATAGGCTTAACCAGAAGACAAAACAAAATATGACCGTGGAAATCAGTTTGGCYACTGGGTTGAACTTGCCCCAAGTCTGCTGTACTTGGTTGCACAGCCAATGTGTTTCCAAGCCTCAGCCATGGGGAGCAAAGCCMTCACTCCAGGGCTCCAGCAGGTCAGAGCAGCAGCACCCCTGCTCAGTTCCAGYTCTCTGCTCACTGAGGGCCACCAAGTCAATCATGGCCTTCAGCACTTCACTGACTAGCCATGATTTTTAAGAAAATTGTTAGATGATAACACTTTGTAAATCTGAGGTTCTGCTTCATATTCATATGTGCTTAAATAAATCAGAATGTTTCTCCCTGGCCAGAAGTATRCAAGTATTTGCTGTAACAAATGCAACTATTCACAAGATGGCTTGGAAAGCAAAGTTCTTTTCAGAACGTTATGAATGTGATACATTCTAGTAAATTGACTTCTGTTCCTGCCAACATTTGAACTCACAATGGCTTACCAAATAAACCCCAAGTAATCTGAAAATTAAAATCTTGTTAATATCCTTTTCCCAAAGRAAGGCTACAGTCTTCATCAAACAGTATATTTTTGTCAGAGAAAGTCAATTTTGGAAACCTTTAAAAYCCCTAGGTTAAAATACTCATATTGTACCAGACCTTAAGCAAACARTTATTGACAAATTCAGGGCTTTTTCTGAGATGAACTCTCAAGATAATATGCAGTGGACAGTACAAAGTCATAGCAGCTCCAGCAAAGGTAAGGGAGGTAAAGGAAAACATTAGAAGTGTAAATATGGTGGAGCTTTCAGAAACAAATCTTGCTTTCCCTTTGGTTACAATAACTGTCAGGAATAGTCTGAGAAAGAAAAATCCTTTCATTCTATTTGGCACATTGCATTAATATCAAAGTACACRGTTTTAGATCCAACAGGAAAGGTTAAAAAAATATATGATTAAAGAGAATCATCAAAAGAAGAAAGCCATAAAGGTCAGATATTTCCAGTTACTGACTGATTGGCTTGGTCAATGACAGTGATCATTAACTGCCAAGTGCCCTTCCTGTCAGCCTCTCTTACATAAACAGTGAAATGCACMACAACATGGTCAGAAGCTATTAGATGATCACATGTGGAAGCTGGTCACTTCAAAATGCCATGGCATTTACCATGCTAAATGTGATCTTGGTGTTCTTGTTCTTTCTTTCTCTCTAGCTCACCCTCTTTTTTCCCCCATGCAGTCACACACATACATTGGCTGCACAAAAACCCTGAGAGCATGCCACCAAATGGCTGGTGGCTGTCACTGTGCCAGATGAGAAAAAGCCTGAGATTGATGGAGTGATTAATCTTGTGTTAATATATAACTAAGGAGACATGAAGATTTTATAAGCAAGGACAAAAAGGTATAATTGGATATGGTAACTTTTGTGTTCAACGGAAGAACTGCTGGGAAGAGGAAAAACAAGTAATTATAAAAACAGAAAAGGATTAAGGAGATTTTTTTTTTCCTGCTGGGTACAAGCACCTGGATGGCAGAGAGCCTAGAATTGGATTACCTTTGAATTTTCTAAATTGTTTTCATGAGAGGAACATTTTTGACCCATATGAATCAGAGAGAAAGCTTCTTAGAGTTGAGGAATACGAATTTATAAGAAACCTTTCCTCCTATATAGATGCTCAGGAATATACTGACTCCTCAACACGGCTTACTTTTTTTTCAAATTCTCTTCCTGACTAGCTCAATAAATTATACAGAAAAAAAAAATTATAACCTTCAGCAAGAGATAAAATTGCAAGTCCTGGAAAAAAAAGCATTTCTTCCTTAAGTTTTAAGGTATCCTTTCAAAGCAACCATAACTATTTAGAAATAAGAAAATAGCAAATTTCAAAATTAAAAAATCGTGAGATTTTTCTCCCTGCCTTTGCTTATGATTTTACAGAAAAAGATACAGTTTTCCTAGTGCCACAAGTATTTTTTTCAAGWCTTTGTTGTATTTGACTGTTGAAATTGTTTTCCATGTGGGTAAAATATTTAGTTGTATAAACCAGTTAAACTGATAAGTAGTCACAACAAACCACAGCAATTTTTTCCTCTTGTAGGAGTCTGAAGGATTGACAGCTGGAGAGATATTTTCCTGTGTCAGTACGTGCAGGGATGTTGAGCAATTTCTCTGGAGAGGACTGATGCTACTTATTTGTATCCCACAAGCAACCTCCCCTGCTACCTGGTGCAGCTGGCCAAGGCTGGAACTAGGCAAGCACTCATATGTCTTTTCCATTTGTTTAAAGCTCATTAGCATCCATTGAGCTGTGCTGTTCCAGCTTCAATATATCAACGTTTACAAAACATTAATGCTGTACTGTTGAGGTAAAAGAAAAGTAAGTCTCATCTGAAATACAAATATGTAATGAAATGCAGCCTGTAGCCCCCTTTCAGATCCCAGGGACTGATGACAGGATCTCAGTAAAAGCCCAGGCGTGCTGTGAAACTCTGACGTCTTTGCTAACCTGTATCTGTGGAACCRCGGGTGTTTAGAAGCAGCTGTACCTCCTGCAAAAGGTTTTGCTGTAGCACCATTAAAGAACTGTTGAAGCTTTTAATCTGGAAGCTCCTACCCTGGGAAGCTGAGTTTGTGAGGCGCAGCTGTTGTGCAGCCTCCTCAGCAGTGCTGAAAGGCACGGCTGAGAGGACAGACAAACAGACAAAYCCACCCAGGCCGGGATGCCTTTGCCTGGGCAGCCCAGAGCCTCCTTGAGCCCATCCTCCTCCCCGGGCAGAGCGTGGTGGTCCCTCAGCAGGTACCACCCCACAAGGGGCTTGCAGCAGCAGGGCTCTGGGGCACCAGCAGAGCCTTTGGCCTCCCCTGGGGAGGAAGGACTGGCTGGAGAGGCCTAAAGTTCATGCCTGATGCTGCTGAGGGCTGTCACAGAACAGAGARTTTGTCAGCAAAGCCACAGTGGGACCAAGCAGAAGTATTTGGAAGAAAAAGATTCCTGAATAGCCTGGGCTGCAATTGAAGCCAGAAACCATGCAGGGATAACTTGCCTTCACAGTACAGAACTCTAACCCCGAAGCCCTGAGATAAAAAAGATGTTATTTAAATGAAGGAGCAGTATATAGCATGCATTGATTTTGGAGGGAAGTTATTTATTCAGCATTTCAGCATGCTGGGAATGTTGGTTCAGCAGGGAGAGGCTTCTGAAATGCTCCCCAGACTTTACATGGAGGATCATCTCGAGAATAATAGCTCCTGTGCCTGTTCATCTGGAAAGGCAAGGGGTCCATACGGACACTGCAGGTGTAGGTAGAGGGCAACTGCTGTGTTAGAGAAAGCATAAGCAGAGTGACTGATGAGAAAGACATGACTAGTCTTTGTGTTGATAAATGAAAAGTGCTCCCTATTATAAGTGTTTTGTGGGCTTGGTTTTTTTGGATTGTTTTTTCACAAATTGTTTTTCACAAATAAAGCACATATAGGAAATATTTAAATGTTTGAATATTTGAATGAATTTTTTTCTCCGTACTTGCTCTCTGTGAACAGCAATTAAATTTCTTGGCAGGAATACAAGTGATAAATATCAATTGCATTTTGCATGGTATTTATAGAAAAATAATTTTAAGGTTTGTATTCACAGAATTGAAGGTTCTTTTAAGGTTCTTTTAATAGTCAGTCATGTCCCCTCAGAAAGAAGAGACTACAGCTCGTGACACTTATCATTTGATTTTTGGAAAGTGTTTGTGAAGCATAGGCAGCAAGTGAACAGCAGATAAAAAATTAGTGCTGAGATTCTACTAATGACTATACTAAATATTATGATTTTTCTTCATAAACAAGAAGGGAAAAATAATCAAGAAYGTTTATAACATTAATAACGTTTGTTATTAAATGTTTTATAGCAATATTTTGCTTCTGATGGAAAGCTCATTCTAAGATAGGTGCATGTATGCATTAGTTAACAGTATGTGCCTCCTATGGGGCAACTTATAGGATAAAACCTGAATGTTTGTCATGCAAATAATTAACTACTTCAGTGTGACATGGACAGGGTATACATGACATGCAGCATACCTACAGCAAGAAATATTGCAGATGATTTACTGCAAGGGGAAAAAAGGGCTGTAACATGAACCAATAATTTCTTCACTTAATCCAGGAATAAAGATGAAAGGAGAAGAGAAAAATACAGTTAACTCTTCCCCAGGGTGTTTGAATGAGGAAAGTGCTGAACTGTGAATCAGAATTGAATAGACAGAAACATTAGCTCCTTTCAAAAGGATGTTTGCCTTACAGAGATCAGATATTGTAATAGCACAGATCTGGCTCCTTGCCTATGCTTTGCAGCATGCAAATGAGTATTTTCCTTTCTCAGCAGTTCTGCAGTAAAACTTACCATGAAATCACAGAAATATACTGAAGAACTCTCTGCAATGACCACCAGTTCTGCTAACACCAGAAACTGATGCTTGATTAGCAAAGCTGCAGGTAAGGGCCCTCTGTTCCAGGCTCACTGGAACAGTGGAAGCACAAGCAATGAATACCTCTGAAAACAGCTCAAAAAGGCACATTATCAAACGTGACTCATGATGCAGGAAGGTGCCAGACAACCATTTTAAAAAAATCTATCTGCTATTGAATTGAGGTGCACCAGGACATATTTTCATGGTGGATTGCTGAGGACAGTTACCCTGAGTTCTGAGGGAGCTCTAGTTTGTCATGCTGAACACCAGGATGTCTCAGCCCACAATAAGCTCTGCTCTGCTGCATGCAGACCCTTGCAAGCCTGAGATATTCTGATGCTGAGATTTTATTGGAAACTGAATCTGAACAACCTGGGGATGCTCTTCTGCAGGTAAGAATATTTAAATCATCAGAAYGACTGAAAGCTGTGTTTCAGTTGGGTCTCCCAGTTTGAAAGACCAACAAAAAGCTGGCCAATCTCATGACACAACAAAAAAAATGCGTTTTCAGTTTATTAACTTTGTCAAGACTGAAGTCACCACTACAAACTGTGCCACTGGCAAGTTTGGGTATTAAGGTGGAAGGAAGGACATCAAAGAGGAGGGAGACAAATGTGTTATTGCCACTTTAACCATGTATCTGATTCCCTAATAGAATCTTTCATGCTTGTGCTGTAATTGCCTGCAGCTCTCTTGATTTCATCAACATCAGTATTTTGCTTATGTTTAAGGTCTGTGACTTCTGAGAGTCACATTAACTTATTTTTCACAAGCTATTTCTAGCATATTTCCTCTCCACTATCCTGTTAAAATCATCACAGAGTTATTCAGAGTGGAAGGGACTTCTGGAAGTCTCTCTTCCAACCTTCTGCTCAAAGCAGAGCCAGCATTGAGCACATTGCTAGGTGACCTTCTGCCAAGGCTGTCAGTCCCTGGCCTTTTTCAAGAGAGCACCATTTGTCATAACTCTTTACTTTCAGCTATGGGTCACCATCTCAAAGACCAGCACTGTTCTCCTGTCCAACAAGAGCTCAGTGCCCCATGTCTGAGGGCTCCCATCCTTCCACAAAAACAGGACAATGGCCTGGTGTGAGGTGATAGCCATAATCTCTTAGGTCAACTGGAACAGCTGACTGAACCAAAGGATTCCATAATCCCAATATCCCACCCTTTAAAATGAATGCAAGCTTTGCAGTAGATTGAAACACAGCATAACTCAGATTAACGGTGAGCTGCTTGTCGTGCCCGTCTGTGCCTTGCCAGTAAAGTAGCACTTACAGACTTGATCACAGACCAATTTTATGCATTTGCCATTTTGGAGACTTAACCACAGTATGTAAATATTTCAAGGACAGAAATGGTTTCAATGTTTATTCAACATGAACATGTAGGAAAAGAGAAAATAGCAGGCATGAGATATTTAGGGCAGCCACTGTGAATTCACSGTAGGTCTGGGAAAACTGTCAATACTGAGGGCTTGTGGCAAAATGCTGTGAAAGTACAGGAAAAAAATCAATTTTAGCCAGATTTTTTCCCTCCCAGTACACATGACAAAATTATTTACAAGTGGCTTATTTAAATCTAGCCAGAAGTCRGCTATTTCAGTGGCCTATTGAGCAGAAAAGATCCCCTGTGAGTCAAGGAAGGTCACAGATCCAGCTATATCATCCAGATGATCTCTTTGACAGAATATTTGTAACACTTGCTCTACCTTGCCTTTGTTTCAAAGTGGGTGGCTTGTGACAGTGGGTTTTACTGCCATTTTTGTTGGCATTGGCTAGAACTTGCTGTATCCTGACACAACCTTTCACATWATGATGATGAGCATAGTGTGAAAAGAAAACAAACCAAGAGAGAACAACACATCTTATCTAGAAGTAAAAAAAGTCACTAAGACCACCCTTTCAGACACCCTGATCKAACCTAAAGCTAAAAGCTGCTTTAAACACCACCCACACTGCAGTCATAGATTTCCTGCTCAGCACCTCTTCATAATCTCAGTGCAAACTGCTGCAAAAGCCGGCAAGCTAATAGCTGATCTGGCTCAGTGCCAGGCTGAGCTTGACTGTCCCCTTTTGAAGTCTAGGGCATCTCTGCATTGACAAGTAGCTCAGTGTGATTGGAGTGGATCTGTAGAGTGAAAGGGGGGGTACACAGCAGCTGAGGGGCAACCTGTACRCACTTTAGGGATATTACTTCAGACTATCTCTCATTTGGACCCTGCAYAGGATACTGAGTGAATCCCATCCCATGGTTCAGCAAAGGGACACGCAGTTTGTGTGCCTCAACACGCCTTCATTCACACTGAGAATGCAAGTACAGTAAACAGGACAGAATATTTGCTTCCTGGGTAATATTCCTGATCTGTACTAAACTGCTAATACACACATCTTGGGATCACTTAGGAGTGGTCTTGGTCCAGGGAAATCCTTTGTGTGGGAAGAGATTCTGACTGTGGAGATAACAAGCATCATTAGCTGCTCACATTGTCTGTACACAGTTAAACACAAAGCTGGTACATTTGATAAACTACTATGAGAACTAGTAAATTATTTTTCCCTCTTTATTGGAAAGGTAGAATTTAAATGTTACAAAGAAAAAGAGATTCATATCAGGAAATATCTGTCTTTTTTGTAATTCAAAAGTTTAACAATGAGCAGTACACATCACTGGTTTTTGAATCCTTTACATAATTAGCCTATTCTATCAAGTTTGATATGAATTGGCTCCAAAAGTGTGTTTATTTGTCCCAGGCCATCACTGCCAGATGTTGTCATCTTCCAGGCATGTCCATGGTGGGACACCTGGTCTTATGATGCTTTGTGAGTCAGGAGTGGTGCTCTGGGGACAGCACTGTGCAGCTAGCTGCGCAGGGGAGATGTTTACTGCTGCCAAATCACAGAAACCAAATTCTGTATTCCAGTAAGCAGATTCCTCTGGTTAAACTCCAGCAAGTCCATTTCATAGTGAGTTTGATGGGCATTCAGGGAAGAGTGTGTCAGAAACAGAATCAGGAGAACACCCCAACATACAGGCATAACCCTCACTGCCCAGCTGTTGCTAGATATATTGCTTTCTTGGGAGGTTTTTATTGGGTTTTTGGGGGGAGTTTGTTTGGTGTGATTTGATTTTTCTTGCTTCTCTCCATTCAGAATACAATGAAGAACAGTTGTTTATAGAGATAAATGGCTTTCACAGGGATGAAGATTCAGCCATATATACCAAGRAGCGTATGTCTGATCAAGATTTGTGGCTATACCACAAGCAGGTAGGGAGCTGTATTACTGTATTACTGACTTTGGAGGATAGCTCAGTGCTCTGGGAAAAAAAAACAGCCTGTGTCAGACTGAATTCTGCAGCAGATAATACAGAAGCTTGACGCCTATACAAGAATCCGTATTTAATTCACTCTGAATCCCTAGCTCTTCTTGTCCAGATAATCAAATAAYTGAGAAGRTAATGACTGCGTCTGAATATTTCCATTCTTTTTAAGCTTTCAAATTCCTTATGCTTGTTCAGGACTTGCCAGCTTTCTTCATGTTTTAAGGAGAATGCGCATAATAGAGAGTTCTGCCTTTCTCATGGCTCTATGGTAGAGCCTGCACAAGCTCTGCCCACTCATTCCAAGCATCTTTTGTTCTGATGTAGTATGTTCAAAAAATTCACTTGGAAAAAAAATTAATTATCAGTTCTAAGCCTGCTGAGCATAACTTCAGTGCATATAAACCTTAAAAACAGCAGCCATTTTACAGTCTTTGGGTCCGAATTTGCAAACACACTTCCTGAAGCCCCCCTGAAATGTAAAGGAGTGTATGGAAAGATGAATCTATCTTTCCATCAATTTATTCTGGAAGTCCTCCTGCAGGAGTTCAGTTGCTATGCCCCATTAAACTGGCAGTGGTTGTCTTGCTTTACATAGCAACCCAGCAGTTCTCAAAGGCAAAGTATCCAGAGCTCTGGAAGACCAGGAGCAGCAGCATTGCCCCGAGCAGGTCCCGTGTGCGTGGAGCTGAAGCTGCCATCCCTCTGCTGCTCCCAAGACTGTGTCGGTTTGTATTCCATCTTGGTGTTTGTTTTCTTGTCTTTGGAGTAGGGAAGGTGGGGAAAGGGAAATATTTGTGAATGTAGTTCTTTCTCTGCAATCTTTTTTGTGTCTCTGTTCTTTCTTTTTGAAGTCTGCCCAGTTCCTGCATTCAGCTGCTGCATCCAGAACRAGGGAGCAAGCTGGCCCCATAGCAGTGACCCATCTGCTTTGGGATTCATGGAGGGGAGAAAGGGCAGAGTTTTGTTCATAAAGAAACTATTCAGAATTCTGGAATTTATTTTAATATGCTTCAGAATATGCTAGATTTTTCATTGGTGACCTACAAAGGCAAGGTGCCTATTAAAAAAATTTGCATCATAGATTTAAAACTCAAAAAAGAGTAATAAAAAAATGCAGGAGGAATAGATACAAAAATCTGMCAATCATATTGTTAATAAAAATTTACAGATGTCTTTGGGCTTATTTTATTTTGTCGCATTTGTGGAAAATTAAATAGAGGCAAAACAAGTTAAATCATTCACAAACAACCTTCMTTACTGGAAGATCCTGAGAAAATTGTTTCAGCTGCAGTCCAGTTCAATGGGAAGAGACAAATCCATTCAAGTAGAAAGGGACCAGATGAGTCCAAACCTTAACAATTATTGAAGATTTGGATTGTGCAAAACTTAATTCTCCTGACACACTGTTATTCATTAAATTCTAGTTTTGCACCCAAAAAGATTAAAAATATCAAAGATTCAAAAAGAGAAAACAAACAACAACAACAACATAAGAAAACCAAAATGAAACCAGCCAAACAAGAAAACCTTCAACCTGAGTTGGAGCTGAAGAAATGTCCTTGGTGGAACTGGGAGCAGAATCCAGGCACACCACCTCCCAGCCCTCCTAAGTATTGGACAGCCTCGTTTAGCAAATAAATGCAAAGAGGCACTCTTTAAACAAACATCATATCCTATGCTATGACCCAATATACATACAATACAGTGAAATCTTGAATAATTTATCTACAGTATGAGTTCATTATTCAAAGACAAGCATACCATGCAGTTTAATGGGAGCTTGCTTCATTACTTTCAGGATCTTTCAAATCCATTTGTGACATAAATACATGCTTACTAAAACATTCTTAAAACTTCTGAGAGAGTCAGCATTCCTTGCAGAAAGAAAATGCCTGATTCCTTTCTTCACTTTCTGAAGTTCACTGCAGTTCTATGGCATTTTCAATAAATTATCTAGAATGCCTGTGTTACTGCTTGTTGAAATGCTACTTAGATTAGTTTAATTCAAAGGTCAAACTATTTTCAGTGTTTAACTAAGTCATTTCAAAACACGCCTTACCACTAAGGGCACAGAGGTGTGAGTATTCAAAACCATATTGCCCTTGCAAAGTATGCATATATTTAAATATTTATATTTCCATTAGCTGAAAATGGGAAGAACAGATGTGTTAGCTTACTCACTGAATCACGGTGAAGATTCCCAAGGGATTATCATAGACATCCATTGTGTTTGAAGCTGRTGGACGCGGCTGGCAGAGTCCTGGGGCACGGTGGTCTGGGATGGTGAGTCTGTGCCTCCTTCGCGGCACCCTCCACATGCACACCCGCACACTGCCCTCCTCTGTGTGTGCTGCCYGGCCTCACCCCTTCCCCAGCCTCTCCCAGGCTGCCTATGGAGCCATGGACACTGCTGCTGGCTGAGAGCTACCAGGGGCAGTGGGGACACGGGGGCGTTCTATGGCAGTGACGCTCCCGCACGCCAATCCATGTCGATGCTGCTGACACGGGAGGATCAATGGGAAAATTGCAGTCCCGTGGTCTGGGCTGTAATGATTTAATGACAATTTTTAGAACTGTTGGGTAGCTTCACCTTGAAACAAGCCTTGAGATTAACCTCAACAAATAYAGAAATGTATGTTGATGCAGACTGGATCATGTGTGATTCCAGCCTAATGTTAATGATGTGTCAGTGTCTGCTGGTGTAAGGAGGGGTAGGCTTAGTTGTGCTTTGTTTTCTTTGCCTTGGCTGGGATTCTTGGAATAGAATATAACTTTGGGGGTTGCAATGAAATAAAGCTTTCTTCTGCTTATGCAAAGAAAAACGTGACAGCAAGAGGAAGACTCTCTATCAGTTAAATATCACAGGACAAATAGTACAAAGCAATCCACTAAAACCAATGAGTGTATGTCTAAGGTTTCCTCTGCCGAGCTGAAAATCTCTGATTTTCAAAGGAGGATACCACTAGTTTTTGAAAACTATGTCTTTGACAAGATCCTACAGCTCCAGAACTGAAGCATCTTACAAAACACCTGTGAGAAACACAATTTCTTCAAGTAAAGAGAAAATATTTCCTTACGAATCTACATTGCAATTTAATCACAATGGTCCTGAGACAGTTGCTGAAGGAATAACAACCCATTCCCCAATGATCCTGCATTAAAAAATCCTTCAGCTGTGAAAGTCAGATGACAGCTGAGCACTTAAAGTGAGCACTCCTTCCTCTCTTCAGACACCCAGTGCCCTCACTCCAGGAGTGCAGCTCTGGATACAGATTCATTCAGGGAAGGAGAAAGATTGTACTGTGAGGCTGGGGTTACAGGCACGTGGGAAGCTGTGGGAAGTGCACCAGCCCTTATCCCCAGACTACAATGGGTGACAGGAACTGCTGTGTCCAAGTAGATGAAGAGAAGCAAAACAAGAGAGAAAAGKGGTGGCTCTGGTCATTAAGCTGCATACCAGATGTGTGAGCTTTTACSATCAAAGGCAGCCACCATGGAAATGGACGTGCTGAAAGCAGTTAGTTAAATGGCATCTCCATTTCCAACAAGGCAGACCCACCTGCTTGCCCACAGCTCTCACCTAGGCTGACAAAAGTACAAAGAAATGCAATCTCTCCTAGTGAGGTGAAAAAAAACTCCAGAACAGAAGTACAGGTGGCTGGATCACAAACACTGCTGGAATTGCTGCAGTGGTGATTACAGAATCACTGTAAGGTTGGAAGGGACCACAGCTTAACAAAGATCATTTCAGCTAAAGGCTAATCACCAAGGCTAGGGACCTTTCATTGCAGGCCCAAGCAGAGCAGGACAAGAGAAGACAGAATCACTTCAGTGCAGTGGCTGCACTGGATTGAGAAACGCTTGGGAAATCCACTCCAAGGCTCCAGAGCCTTGCTGTAAAGGCAAAGCTGACAATCTGTTGGGTTTTTACTGAACTGTGCCACTCATATTTTCACACGGTGGAGATGTGAAAGGGAGACCATTATGTATCTTTCCATTAAAAAAGTGCCAGTGGAAGGTCCTGGAGTCTTAATTCTCAGGCTGAGCACATTCTACCATCAGCCTTGTTGAAATGCTGATGTCTTCAGGGCCTGTTACATGACAGCTGGACACTCTGGTCTACTAGCAAACTTGTGTTTGGGCCCTTCTTTTGGGATCACAAGATGWGGTAAACATCTCCACTTGTGCAAAAAGCAGACAGGATTTTTTTCTAAGGTAAGCTTTGATTCCAGCTAAGTAGGCCTATAACAAGTGTAATTGCTGTTTTCTCAAGGGTGGTTTCAATACGTGATCTAAGGGTTAAACACTCCAGGGCACTGAAAAACTCCAAGTGCAGTATAAATATGGGGTTAGGCAACATTTCTGAATTCAGATCCCAGCTCTGAAACTAATTTTATTTCTGGMAGTGAACAAATCGTTAACAAACAACTTGTAGAGACATTTGTTCAAACAGAGCTACTGATATTCAGTATTTAGCCTGAGACATGTGGGGTTTTATTTTCAAAATGAGTGTCATTCTGAAGGGTTAGCCACAGATGATCACTTTCTTTAAACTCATCCAGATACAAGACGCTACAAATTTGACTTCTGTAATCAGAAGCCACTTTATAAAATAGCTAGTTTTCATCTCAAGCCTTGCAAATGTTTTTGGAGATATCCTACTAATTCAACAGGCTTCACAGCCACTCAGACTGCATTAATTTCCAAATGTCCAAAAGAGAGGTAAATGTTTACATATCAGAAAGATTATTCAGGCAATATTTGTGGAATAGTTTGAGGGATGATGTGGGTAGTTTACCCCATATGACTTCCTCACGTGCACTTGAATAGATAATCTGATCACTTACTTTCACTCTTGTGGTTTCTCCCAGTTGCATGTGATTTATCTGGATCTTTAATTACTCATTTTTCAGATTGTCTAATATTTTGTAGAGAAATCTTGGTATCTGCCCACACTATGAAAGATGTGGCAGAAGTTATTCATGTACCATTAGACGCTGAGGTCAAACTCRTAACTCAGAAGAAATTAATCATATCATTTTAGTGATAGCATGATACAAAATGAGATAGGTCCCAGAAGCCAACCTTCAGCACCAGCAGTTTCCCCTTTCTGGACTTCCCTGTTTTGAAATTCCAGCGGGAGGGGCACTGAAAGAACTAGAGAGGAAAAAAGTGATGTATTTTATTTGCTTTTCTCAGAGCATCTCTTGTGAACAAACCAATGATGAAATGAACTAACCTTTAACATTTTCTCTCACTACACTCTTTAAAGCATCTTGAGAGTCACGTACTGAACATTTGGTGCCAGATGCTCATCTGGCATGAGTAGATGCACACACATTGAAACCAGTAGAGCAATGATAATATACATACACTAGAAGCTGCAACAACTGGGCCTTAATAAAAGGTTTCATAAGTTATGTAACTGGTAATTCCGGTACAGGATTTGCTTTTAATACGATTGACTTTGTTGAGATGAACATGACTACAACCTTAGAAAAGATGTAATGCTACTAAAAAAAAAAAAGGACAAAAATCAACTAAACCCACAATAACAGTGATCCTAGAACTAACAACAAAATTAATTCTTCCCTCACTGTTACGTACAACGTTTTTCCATTTAAACTGGAAGAATGAGACCTATCTTACAAAGTGCAGRCTTTTAATTCCCTCACCTAAGACTCCAAAATCACAAAAGAATAAGGCACCTGTAGATGTAATGCATCTCATTATAGAGATATGTTTAAATCCAATGAATCACATCATAAGAGAAGGAATAGCCACTAAACTGAGGCAAYGTGAAGCCTCATCCTGATTTCCATGGCTGCTCTAGGTTACGGTGGAGCCAGCACTTATTTTTACTCTACATTGGTTTCACTCCACTGGGTGCAACGTGGTTTCTAAGGATAAGGTGTCAATACCATTTTGTAAAGCCAAAGGCAGGCTTTGCTAAATAAATGAATACACAGAACAGTGCTGATAAGTTGCCAATTTGACTGTGCTGCTAGACAGGAGATTAACTATTGCTTCACAGGAATTATTAAAAAATTTAAACTTTGCCTGTCGTGTCAGTGCCTCAGGTCTGATGGCATTTCAAAACAGAGAAGTCTCTAAGTGATCAGGAGGTCAAGTATGGTGGCAGCACCATAGGGCAATTATTAAATAGCATGTTAGTCAAATTCAGTTTGGAAAAAAATAAAAAACATTATGAACCSTATTTAAGGGCGTGAAAGGGGTGATTTTTTTTCTACAAAACAGCTAATGCTCTAGCTTCATTTGGTCTTGGCAACAATCCTCCTAAACAGGACTCGCATCGTCTGACACCAGAGGCCCATGGTGCAGTCGGCTGTCTCTGCTGGTCACCCACTGCTTGCTGCCRCAGCGGCTTCTAGGATGTGATTCATCTGACCTAATTCAGCTGCTGCTTTACAGTTAAGATGAATAATGCCTAGAAGTGTCTGTTTCTTCCCATTTACTGTCTATCTGAGTTGTTTGGTGTGTGGTACTGCAGACTGGCAATACTTTTTGTACAACAAAGAAGAATAGAAGCTAGATGAGAAACTCTGATCTTAAGACTTCAAGTGAAGGTCTGTGTCTCAGAGCTTCCCCTGACGGTCTGTATTAGAGAGACATGAAAGCAAGATATAGACTGGGCTTTGGTGTTGCACTGGTCTACCAAGCTGCCAGTCTACTGCTACTGCTCCCTTGATGCAGTATTCCATAAAATTATATTTGCTGGTGTGACTGAATTTGGCCTTCAAGAGGTTTGGAAGGAAATTTTTTGGAGAAAACCTTTTACATGTCAGAAAGTATAGACTTGCCAGCAATCATGTGAAAAACATGCTCTGGCAGTGTTCTGGCTCTTTTGTTAAAAGCCCAACACTCCCCCATCCTCCAAAACCCAAATGCATTAAGATCCACACACTGGTTCTGAGCATAATTCAGGTAGACCATGATGTTGAATGTATTCAGCAAGAGTCCTCTTCCCATTGTTTATCATAATTACACCTCCTGTCAGAACTTTTCAKACAGTATTTCTCACTTGCAAAGTGGGCTCCTCCTCTCCTTCCAAGCTCATCTCCAGTGCTGACCATTAGTGAAAGGAACTGAGATGTGGAAAAGACAGGAGTGAGTATTTGRGGGCAGACTGACAGTGCTGGAGCTTTGAGCATGTCCCAGGCTCAGTGAAWAGAGTGGGCAGAGCTGGAGGAGAGAAGTGGTGGTGCTAATGTTGTATCTATGATCCATTTGGAAGTGCAATGTGTTTGTTTAACATTCAGCTTATGTTTGACTTGTATGTATTGATGTTTGCATTAAATTGAGTAATTTTTCTGCATTCATGCGATATCAACAAAGCTATATAAAGCATTTGACATCCTTAGAAGAATTCTTCATATGCTATTATTTATCATCTTAAAATCAGTAAACAGACTGGTAAAACAAGCAAATTGATTTTCAGGTATGCTACAGAGCTGCAATAAGTGCTATTGCTGTACATGTTCCTTAGTTACAGGAAAATATAAAATCAGGGGAAAAATTTAAATTGCATTTTTCCAACCTTGCACCTGCCAGATAAGATCCTATGAGGTAATCCCACATGCAGAATTAGATACAACTCATGGTGAATATGCATGGTGGAATCAATCCAGGACATGTAAGAGAAAAAGAGAGGAGTCTCAGTGCTGCCAGAAGTGTTTAACAATATTTTTCTGTTTTAGAAACTTGGATATACAAAAATCCCAGGTAATAATTAACTTAGACACATTCCTTACTGCCTTGAGCAAACAGAATCTGACACCCTACTGTAAGCAAGCTGGAACTGTGACCCAAGAAGTCATGTACCACCAGAAGATTTATATCCACCCCCAACATATTTTGGCGCAGAGTTGCCTAAGAAGCTGGAAGAAACAAATTATGATCAAGGTTAAGCAGCTCACAGATGGTTTTCCAGTGACTGACAGGTCAGATCTGTTCAAAATAAAGSTGTGAGCAGTCACAGTTTGTCTTTTCAGTGGTTTCTGGCTGTTTCCAGTGACTGAGCTGCTGGGGGACACAAAACAGGTATCCAGATCCGTGTCACATAGGTTCACACCTTTTTGATTGCTGTGCTTGGAGCCTGAGAAAGGTCACGTTACATCAGCAGTGACAAGCAACATTCCTCTTTTGAAAATGGCTAATGAACAACCCAGACAAACTATAACCACACAAGCAGCAATCAGGCTAAAGGTGGCACACACAGAAATTATACTTTGGAATTTCAACAAATTAAAGATCTTCATAATTAAAGATCACTTGATCCAGACATAGCAATACTCCACGCTTATTTATTTATTATTGWACCTAATTTCTGTGAAGGATTTTTGATGAGCCATGCATCATTCTTGTTTAGATGTTGGTATAATGACTCCTGTGGAAGTTATAAAGCATTAAAAATTATTTTCAAAACTCATGCATATTTAGAGTGWTGCAACTCAGCACTACCCTCCAGTCTTCCAGGAAAATGCATATTTCTATTTTGTAAATAAGATGGAGCTTATAGCAGATAAGTTATCCACACAAATTGTCTCCTTCCAGCAGGATAGCAGATTCCACAATCAACATTAAGGAACAAAAGGAAAACCATATCTGACAAAGGTGAAAAAGAGGAAAGGCTGTAATGAGTAAAACAATTGCATTCATTAAATTRCTTGTAAGGGGTTTTTGAAAAGTTTCTTGGGCCAATTCACTTGCAACCAAAAAAAAATGAGTAATGGGAAAGAGAAACTTTACTTCCAAGTCAGTCTTCACTCCRAGGAAGGCAGATTTCAGTAACAGATTTGTTAATGGAGATATTTACTGTGTTGGAGGGCTGTGTAGGATATTTTGGCAGTCAGTTTGACAGGTCAATCTACAAACCAGAATGTAATTCAAAGTCAGATGGAAATCATCATTAGCAAAATGTGTCTCAGACAAGTATTTAACTTCTCTCTATATGCCTTTTAATGGTGTAGCTAATTTCTCAAGTCCTTAATTTTAATGCCATTTTTACATCCTATGCCTTCTTTAGTGTAAAGGAAGTGTTAGAATTGCCACCCAATTTTTATGAGGGAGGTGGTCCTAAGTTGGAGTGATGAGCTCACYGACCATTCTCCCAACCATCTACAAGGTGACTGAGAACAACGAGCACTCCTTCATCAAGGCACTGCTGGTGGYGCAGAGGACACAAACTGGTTGGTTTTAACTGGTCAGTGCTTCTTCTTCCATATGGCCTTTTGGTCACTGCCTCAGTCACAAATGGTGCTCCAGATGTGAGGATGCTTCATGGTAACAAAACATGGTGGAGGATAAGAAATACATTTTTCACTTTATCTCCTTCATCTCTTTCATATCTCACAGCGACCAAGAGACAATGTCAGCATTTTCTGTCATGCATCTGTATGTGGCAGCACCTTCTGTGGAGGAAGAAGGGGACCTTTCTTAGCACATTTGTCCTCCTTAATGCTCTAAMCCTTCAGTAGAGCGTTTTCATCTTAGCTCAGTTGGGTTGTCTACTATTTTTGGTAACCACACATGCAGGCACACAGTTGCTTTGCCACCTCCCACCAGCATTAAAAGCCCACTGCTGCACACCTCCTTCTCCCACTCATTCCTGCGCTTGCCTGGGAAGCTATTCGGGCAAAGCAGCAGCTGAAACATGATCTTTTTTAATTACTACCAACTGCATGTGCCAGTAAAGATGTATGACTGCAAACCTACGTGAGCACTGACCTCAATGCTCTTTAGCCTAAGTAGAGCTCTCTTGCAGACCTCATGTTTATAAATACTGGTTTTATCTTCCCCCAAGCACAACAATGTTTTAGCTCTTTTTAACTGGAGATTCATGACTTTACAAGGACTTATCTGAATCACTGCCAATCACTCTGTTAAACCCCAAAGTACGTCACTCTGCTTTCTGCTGATATAGATGATTTTTGAAAGCAGTTAGCATTTTGAGGAGCTTTAATGTGGGATGCAGGAAATAAATCTCCTTTACAAAATTTTTGCAATGGTTTAATCCAAAAAATCAATCCCCCTAAAATGGCTGGTTGTGAGAATCTTAGATGTGAGAAGTTTGGAATTACAGACTTTGCCCAGTATATAAACTTTCGCTCTTCATTATTGAGAAAATATTATTAATTATTGTGGGGAAAAACTAATCTGAGGATAAAAGTCTCCAGTCAAAATTGTATCCATGCTTGATCTCAGCATGTTCTTTTATTCCTTATATATTCAGTTTATGTGCAACCTAGTTTTCTCCACTGAAGGTTGTGAATAACAGATGTAACCTCATTGTCCTTACTGACTTCACTGAGCTATAATTGAACACTGCTTTTGGAATGCTCTCGACAGAGTTGCTTGTATACTGCAAGTCATGTAAGTACTAATATTGAATTTATTCCATCAAAAACTAGCCCCTAGGGGCAAAAACAAACCAGAAATAATTAAATTCATCTRGTAAACCAGAGGTTCATTTGAATAACATTGCCTTCTCTTGATGCTGTGTGTACATACAGCAGGCATAGATCACTGCAGCCTGGCATCTGCTTGAACTCCTGTGAAACCAAGATTCTCTGTTTTGGCTTCACAAGCAATGAGTGCTTTGAACAGGAGAGAGAAGAAATCTGAGTTTCATTATGTTTTTCCCCAAGCAGTAGTGCTATGTACACTATTGTCAGGTTTTTCCATGCAACATTTTCTCTTTGAACTCCTTACGGATTGCACTAGTATCTTTTTATTACTTCTAATCTGTCAGAGTGAAATGACAGTAGCCTTGTGTCAAACCAGTTATACATCTGATTGAAATCCATTCACATTTCACCTGCAGCTCATTATTTTCTCATTTCTATGTTGTTTTCAGGATGAACCAGTTCAGAGTTCACACTTTCCCTTGGAACCCATTTATCTATTACATGTGTCAGACGTTCAAGGGCTGACCAAAAACCTATGGGACCCCACTTAATATTTCTATTCAGTATTACACAGYTTCTTGTATGGATCTGGCCCATACAGTAAGGTAGGCATAAACCTGCAATCAAACTGCATTTTTCAGAGGCCTAGTGGAAGTTTGGATCTGTATATAAAGCTCAGTGATGAATGCCTCCTCTTCTATCTTCCTTCAGCTCTTGATATAGAAAAGTTTTTGCAGTCAGATAAGGAAAAATCAGCATGTACTTGAATGTTGCAAAGTGGGATGTTTTTATTTTTAAAATTTCTCTTTTTCAGCTGTGCTTCTTAGTATTTTGCATACGAATAAAAATCACGAAGAATTACATATCACAGCTTAAATATCAAAGATGACTGTCAAATAATTCAAACAGAAGGCTCTTTATTAAAGTCACTTTACTGGAAAATTTTGTATTGGAAACCAAACAAGATGAAGGAGAATACTGAATCAAAGCAAAGAGTCTTGCTCTGCAGTTGCACATCTGCACAAGTGCTTCAATACACAGCTGGATCAGAAACTCCCAACTCTGGCGAATTTGAATTTGTTTCTCCACAAAATGGAAACACAAAGTCATCTGCCATATCTCACAGAGGTAGAATATATAAAGATTTCTTCCAAGGAATTTCATCAAAAGACACCAAGKAAGTGATCAGCACTATTATTTTTATCCTGCTTTAAATTCTCCATTTCAAAACAAGACAATGCAACTTTTCACTTACATGTCATTCAGCTTATTTCACATTTTCCATTAGGTTTTGTGTGCTTTCAATARAGTGTGAATGCTGCCTTGGTGATAAACTTCTCTATTTCTCTGGGAGGTGATGGGAGGGCTACAAATGACTACATGCTGCTTCTTCTAGTTGCAAGAAGTTTAACAGGAAGAATGACAGCCACTCTTTACTGGAGACCTGAAAGCATTTTTCATGACACTTGTATTGCATAAAAACACAACTAACAAATGTCACCAGCTTTTGTGATAAGGCTTTGCTAAGGATGTGGATATTCACCACCTTATCACAAATTAAAGAACAATCATCAAAGGAAGAGACACATTCTTATGCATAACAGTAGTCTTATTTTACGGCACATCATTTGTATAGCTATTTATTTTTAACAGCTGGTGAACAAATGACTTTACTATAATGTTGAATTTCTTTCACTAGCTGTATATATTTTACCACAGAGTTCTGATCCAAAGTCAAATCAAAGTCAGTCAGCATCAGTATACAAATTAGTATTCCTTTCTATGATAATCCAAGTTTTGACTGACCATGCTTCTGCGGATGCCAATGGCAAACCTGGGGTCTCATTTGGTTGTAAAGACAATGCACCAAAACCATTAGATGGCTAGAAATTTGGCAGAACCTGAAATCCCAGAGCAGAGAACACTTCAGAAGTTAGAGCTCCAGTATGTCTCCAGTGTGCAAAACACATCAGAGGAACACAAGCTGCTTTTGTTTTGTGAAACAAATGTTAGATGGAAGAATGAAAATGCTCTCTAGTTTTCTAATGACAATTTTACAACTCACTCTGTGAAATCTTTTCTTGAGTCTTGTTTGCTAGAGCAAACTATGTAAATTACTAGTGTATTATTCTAATGACGTGGAATTGCTTAAAAACTGACAGAAAATTCCTTATAAAGCTTTATGTCACCATCATCAGTTATCTTAAAACTTCAAATTGCTAAACTCTATTAGGAATATTTTCAGATAATCCAACGTACTTCTCCTTAGCTTTCCAAAGATGATTCAGAAATGAAGTGTGCCCAAATCCAGCTCTGTATCTGCTCTGCACTGTCACGATCCAGGTTCCTCCCTGAGGCAGGGTGTTAATGCCATGAGTCCTCATCATGGCAGCAGCTGAAAATGAATGTGTTTGAACTCTTCTTCTTGATCTGCTGCTTCTTGCAGATCTGCTGTGTCAGGAGAATAGTTTCCAATACAGGATACCTCTAAATTGACATGTWCAGAGCCTACATATCTTCTTTGCCTAACCATAGTTCCATCTCCACTGCAAGCCAGCACATAGTCCTTCTGTATTCCTTATTTCTTATTAACACCTGTTTTCAAAATACCCTCTATGTATTTTGGTGTTATTGTAYCTGAATTTTATTTCTCTTCCTTCCATAAGTAGCAGATATACTTGTTAGCCCTCCCAAGATTYTGTGTGAGAACTCAGCAACTCCTAATTTGCAGAACCAGGTGCACCCATACAGCTGTAGAACTGTTTGGCCAGAAAGCCTCTCAGCCTGCCCTCCAGCATGGTCAGAGGCACATRCTTCAGGATGCTGTGTGCTTGAATGCAGTAAGACAATTACCATGTTCCCAAGGGCGTCCAGACAGGATGTCTGCAGGCAATCTGCAATCTGCCGAGCTGATAAGATAGGGGCTGGAAGCAGAACATGCTATGTTGACTGCTTTCCATGAGATCATTCTTCCACAGAGAGGGATATTTCTTTCTTTACAAAAGGTACTATCATCTCTTCTGTTCCTTTTCTTCAAATCTGCAGGTTGTTAAGGGGTCCTGTGARGAGATATAAATCTTCCTCTAAGCATTGGTGCCAAGATCTGGTGTTGTGTGAGGAACTCTTCTGCTTGCTTCATGCTTGTCTGGTGTGGTGATTAAGTGGAGAYGTGTCCACAGGAAATGCTTACACTAAAACTTGTGCTCATTAGAGTTGATGACAAAAATCTTATTAGTCATACTGAAATGCCAAGGGAGAAATTGTGAATTTTATGGGAAATATTCAAGGCTTCTTATCATTCCTACAGGAAAACCTTGCTACCTGAGACAGGATGAATGTGCTGAGACAAATGACTAGTGGCAGTAACACCCTAAAAGACAGCCAGATACATAGACAATAAACAAGAATAAGCTGCTGGACTTCAYTCTGTCCATTCCTTGTAGGCTTTATTTTCTTCTGGATAAGTAGACAGCCATAGAACATCATCTGCAATACAAATGCTGCCTCCTCACAAGATCATCCCAGTGTCCAAAGTGGCAATTCCCTGTTAGAGCTCTTCCTTGTGACATTGGCCAATTCTGCTTCTCATCTTCTGACTCTTCTTCCCATTCCTCATGCTATTCAGCTAAGGATTACTTACTAGTAACTAATGCCAAAGCTCGTAACAGCCAAAAATTTCCTTTTAATAGCTTTGATAGCTTGCATTGCTTTGTTGGCTGTAGGTAGAGCTGATACGTGATAAGCTKGGTAAAATTTTCTACAGAAACCACCTTCTGACAAAAATTCCATTTGTCACTGAGTGGAAACTGAGGACTAAAAGCATTTGCTTTCATTACCAAAATAAAAAAATGGGGCACGTGTCTTCTTTTTTTATTTAAAACTACACACTAGAACTGAACATTATTGTTTTTAGGCTAAAAACCAAACTACTTTGGACAAAGGCCAGAACATTTCAGCTGAGAACTAGCTAATGCTTCATCACTGTGGTTAACAGATGTGACTGGATCCACACAGAGAGTGAATTTGTTCCACAAAACCTGACATTTTTTCACAGTCACATTTCAAGCGGAAAAGAAACCCTTTGAAAATGTGGTAATAGATTAAAAGGAAGTCATCCCTTCTTCGCAGAGGAAAGCCAGGTATGCACACATGGAATGGAACTGGCAAGACAGCTCTCATGGGTTTTCCCTGCTCATTCTCCTCCCTGCTGCACGCAGTCTGTCAGTCTCACTGCAGGAGAGAGGGCTCAGACCTCTCAGATAATGGGCATGTGAAGTGCTGTCACTTCAAATCTTTCTTAAAAGTGTGTTAGCCTTTATAAACTGCACCCCAACCTGATTGAGGAATACATCTGGTAAAGGTCCAAGACTGCAAAATATAGTCATTCCATGTGCTCAAGACACTTGCTTATTTAAAGGTTTACTGTGTGTGGCAATCTGTAGAGAGATCAGAAATGCTTTCCACTTAACATGACCTTCAAGATAGGAGACAGAGGAGTTTTTAAAAATTCAGGAGGTGCTTAAATTTACAATCATTTCTAAGCAGCCTCATGCTGCCCTCCTCCTTGCGTAGACTGAAATAAAAACTGATGTATTTGTTTCACCTCTGTCCCAGATATTTTAAGCTGTGTGCATGCAATTCATTGGGGTTAATTTGCTATCAACATGTCAGTTAGGGAGACTTTCCTACAAAATGCCCTGGATGTCTCCTGGCTCCACACCTTAGAAAATTGCAAAYCTGCCCAAGCCCTATCCCCTCCCTGGGCAAGGGGAATCTGTCCCTGTGGCCCAGGAGCTCATGCTGCAGGCTGTTTGCTGTTTGGCTAACAGAGGACTAGCATGGCACAGAGGGGCACAGCACAGCCACAGCAGGGGAGTCCAGCTGCAGCCCCATCTGAATGGCACTACTCTAGGAACATGCATCTGCTGTCATTTATTTCACCTTACTGCTTGGCAATAAATTAATTTTTTTTGCCTTGCTTCATCCTTTATTCTTCATGTCTCCACATGGCAAACAGTAGCTTTTCTTTTAGCTGCAGTTTCACTCAGGAGCAGCATGGAATTCCTGGTCCCACAAGTCTGGGGTTGTGGATGTGGCTTGAGCTCTACATTGCCAGGCTGGGAGAGCTCCATCACTGAGGGGGCAAAGCTCTAACCATAGCTGGGTTGCCATTTGGTATTGCCAGTGACCAAAATGCACAGGATAGGTGGAAGTGAAGCCACATGGCTCACCAGAAGCTGATGTTCYTGCATGGCCCCACACCCAGCAGGTGCCTTATAGCTGTTGCAAGTGCTCCAGTTTAAGACACCWTCAATCTGCCTGTTTTACCTGTGCCTGTTTACAACCAGCAACTCTGCTGATGCCAACAACTGCATAAGGGTAGAAATTTGGTAAAGGAGCATAAACTTTGGCCATTCTCTAAAAAAAATGATTTGTACATGGGCAAAGGGGTACACACTGGACTGTGCACAGGGTTTGTTATATTAGATCTCTAAATCTCTCTGCTGCTAAAAGTTGCAGCACCAGTGGGGTGTCAGGGGAGCTGCTGGGCTCCCTGTGGGTTGTGTCATCCCTCAGGAACACTGCCAGCTGCCGTGTGCTGGAGTGAGGAACAGGTCCTGTCAAAGCTGTTTTCAGAGCTTGTTTGGGGTTTGACATGGTTCTCTATCATCAAGAACCATACAGGATGCTGCCCAACAGACCTCTCTTCCTTATCTCTTTCTAGCAGTTCAAAGCCTATACTCACAGCTACAAGGTACTCACAAGTGAATCCCTCAGGTATCTCAACCTTAGCAGATCCCCCATGGGATAAACTGATGCTGCACCACAGAATTGGCAGAGGTTGTGAGTACAGCATAGCTGAGGCAGAGGAGGCAGCCTTGATGACTGGAGGGACTGCAACCCTAATCCCAACAGTTTAGAAAGGCTGTTGAAAGATCCAGTTTATCACTTGGCAAAATATCCAGGGTTYACCAAGCAACAAGATTCGCACAGTCCAGACTGGTGCTCACCAAAGTTTGACAGACTTAAAGCACAACCATCTTTGAAACACACTGTTAAACTGTGGGAAATGGATTTAGGATGAGCCAGATCCCTCTCAAGTACWCCAGGTGCTGCTGTTAGTGGTGCAACTCAGTGGCCAGCGAGGGAGCCCCCTCCATCCCAGAGTGCTGCGAGCACAGCTGCATCACAGCTCACCCTGTCAGCTCTGCCACCCACGATTTATGGATTTCYTTGCCACCAGGATTAGCTGCTTTGTTTGCCCTCTTTAGACATTAAAAACTCATGCAGTTTTCTCATTATATCATTTGAGTTTTAAACTTTCCACTATTTTAAAACTGCAGTTTCTTTCAGCATGTAAAACTACATCAAAGAAATATGTTTGTCGCTTCTTCCAAAAATTTTTAAATATCAATCATTTTTAATGAGCTTCATTGTAAAGCAGCCTTGTGACTCTTATCAAGGACACTGTAAATGCATGGCTGTGATGATGTTGACCCAGCAAAAATGTTTTCAGTACTTTGAAAYCTGTAGTTCTGGCATGCTCTAGGAAACTAAGCAGGGTTTTTTACAAACTCTCTTTCTCATACAACATGCTGTAGTAGTAGTAGTCTTTACCTGGTTTAATTTTTTAACTGAAGTCACAAGCTGGACCTGGAAGAGAAGGTTTTGGAGTGGTTGAATTTTTTTGTGTTGAAGATCTGGTATTTGGTTTGGGGTTTGGCAGGGGGCACAGTTTGTGTAGGACTTCAATTTTTTGGTAATGGGCCAAAGTAGTGCAATGTGCAATAATGGTTCTGGCATATTTTCAGTGATCGTGGCAGAATTTATTTCACCTCTCAGTATGTAGGAATATATTCCAGTGGGTAAGGAGTGTGCATTATTTTAGGTTTGACTCAGTGCAAATATATATATTTAAAAAAGGAGGATAACTAGATCAGCCCACACAAAACCATGAAGCCAGATGTCTTTTTTTGCCTCAAATTCAAGTAGATCCTTTATAAACTGATGTGGAGAAAAAGCTGAAAGGGAAGATTTAATTATATGCTACAATCAAGAAGGCATTTTACATCCCAATTGGCAGAACTCTTGCTGTGTATTTTAAGCAAGATGAAGATGAGAGAAGAAAGCAGAGAAAAAAACCCAGTTTCTATACTAGTTCTCTGGTGCAAGGAACAGCTTGATCTTATTTATTGCATAGTTTTTGCAAGTTCTGATATTTAGAGCCTGTCCTGTAACATCCAGGAACAARCACTAAGGAATTTTAACTATATTTGCATGAATTATAAATTCATTTCCTGGAGCCATAGCCATGGCTCCTAGAGGGATATTAACATATATGCCATTTCTTTTGGCACTTATTGAGYCTCTGGTAGATTTTTCATAATTAATCTTCAGAAAAAATGAATAAGGATTAGAAGAGAGGGGAAATTCTTTYGGCATTCTCTTTATAACTTCATGCATCTTTACCACAAACAAGTAGAATATTATAATTTTTTTTCTTAATTAATTTTCTTTGAGATCTGCCAGATTTATCTAAGAGCTTTTTTTAATACATCAAAACTGCAAAGTGTCAGGATCCAGAATTAATGATCAACTCTCATAAAAATTGCATTTTGTAGGTGTAGATCTTTTGACTTCCCTTCTAAACAGAAGACTGAATTTAACAATCAGTTCTTTCTGCCCCAGTACATTTACACTATAAATTGAATATCCTATTCTTGGTTAGAAAACAGGATTCAGGAACAAGCCTTTTAAGTAGAGGCAGTAGATTCCAGAGGCAGTTGGTTTCACAGACTTGGACAGCAGGTTTCTCACAAAGGCATTCTCTCCTCATTTCTTTAAGCTTTTCTGAATGCAGATTGAGCAATAAACATAATCATAACTATTAGCTTTATGTATAAACAGTTTGCAATATTAGGTTCTAAAAAATACTGGAGCATTTGCTTGCCACATCTAGTAACTGATAATGTAAATACAAAACATTAAATTTGAGATTTCTTGCTTTGGTAAGAGCCTAGAGTAAAAAGGGTAATAGTGCTTTTGGGGATAGGAATTATCCCCAAAGAGAGGAGCTGTGAAAGTTTCCCAGCCTGAAATAGTAAATAGAACTGCACATCTATTGAATGTGATYAATGAAGTGTAGTGATTGCATAGTTACACACCGGAAGAGCAATCAAAATTACCATTGTTAACTTCAGCAGAGTATCACTCCTGCAGTACCAAGTACCAGGTATTTGTTAACTGCTGGCAGGCATTTGAACTGATTTAAAAGGGCCAAGACAATCTGAACCATTAGAATCCAAAGTTTCAGCCAGGATTCCTAACTCTCTGTAACTGCTAAATAATTAAGACTTTGCTTTATATGATTTACATAGCAATCATAAATATTTCTCTAAATATRGTTGCTAAAATGCAGAGTGACAGTTTATTTGTCTTCCTGTCAGAGTTAAAGCAGGTGGACCTTCAGGCACAAGACCTTSTTCTTCCTGGAGCTTCCCGCTCACTGGCCCACCTTTATTGTGCTATTGGGGGATGCCAAACCTGACYGAAGTCCCACTGCTAAATATTGCTAAGAGCTGATGTCCTCCTCAGAAATCTAACATCATGGATACAGTCATCTATGATTTTACAGTTTAAGAAACACTTTGATATGTAAGGAAAACAGGGTGSGGTTTTTTTGTAAGAGAAATGTCTAAACAAGGAACATTTCTGCCACATCCAAAACAAGATTTARAAAACTAGTCAAAAATAAAGCAATGTAAATGGAAAAATCCTTTCCTYAATACTTGCTAAAATCATAAATACTCTTTGACAAATGACTCCTAAGGCTATCATAACAGTCTTGCTATTCCTGTTGGAATCCACTGGTGGCCAGACGGTGTCTTCTTTTCACATGAAGCAGTATGCTTTCTTTCACAAACCTGAATTTGTTACTTGGTTTTGTCCCAGAGAGTAATATTATTTTGCTGCTATACATTTTTCTGAATGAGTTACTAAATCTGAAGGATTCAGTAAYGTTCAAGTGGCAAAAAACGTCACAGCTAACCATATGTCTAGAAAACATTACCCAAATAGTTGAAGACTCTGTGGATGGGAAAACATTCTCAGTTTTCCAATTAAGAGTATTTTTCATTAAACTGTCATGTGTTGGAAGATTTGCATATCTGTGTGCAAAAAAGCTGACAATTTTGTCTGTCTGCAACATAGGTACCCCCAGGTTGGTGTTGCTTGTCTAAGGTCCAAATAAATGCAATGGAGATGTTGTTCCCATGGTYAGTGATGTCTGAATAACTGTGTTTCTTACCCAAAATTCACTGGATCACTCTCTAAAACTCCACTGGTGCTAATGGGAGCTGAGACATCTGTGTAAGTCCTGGCACACCTASATGCTGGAAGTATAAAACATGCTGGGAGATGAGGATGAGCTGAAGGCTCAGACAGCAAACCTCAGCCCAAATATTCTTCAGCTCTGACACTGTGGAACTCTCCCTCACCAAATATCAGCCAGCAGTTCCCTTCAGAACTGTAAGGCTTGGAACACTTACTWAGGAGCTGCAACACTTCACTTCAAAGGCCAAATATCCAGTTAGCTGTGAGTCACATCCCATGTATTGATCTCATGCCATCTGGAAGCACAAGCTCAAACAACCATCGCCATCACCCGCTGTGGAACTTCAATAAAGTCAAACTGTCAAGGTATTTCAAGGCTCTGAAAGTGTTACTGGGAAATAAACTTGCTGGCCACAGGTGGGAGGGGTACAGGCAAAAAATAAGAAATTTTTACGCCGTTGGACAAAAGAGAACCAGGGCAGAATAAGCCCCTTAAGATAATAGATGATAAAAGTAAAGGGAAAAGGGGTCAAGAACAGTCAATAGCTGGAACAGAGGATTGGGCACATAGCCATTCTGGTGGATTTGGGCCAGATATAGCCTGAGGCTGTACTTAAGCAGCTCTGAGTTGGAATGTTTAGATGTTAGTTCGAATGGCTATAAAAGTTTAATTAATGTCTGAGGGGCTTGGGGAGACAGATGAGCATAGAATTAACACCCAAAAATTGCTTCCCATAATGAAACCCTATCAGTTTCTCATAAAACTTACAAATGAAAAGAGAAACATATGAAAATGTTTGGGTTTTTTCTTTTGTTACTATAGAACCTTTGAAGAATTCCTTCATAAGGCTTAGAATTGTKACTACAGCTGTAATTATTTCCTTTCTAAGGAAACTAAGAGGTTTATTTTTAAATATCTTCAGTTTCAAAATACTGTGACCAGAAAGAAGAAATAAATCCATAGATTTGTGTCTTTATTGCACAGAAGACTGAAGGTGCATTTCCCTGACACTATGTACCTTACAGTGCCAATCTCAGCAGCAAAAAATTGAAGAATGTGAGGATGTAATTTGCAGCTGCACAAAACCTCATCACTCTTGGTGCCTTGGACATGTATTGATCACGCTCTGTGACAAGGCAGAGTTTTCCCCTGCAGAGGAGAGTTGCATACTTAACTGTGCATGGCATTTCTGCCTTCCTGCTGCAGCGTTCAGCACTAATTAGTTCCAGACACATTAGATTGTACACTTAGATCATTAACACATTTTGGTAAGCTAAACATYTAATTTGCATTGTTATGTATGATATTATGAATACATTCAGTACACGATACAATGCCTAAAACCTACTCACATATGCAAAAAGTGAGTAAAAAATGCAACCCATTGCTCGTGTACACCCTCTTCTTGGGTCCTGAAGCATATGTCTGGTAAACACCCTTGGTTCTGCATACTGGGGTATTTTTCCATAGCTCAGTGAATCCACATATCCCCCACCTTTGATCTGTTAGCATCRTCAGCCAGGCTCTCTTTTTCCTTCCAAAGCAGAAAGTTCTCTTTGCCACCCAAAATAACACTGTCCGCTTAACTTGGCAAAATAATCAGGGCAGGGAATATTCCATCTTGTATCATAATGAGTTTATAAGACTGACTGAGCCTTTTTGCCCTTCATGTTGGCTAGAAGCAGGAGTACTGTGCYACTGAAAAGTGGAGATTTACTGTTTTCCCAGAGTATTCACAGGTATTTATTTTTCCTTCATCTGTCCCCCAGGACTCCCTGTAGGTAGCTGGCTGGCCAGCTTAGTTCCTGTTGAAGTGATTATTTAATGTGGTGAGAATGTGTTTATTGTGTGCTTAATGATAGCAGAAATGTAGAACCTTGGATGGATGCCTCTTTTTTCTTCTCTAAATCTAAACAAATACATGAAAATCAACCTATTTTTCTTCCTTATTTTTCTCAGTTGTTAAAAGCAACTGGAGCCCAGGGAATTTAATTGGACTTACATATTTAAAGGCATATTTTTTCACCTTTGCTAAACCTTTGTGCATTTTCTTTCTGGTACAGAACTGCACACTCAGCTTAGATAGGTTCACTTGGAAACCATGTTTGAAAAATCAAACTCTTTTTTTTTCCCTAAAATGCCTAMAAAGAGACACATTTAAATGACATTTTTGAACAAGCATGCTTAGATATTAAATAGTTAGGTTATTTTTAAAATGTCTGAATGAGAGTTTATGATTTTCATGAATGTAAGTCACTTATCATATCCAGAGGTGTTCACTGGGATTGTGTATTTTTCTGCAGTTCAGAGAATTAGTCCTTTCCAAACAAGAGACCAGGATTTAGGCTTGAAAATGTGGAAGTTATTATCAGGAATATGGACATGCAATTCTAAGGGCATCTGTTTTGAGACTGGTAATGAAGGAGGAGGCCAAGGGAGCGTTACTGGACTGCTGTGGCAATGGGTGTGTTACGCTGTGAAAGCACAGCACCAGCTCCTGATTCCTGTAAAATAAGCTTACATGCCAACACCTCCACATCAGCACTTGTGTAAAGTATCTTGGGCTTCCTACTGATCTGGAAAACAAGGTTCATAAGAGTGGCTGGAAATAATCCTTCCCCATCTGTAGCTGGAGCATTCCTTGAGCTGTGCAAATGTAAAACAAAGTTTCTGTCATCTCAGTGTTAGGAACAGGAAGCTCCAGCCCTCTGAACTTCCCAAAGCTTGAGCTTTTCAAACCCAGCTCATTTGCAAGAGAATACATGATGAATCAGGTTTGGATGCTGCTCACAGAATATGTATGAGAATCAAAATGGTATTTTTTCCTTTTTCCCATCCAATTGTTTGGGGTCTTTTCCATTCCTAATTAGAAGTCTGTGCACAAATGAAGACATCTACAGATTTTTGAGTGTGATTAGAAAGAACATAGTCTACAAAACAAGAAAACTAAGGTATGAAAAATCATGACCTTTAAAGAACAATGCATTAAGGATGTTCATTTCCCAAAAAGGAATACTGGTGGCAGTGTGGCATTTTTTAAATCCCTTTCCCAGTGTAGAGCAGTGAAGCCTGCAGGACAATGGAAGTGTTGAAATTATCTGCTTGGTGCCAGGTCCAGCCCCTCGTCGAATAAATAATTTTGGTCACCAAAAATTTTTAATGTTGATTCTTTTGATGATCCCTTCATCATTTACCTACTCCTTACCTTTGCAGGGATGATTTTCAGGAAGATGCAGTGTCTGCAAGAATATCTGAAGATCCTTCAGCTGTTTCTTCTGTGGCATGAGTGATCAGTTTTCAGGACCTTTGCTTTAACTGTACCTGGAGGCATCACAGCTATAAACCTCTGCCTCCTCATCTYTGCCCAAGACAGGCCTACAGTGCCCATTATAAATTCTGCCAACATTGTTAGAGAACATAATGGGGAAACAACTCTTTGAATCTGCTTCTGAGGCAAAAAAGTAACATCTGCTCATTTCTAATATCTTCTGGTATCCTTGCAATGAACCAATTCATTATTAATGATATTGTATTTATAGCCAATTCAATGGAAATCAATTCATTAGGCTGAGAAGTTCTTATGCATGGCCATCCCTGAAGCCTTATCCTACTCATTAATTAAAGTCAGGTTTTGACACTAATTACACTAGGATCATGCCCTAAAGAGAATTATGTATAAGTCCTGGCCATTACAGACTATAGATTAAACACAGATTAAAAGAAGAATGAAAAACCTCCAGAACTACCAAAGTTCTATTTAAATTCAAGTTTCATCCCTACCAACTCCAGGGAACTTTTTGTCTGTTCCCTGAACAGTAGTAGCTGCAGAAGTGGTAAAAATGCCTTTTAGTCTGAAGAACCCCAAAAAGCTTTAAAATCAGAATCACTTGAACACGTCCTGAAGTGCAGCCTCCTTTGTGTTGAGAGGGAGCAGCTGCTCAGCTGTGCACTTCAACAGCAGCACACAGCAATATCAATTCTGACTGACTGAAACCACAAGGACGAATTTAGGTGAAATAATGTGGTTGCCCAGAGCTCTGCTCCCTGTAGAAACTCTCACAAAGGCCTGCCAACAAAAAACTGATCACTACTTTTCTTCTTTTTTCCTATCCTTTCCTCCAAAGTAGAAGTGGGCTGCAGCTGCAGTGTGTTGCAGCATAGATCCCCTCTCTGCTTCATGTTTTGATTAAAAGGAAGAAGTRCAAAGTTAATCAAGTATAAACAGTAAAGGCTTCACATATGCAGGGTGGCCACTACTGAAAGTTGTTAACAGAGCTCTACAAAGAACTCAAACATCAGTAACTTGCACATTTATACCATGCTTATATTTTTGTGCTTTCTCCCTGTTGAAGCACATTTTCCAGTAAGGCTGTCTCTTCTCAGGTAGAGGGAGTATTAGTGGCTTGCAACTTGTCTTTGTTCATTTTACAGCAAGATTGCAGACCAACATAACCCTYTGTGCTTGCCTTAGATCAAGCTATTCTAGGTATCCTCAAGGATAGGAAATATCTTTGTGACTCAAATTCATACACACTTGATTAAAACACAAGTATCTGTTGTAAAGATTCATTGAGTTGAAGTGATTATTTTTTGTGTACATTTTTTAAGACACAAGCTGCATTARTTTTAGAACTCCAGTTCAAGTATAACCTTTGCTCAAATGCCATTATTCACTCWCTCAGTGTTTTACTCTTTATGAATATCCTAGAGGCACTGACAGCACAACTTTTTTAAGAATCTCCCTGTGTTGTGCAGACAGGTATGTGGTGCACTTTCAGGATAAAGGATTGGACTGTCATCATCAAAATACAGGAGCTGTGTATGGTTCTTGTAAGCTCAATCCAGCTGTGAAGCATAGGTGTAACAGATTGCCATGCTCTTACACRACAGCAAGAAACACTCAAAGCTCACTGAAATTAAACATGTTTGAGTCTGTCCATACAGGAGAAGAAACTTATTCCACCTCATTACATCTGGAAGAATAAATGTTAATTATGTTGTTGGCATGAAGTTACAGAGTAATGCATTGTTGAGAAAGACTTTCCAAGTTTTGAAAAAGTATTTTCTTATTTTGACGTAACACTTTTTTAATATCAGTAATAATTAATTTCTTTATAATGATGAACATACCTTTTAAACTAAGTTAAGTCTTTAGCTGTGCTGCTTTCTTTAACCTATGTTAACATTCAATATTCATGAAATAAAAGTGGCTTATGTCTTTCAGATAATTTTTATTGCTGTACAGCAGTCCCAGAGTGCTTTTAATTTAGCTACCTTAGTACTAAAATGATACCTACTCCTTAGTGAGAGGTACAAACACATGTGGGAAGTCTAGAGTCATGGAAACAGAGAATAGTTTGGGTTGGAAARGATGTTCAAAAATAATTTAGTCCACTCTCTTTCCATGGGTACAGACTGTTTTTTTACAAGATCACTTTAAACTGCATTCTCCCTGGCCTGGAACACTTCCAGTGATGGGACAACCACAGCTTTTCTGGGCACAGTTTTTCTAAACCTACCCTCTTCCAGTTTAAAACCTTTGCCCCTTGTCCTGATAGTACAGGCCTTGGTAAAATGTCCCTATATTCTCATAACCCCTCTTTATATATTACTATACTGCAAAAACTCTCCCCAGATCTTCTCTTTTCCAGGCAACCCCAGCTCTCTCAGCCTTTCTATACAGAGGATCATCTTCATGGTCTTCCTCTGGACCTGCTCCATCAGATTGGTGTCTTTCCTGTGCTGAGCACCCCAGAGCTGACACAGAGCTCCAGGTGGGGTCTCACAAGAGCAGAGCCCAGGGACACRGCCCCCTCCCTCAGCCTGCTGGCCATGCAGGTGTGGTTGGCTTTCTGGGCTGCAARCACACATTGCCAGCTCATGYCCAATTTTTCTTTTGCTAGTACCCTAAATCCTTCTCTGGGGGGCCTTTATCAATTCTTTAATCCCTTAGCCTTAGTATGGATACTGGGGATTCCCCAACTTAGTTGAAGGATCTTGCACTTGACCTTGTTGAACCTCATGAAGTTCCCATGGGCTCGCTCCTTAAGCCTGCCAAGGTCCCACAGGATGGTGTCCCACCCTTAGGCATGTCAGCTGCCCCATTCAGCTTGGGGTCAGCTGCAAACCCACTCAGGGTGCACCCAGCCCAAGCACAGGAGTGAGTGGATGATTACTCTGTTGCAGAGCAAGCCCCTACTGTGAACTGAAATGTCATAGGTCAAACAGGTMTTCCAGATTCCAAAAAACATCAAATGCCCTGTTAAAAATGATAATTGAATTGGTAGCAGAAACTGCTCTGCAAAATGTCAGGGGGGGTATAGAATATTCTAGTGGCTCATTTGGTGTGAAAAAGAGAAAAAAACTATCTGGAATATTGCATAGATATGTAGASCTCATTGCAATGGGTCTGCAAACTGCAAATGGCAACAGTTGCTGATTGATTACGGCTTTAATTGCCATACTCCGTATGTCAACTGACCTTTATTAGGTTTATGTGGTAGCTTTTATTTCCATTAGAAACCAGTAATAGAACATAATATCATCTTTTTGTAATTTGCAATTTGATTAGTGTCTATTTAATAATAGATTTGTCAAGAGCATTAGGAAGTAGATTGTAAAATTTCCTGCAGGAGAGGTAGGTCAAAAGGTCTAAAGAAGAGATGAAAAAAAAGGCACAATGAGGGAATAATTGGCTATCACGGAYTTCTTGTAAGCATTTTGAGAAATGTGAGAGTAAAGAATGGCAATTTCTTGCAGAGTTCTCATATTGGTGTAACTGGGAGGAAGAATGGCTGAAAGATGACGTCCTTCAATCTGCAGCATTATACTCAGCTTACCAGAAACACCTGCAAATTTTCTGGGCATAGCTGACAGCTTCCAGAAGAAAGTCTGGATTGTTTTGTTCCCTAAAACTCAGTAAAGCTGTACTGACTCTAGCCAAGCAAAGAGAATKAAGCTGGTCTGACAGGTTGGGTGAAGTTCAATCTTTGCATTAAGATGGCAAAAAGAGATGGCAGCATTTGCTGAATGCTGGTATGGCTCGCTCTGCCCTCAAGACTGTTTTGAGATTATTCTGACTCAACTGAAACAAGTGTAAACAATGTGTAAATATTGCATAAACAGTGAAGTAAAGTACAATTAATTTCGGGCTTTACAAATTCTAAAACAGAGGTAGAGATAAAACAGAGGTAAACATATTGAGGAGGTGATTCCACTGCTTTTTTWAACTGTTCTAATCTTATTTCAGAGGCAGAATCTCTTCTGGCAGATTAATCATTTCATCATCCACATTCGTGCCCATGTAGATGAAAAGTCCCCATCTTAGTCTGTTCTTGCCAAAGATTATCATGGCAGTTTCAATTTTCATCTGTTCTCCATAGATACTGATGATAATTTTTATCCTTAGCCAAGATTAATGCTATGTATGCAAGGACTTGCTACAAGAGAGCCCCTTGCAGCTGTTCTATCTAAATCTGAATTGATGCTGAACTTGCAGAGTGTGCACCTTAGAGTCTGATGTTCCCTCAACATTCAACACTTCCAGGAATAGGGCAGGAATCTACTGTCCCTGTGGGCAACCTATTCCACTGTTTCACCACTCTCCATTTCCYCTTTATTCCTAATCTAAATTGACCATCTTTAAATTTAAAACTTTTTAATTTTTAAATTTTTAAACCCTTGTCCTGTTGCAACAGGGCACACCAAAGTGTCTGTCCCTACYTTTCTTGTAGTCTCCCTAGAAATACTGAAAGGCTGCTATGAATGTTAACATGTTGATCAAAACCTGTGTTAAAAGGGCCTACCTGGCCATTATAAAATGACAATTACTGACTCCCTGTTGTCCAAAGGGTCCATGCTGTACCCAACTGAGATATTCATTTTCTACTATCTGCCAGACAAGGAACAAATGATTGCTTTGGTTTCATTTTTGGGATAATGAGTTGGATTTGCTCTGGATTTTCAGGGGAAAAGTAAGGTTAAACTTGCTTTCATGGAATAATTTCTATTAACTCATTTCATGGGCTGGCTGGAAATACAGCAATAATTTTAAAGATAAAATTAAAAAGAGAAAAAGGGAAGTGTCATGGATGAGAGTAAAAGGGCTGTTTTCTCCAAAGGTGTTTCATGCATGTGTTTTACTGCTGTGCTATGCCTTACATTGTTGAGACTATACTGATAATCCAGGGGAATGTTATCTCCTTTAATAATGCAACACACAAACATTTGCCTATTTTAATCTGAATACATTCAAATGCCTAAATATTCCACAGATCAGTGCTATGTAGCTCTTTCTCAATCACAAACATATGTTGTGTATGTTTAATTGCTTTCTTTAAAAAGCAGCTTTCTTAATTTTCTTCAGGTTAAAGGAAAAATCTGTTTCCCTTTTTCCAGCATTATGTCCAGTCAAGGAGAGAAAGCTATTCTAGAATTGGTGTTATAAYTGCCTCAAAACACACCATGCTGTGCAAATTGTAAGGAGAAAAKCCAAGGATACAAATTAGTAGACAAGAAAAACCCTGTATTATTTTCAGTCAGCACTTYTGAAACATCACTGTTTCTTTCTACAGACTGCAAAAAATGCAATCATCTCAGCCAATTATAGTTTCTTGTAAGAAATTTAAAAATATGAAGAAACCTAAAGTAGTCATTTTGTTATGTCTGTTTACATTGTAGCCCAGCAGATTTTAGCAAGTGCAGCATAATTCCATCTTCCCCTTAATTTAGCACAATTTTTTAATCTGTGAGAATAAACAGAAGACCTAACAGTGATTTAAGGGGAGGTGGGGTGGAGACATGTCAAAAAAACCTGAAAAAGACATTTTAAGGGGTTCTTTAAAAAAATTATAAAAAATTTTGCCCAGTAAAGGAACTCCTTTAAAGTGCTTGACTTTTAACTACCTGAAATCACAGAAATATGTGAACTTCATGTAAACTAGTAAAAAATAATGGGAAATTAATTGTTCCTTCTTATGACCAATCTTGAACCATGTTAGCTCCTACTGTATRGCAACAGCATTTAAATTTTGTCATTTATTAATGATTATTTATTAAGAGAAAGRGAGAGTGTCATGTCATTTCATTGCACTTAACCTATCGTGTCATTTAGCTTCATTACAAAGAATTCCTCCAAATCCAACTAACACACATCTGCATCCCCCTGTTGGGAAGTAACAACTGTTCTAAAAATGATGTCCTAGAGTTCACTCCTTCACCTCTTTGGTTGCTTACAGAGCAATATGATCTGCTAATCTGTTTAAGATTAAATTATTTGTGGTAAAACACACACACACACACAGACACACACACACACACACACACACATTCATAGCTCACCCTCACTCTGCCCCTTTACCTCAAAACTGAAATTGTTCCACAAGCTTTTCTTTAAAAAGGCACATTTATTGTTAGATTTCTGTATTAATAGATTTCTATACTTCCAATATAGATTCACAGGGAATGTAAAGGAGAGACACACCCCTGACTTAATGGCTTAATGATGGTCTTCCAAGGACTGACATCCATTTTCCACTGCATCTACTACATCATTAGCCACGTCTGACAAGTTGTAAGAGATAACAAACTAAAGGAGTTTACAGGAGCACAGGGAATRCATTGCAGTTGCTTAAGACTTTCTGAAGGAGACACACCAGATCCATGGTGGGAGATGACASCAAGGTCCAGGCTTCCTCATTTGCAAAGCATGCATTCAGAGCTAGTCCTGGTGGAATCCCACATCTCAATGAAGCCATGAAAGGATGGCATGGATGTAAGAGCATTCAGTGAACAGCAGACTGATTCCTATTTGGAAAAGGGGTGATGGCTTCATTGCCCATAGTGGGCATCCTTAACTTGCTCTAATTTAGACAACAGATAAATTAATCAACATTTGAATAAACACATTGATGCTACAAGGGAAGAAAAAAAAATAGGGACCATTTTCAGCTGGATGGAAGTCCTGCTTTTCTTCTAATACATGCATAATCCTTACTGGTCAGACCAGTGTACAGTTTGTAGCTGTTGACTTGTCAAAAGATGTAGCCAGYCAGCATGCTCTGTCCCCTGAAGTAGGGAACATCATTCCCTGCTGGTGGAGAAAATGGCCATCACTCCCTACTGGTGGCTATTTTGACCTCACCCCTGTCTTAGGAGCTCCCTTGGTACAAGTCTCTGTCATGTACTGTCCTGAGTCTGTACCCCTGGGTGACATGTAACTCTGTGTTTCATCCAGTGCTGCAAGAATTAATGTGGTTACCCCAGGAACATCATATCTTATCTTCCAATTTCTGTGTTGACTTCCCAGGAAAAAAGGCTCAGGATGCAAGGTATCTGCCTATACCTACAAGGCTTGAATTGAAAATATCTCTAACATTCCTTATATTATATGATAAGGAACATCCCTGTATGTCTGGCCCTCAAATCCAGGTAAATTACCCATTGCAAAGATAAAGATGTGAGAAGTTTCTTGAAAGACAGGAAAAGATGAATCCAAAGTGTCAAACACACACCCACAGATAACCACAAACTGCTTTTATCACTAAATCATTCTTGACTTTGCCTTCATTGACAAAGCTGTATCAAATACGCAGTTATATATTAAAACTCCACTAAATATGTAGCTGGGAAGCAAGAGAAGAGTCAAAAAAAATCCCTCATATCAGAAGTTGCATGAAACCATTTAAAATATTGAATTAGTGAACCTCACCATTGAAGTACAGTTTGCAAGAAGGGAGGTAATTGTATAATACTTAATCTATATTAATCTAGATAATATTTCATCATTATTAATAAATACAATTTTTCATCATATATAATTTATATAAAATTATAAATTATTCTAAAATAATAATCATCCTAATTAGCATTTAATCTATATTTTTTTACATTACAAAAAAATATTGCTGCTAATACACCACAAGCAAACTATGAAACAAGCAGTTAACATTATAACTTTGATTAAAACAAAATTTAGTTTTGCTTAAAGGCTAATCAAAGCTGTCTGATAAGGATCATATATTTAAATATCAAAAGTTATGGTAACATTTAAGCGGGTTGTTACTGCATTTGTAAAATTCATTTTCATTCAATTAACTCACATCAGCCCTTTCTGATTTCTGCTTGTCAGTTTAAAAAAGAAAAAAATTAAGATCTCTCAATTGTTCAAACTAATTACTTTATACAATGTTGCAATGTTGTACTATAAATACAGCTTCTTTTTTCCTCACACCTTTTCAAATATCTTCTTCTGTGGTGGAGAGCAACTGAACTCAGTAATTTGTGTCTGATTTTATATCTTCATGCATTCACATTCACGCACAAACTGCATTTCATTGGAATCAGAATTAAACAACATCAGCCCTACTGAAGGCACTGCTGGTGAGAGCCAGGGCAGATTTGCTGTCTTGCCAGCAGGGCTGGTTTGCAGATAGGCTGTTGATCTGATCAGGAGCATCTCTCTGATGGAGAGTAGCAGGCGACAGTACAAGGAAATGTAAAAGCCTCTCATGGAGAGCTACTTATCTGTCAGGTCACTGTGGCTCCCTGCTTTTGCTCTCAGCTGCCTCTGTTTCCCTCCACATTCCAGCAAGGATCCCAAATACCCTACATTCCTCAATACTTTCTAAATCTTACTTCAAACAGCWAATCCCAGTCTCAGGTTTCCACTTTTCACTGTTGCACAGCTGCCTTTACAGACCTTATGGGTTAAGTCCATCCCCCCCCAAACAGGTAATCCCCACCTAGACCTTAGGGGTCTCTGAATTTGAGAGCTAACAAACCCGTCACAGAGTTCTCAATCCCTTCTTCTTTAGACTGCAATTATTCACAAGGAATATATATATGTGTAATGTGTAGGTGAGATGGCTACAGGAAAYAATCCTACATTAAGATCTTGCTGGAGTTTTTCCTTTTCTCTATTGCAGTTTAAAATGAAAATAAAGTCCTTGCYTGTTTGATTGAATTTCTGCTGAAGTTTCTTGAAAGCAGAGACCAGGATGCACCCAGGAGGTCAGTGAAGCTGAGCTCGGCCATTCCTGAGGTTCAGGTCCCCCTGAGGCTGACGTGCCCTCAGGAGTTACTGCTGCACTGCCCTGCCCAGGCTGGGCCAGAGTGGTTGGAAGTGAATCTTTTCTCTGGCAGAGATGTAGGAACGTGAGGCTGGCAAAGAGACACAGGTGCAATGGTTACATCCCCCTCTCTCTCCTTCATGGGCTCATCCTTGCATGCTCAGCACTGGCCCACACGTGAGATGAGGAGTTTGTGAAGTTCCTCCTTTCCCTTCTCCTGCCAGCAAAGTGCAGTCCAATGGGTGCTCATGAGCAATCTCTTTGGAAGAGCATCCAGTTGGCACACTGAGGAGCTGTCCTTAAGACAACTCTCATGTCTGCCCCCACTCTCAGCATGCTGCAAACCAGTTTGAAACATGCATGGGTTCAAAATGCAAATTCATGTACAAACACTCGACTRTAGGCTCAAAAGATAGGAACGCCTGATTTCTAGCTTTCACAGCTTTATAGTGATTTCAGATGGAGCAGAGCTAAATATCCTTAATAGAAATGCAAAAGTTTTACATGATTAGTATTGCTGGATCCTTAATATGGATAAGAAAACAACAGAAATTAAATTTGTAAAAGTATTTTCCTACACCAAAAGTCTGGGGTAAGATGCACTCAGCTTCTTTCAAGGGAATTATTTTGTGTTTCCACCTAAAATAACCAGGCAGCATTTTTAAATGTTCCTTCTAAATAAATGAAAAGTAAATTCAATAAAAATCAGAAATGGGACTCTAAACTGGGACACCCAAATTCCAGTCTCTTTCTGAAAGTCCTGGCACGTGACTATTAAGAGATCATCCAGAAGATCTGTGGCTAAACTGTGACTAGATTCCTCATTCTTGCTGTAACCCCACTCACCTATTAAAACCAACTTTTTAAATAAATCCAAGGAATTATATGTAAGCCACTTGCAACGGCTTTAAAATCCCCATGGAAAGGAAAACATGCCTGTCCTCATTTTGCCCCAGGAAATGCCGGCTTGCTGGTCTCCTGGCAGTTTGCTGTGCCAAGCCTCTGCAGCTCACTCGGAGTGGAAGTTGTGATKCAGAGTGAACAGGGCACATGTGGGAGAGAGGAGACCTCTGCTGAGAGTTTCACAGATCAGCCCCAACAGTATTTTACAAAAGAGGGTAACACCTGCAGAGTTACTGTAATAGTCTTTTCTGGAAGTGAGAATGTCCTATGTAATCCACATCAGGTGAGAAAAAAATTGTAGAAAAATGTCTGTAGCAGAATGACAGCAGGGAGAAAAGATATCTAGGAATTCCAGATATGTTCATGTGACAGCTCATATTCAGGTTCTTAGAAGGCAGAATATGGCTTGCTAGCATTTCAAATTTGTCAGTGGCATACAGACAATGCACCTGCTGGTGGTTATTATCAAATAAATTTTTATAACGACCTTATTATTGTTGGTATTTTACATCTGTCTACAGTTGTTCTCAAACATTAAGAAAAAGATAAGTACTGGTTGAGATTTTGGGTAATAATTGAGAAAGAAACAGCTCTTCAAAAAGATTTGTGTCTGATGCATCAAGCAGTAAAATAATCTTAATGACAGTCTTACAGTCTCAACAGCTCAAACAGAATAAATTAGGCAACATAAAACAACATTTAAATAATTTAAAATCTGTAAACCTTAAAATGCACCATAACTGAAGAGACTATTGTGATTTATACTAGGGATATTAATCCTCTTTAAAATGTAACAGTAAAAATGCATTTTAGAGGGGCTAATAAAAGAATATAATGCAGCTGAATTTTAGAGGATTAGCTAAATATACCTGATTTGTGTTCTAAAATAAATAAAATCAAAGTACCCAAGAGGTTCTTTGCAGTTAACTGCTACAACTGATTTAAAAGGGAATGGTATTCATGAAAACAATCTTAGCCTGTCTCTTGAAGATGTCTGAATCTGCAGAAGAGCATGTGCAATTTCCATTTGCCTAAATTTGTAGTTATCCAAAATGACAGTTTCTCTGTCTCCCTGAAGTGAAAGTGTAGTTCCACTGATTGAAAATTACATTGAGATAAACACTACTCTATGTATCCTGTGTGGCTGTGTTCCCTTTGGTTTACACGGTTTTCACTCAGGTGTGTTCAGAAAAGACTGTAAGTCCATATTAAAAAAACATCCCTGACACTCTCAGACTTGATTCAGCTCAATCAGCTTACAGGTTTTTTCCAACCCAAATAATTCTATTACTTAGAAAGATTCTATTACAAAAAAAAAAAAAGATTGAAGCACATAAGAGAGTCAAAACATGGACAGTTACTGAGATGCTGAGGAAATTGAAACTGCACACAAATAATTATAATGACTACCATTATCAAAAGGGTGCTGATTTCTAATCAGAGAGGCAGCACCTTTCCCTAGCTCAGTTCCCTGCCCAGACCCTCTGCTCCAGGGCAACGAGCTGTGTCCTCCTGGGAGAGAGTGCCACTGTGCACTGTGACATGGAGAAAAAGTCTTTTAGGGTGGTTGTAATGGAGGGCAAGATCCTAGTTGGATTTAGGACCCTTGAAGGTCCCTTCCATCCCCAGCTGTTCTGTGAGCCTATATTCCATGAGTCTACAATGGCCTGGGCTATGCAAACCACAGCTTTTTCAAGGGAACACCTTCTTACTGGTGTGTTGGGTAGACAGCACTCTGAGGCCTTAAAGATAAAATGTTTTGTGCTAGGAAAGAAACAAAATAGGCACCATTTWCCTAGATAGCCTTGAGCTGGGTTTTCATCAGTGATGGATCAGCGTGCTCTGGATTCTTCCGGTGAAGCCCATTAGCTCTTTTATGTGAACTTTGCACAGTGCAGCTTTCAGTGCCTCATTGCTGAAAGCTTCTCAGGATAGTATTTCCCTTGACTGCATATTATGTGCCAATCATGTGCTTTTATATCTCTGATATTCTTCARTTAGTTAACAAGGCATGTCTACTATGCTTTTAAAAGCTATACAGCATGGGCAAATTTGCTTGTATTATTTAACTTATGCTTACCATTTAGTCCAGGAAGAATGAAGATTTTGTATCAGGAAATGGGAACTTTATTAACATCATTTTTAATTAAGCTTCAAGAAAAAAACAACTGTGGGAGGAAATCTCAGCCTGAAAAGCAGACAGTGTTAAATACAGCTTTTTCAGCATCTGAAGGGCTGGCCTGAAAGGCACTCACGCTACCTGCCTCCTTAGCACTGCTTGTACTTAGAGCTCTCAGCCACTGAAACCACCATCTTCTTTTTGCACCAGGGGAGTAAGCAGAAACACTCTGACTTGGGTCACATTTCAGACGCGGCTTCATGACACTGAGTAGTATCAAAAAGACATGTGCAGTCATTCTTTCCAAAATTCAGATTTGTCTAGTTTTTTCATGGAGGAGCTCATCAGGAGAGCCCTTTTCAGCTCAGTTAACATCAAAATATTACAGTCTAAATACAGTTTATGTAGCTGGATCTTCCCAAGTGACCCCAGATCCAGGAATAAAAGGATGCTAAATGTGAGTAAGAGCACTATCCATGTCCTGATACAAGTGCACCAGCCTTACATGAATGCTTTCAGCTCTTACATAACATTAATGATTTCCCGCTGCATGGAAGTGCCTCTGCTCGTCATTTACATCATTCCCCAGATCAGATTATTTACTCAGAAATCACTGTGTTTCTCTTATCCTTTTACAAGCTGTCCCTCTTTATTAGAAGGATCACACTGAGTGCCTCTATACCCCTAAATAAAACAAGGCCAAGCTTGATTATTGATTGTCCACACAGCATAATTGTTCTCTAAGCCCTTGGTTCTGGGATAGATTTCTCCAAACAGCTGCCTGCAAGACAGCCATGATCTGCAAAAGGCTCCTGCTTCACAGCATACACAAAAACCCTGTCTCTGTCACTTGGACWTGGTTTGAAACCATGTCATCTTTTATTTGAGTGACTCTCAGGTCACTCCTGAGAGCTCTTGATGAATGCTGGTGTTTCACAGAGTCCTGGTACACACTACTGTGCTTGCTTCRCTTCTTTGTATGCTTACCTTTCTTTGCTAAAAATTGACCTACATATTCATCTTCTTCCTATAGTGGGCAGGACATGGCAGTCTGGCACTTCTTTTCCCATACAATGAAAACTCCATTATGGGAAATGACTACTGTATTTTGTTGTAGTCCAACATGTTCTTGATGACCCTCTGAACAGGAGGGTGGCAAGGATATTTTTTATTTGAAAAAAAAAACCAAAACCAAAACCGTTCGGTAGGAATCAAAGCACTCAGAGGAAATATAAACACAAAACTTAAACTGCTTTTCTTCTGAAATTTCCTACCTACTTATAATAAAGAGAAGAATGTGAGGCACATGGACAATTTTGGGGCATCAAAAAAGAGTCAGCATGGACTTTTTGAGGGAATTCCTGMCTCACAAACTCCTGAACAAGACAGAAAGCACCCCAGTAGCACTGACTGGGCTTTCAAATGGCTATCTTCAGGCATTTGACAGTTCTTAGGGAAACTAAGMAAACACTGGATAAATCTCCACACAGAACAACAAAACAAACCAACCAGCCAWACAAACAAAAAACAACCTCCACCAAACTCATGAAACTGGTCAAAAGTATCAGAGCAAAAGTGCAACTTTCACAATAAACTGTGGAGGTCATTCTGATGGGGTGACAGTGATTCCTGGTACAGATGGGTACATTATGAAGAAACATCCATTGAGTGCATCTGAAACAGGGTCACCAATTCTGAACTCAGTTTCAGAGCTGTAAGTTGTCAGAGCCTAAGAGACCATGCTGGGAAGGTAGCACAATTTCCTTGAAATTCTCCTATTTTTACTCTTACTTTTCTGCTTGTGGTCATTGCTGGGGGGCATTTAGCAACACTCAGTACCTCTATTCTTGCAGTCTTGCATTAAGCTGACAAAGGTGAARAGGAAATGTATGCAGACAAAAATAGCAAATCTACCAAAACTACAGTCAGACGAGAGAATGATGTGTTGACTGAAGCTTCAGGGAATACTGRCATCACCTACATATTCAAATTACATGCTTAAGATAAGGAATATGAAAATATTCCCTCATGAGCACCCACTGAGGCAACTGGGATGCTTTCTACTGGACCTCAGCTGGTTGTTCACCAGACAAAGTAATCTGTGCAGGAGCATCTYTTTTACTATGTCTATATCCAAATCAGTGGAAATCTGTCCCTGTTATACATACAGACAGCAAAGAGATAATATTTGTTTTACAAATTCAAACATGTCATTTTAGCAAAGCTTCCTTCCCAGGCCCCAGGTTTTTATATTTCAAACATTACAGATGTGATACCACTCTTTTGTAAGCTTACCTTCATAATATGCTGTCTAATTTAGTGCAACTCATAGGAAAAGTTCCATTTATGAACAATACATTTAAAGAAGGTGTTAGTAGAGGAGCCTCTGAACTACCTCTCAACCACAATATTTTTTTTTTTACCTTGCTGCATTATTCATGATTGTCAGCTCTTTCAGAATTCATTCCTGTCAGTTACTGCATGCGCTTTTTTGGATTATTCTGTACATCTGGGTGAATTGACAGGCAGAAGTATTTAGCATCTCTTCCTACACTGAGTACCAATTAATGCAACCAGTTATCTGATCTAAGTTCCTGGGGAAAAGCTATACTTGATCAAAAGCTGCTTTTTTAAATTACTCCTTTTGACTTATTTTGCATATTATGATTAAAAACCTATTACCTGCTGAATTTTCCTAGAAGAAAAATACTCCTTTGCCCAAAAGAGACTGTACCTCAGCTTATGGCAACAATAAAAATCTCTGTATTTGGCTATGGAAAAACAGCTTTATATTAAAGAGGCAAACATAAGTGATGGCCTTGTAAAGGTCCTGAGCAGGTTGCTGTTCCCAAAGACCCCAGCCTCCTTTGAAATAAAGCACAGTGGCACTTCTGTTGGTTCAGTTCAGCACAGAGGGCCCTCCCTTCCTCTCCTCTCACTACTRTACTGATTCATGCAGTCATTTCTCTCAATATCTTCTCAATGGTAATACTGAAGGAAAGGAACTGCCCATGGGTATGGGCTTTTTAATCAGTTTTATATTAATACAGTTTCCCTTATTAGAAGTARTTTATTTATTTCCATTCAGGCTGATCTCCTGCCAAGTGGTAAACCTAGATCCAGACAGTAGAGTAAGTCACAGTGATAATTTTGTACCCTGCAGAACTCTTTACAATGTTCACACAGGGTTAATATATACACGTTAATGAGCATTCAAATTTGTTCCCATAATTCATCAGAGGGAAGTGGCTACATTTATTAGGCATGCTCATCAGTGCATAACAACCACTTAATGTAACACAGAATACTCCCAGGAAAATTAGATGACCATAAAAATATCATTGACTTTAGTCTCAGAAAATTTCAGGATCACTGCTTTGCCTTCCAGCTGTTCCCAACCCTCTATGAATTACAAATTGCCCTCAGAGAAGAAGAGTAAATAATATTTACTGCAGCATACATTAGTAATTAGCACACATAAGAAAGAAGGGGCAGAGTGGCAAGAAGGGAGCAAATTGCCCAGTGCCATTCACAGACCTAAATGAGCTAAAATGTATTTTCACCCTTTGGAGAACAGCTCTGTCACCCTGCTTCCCACACTGACACCAAAGGGGAGCAACCCCAGGGATCAAGCCCAGCAGAGCTGACAACCACTGAAGGAGAAATCAACGTCCCCAGATCTGCAAAGATTCAAGGCAACCCTTGTTTTATTTGCCTGTAAGCACATTTCTGAAAGAAAGGTCAAATGCTCTGGACAGCTCTCCATGGGCACACAAGCCAGGCTGCCAGAAAGCCGCTGTCTCTTAGGAATGGATTCTGATCCAAGAATGAGAAGGAGACCAATCTCTCCTGCTTGCCTAACTCAGAGACTACTAAAGCCTCTCAGAGGCTGGCACCAGATATTAACAATTCAGAGCATTTTCCTGAAACTGAGTATTTACTCATAAGAGGGGGGGAAAAAAGCTGAGTATTTACATGACATAGAACACCTGCCTCACCCTGCAAATATTTTCAGTGATAGGCTGTGATTAATAACTGCAGTGTACACAGTGTGTTATTTTGATGGTGAAAAAGAAGGTCTGTTTTAAAGAGCTTACTGCTGCTGGGAGGAAACAAAGGAAAAGGTAAAACTGTATTTTACAATAATGGAGAGAGTTATAACTCACTTTCAGCTGGTAAATATAGATATCTGCTGCTGCTTCACAATGAAAATAGCAACCAAAATGGCAAATAGCATACCAATTAGTCTGCTTTTAGAATTAGGAACAAAACWCTAAGGCAATATTAAGATTTATATTGAAATGCAGAAAAATGAAAGAACACAATGTTAAAGATCCCCTAGTGAATATAAAGTAGTCCTCAAACAAATACAAAGAAAATTAACATGGTTCTCCCACCAGTGCCCTCATGCACCTGTAGAGAGCAGACTGATTTAATTTACCTGGCAAAAGGTTTTGCAGGCATGTTTTTGAAGTTCTTGGATCTTATTTCTACAGCCCAGAATATTTAAGATTAAAAGCATAAGGAGAAGTCAGTGTGCTGTTTTCCATGTACCACACTGACTGAGCTCACCCTGCTCCTTCTCTGGGGCAATCTCTGGTGATTGCAGCAAAGCTGTTACAGAACACACGGGGAAACAATTCAGGAACAACGTGAACCTTTTACAATGAAACCTGCACTATGCAAAAGTAGCTTTGATTCAGTTAAGAAAGAAAATTGAGCATTGTGTGTATGAACAGCATGGTTGTTATTAGGATCTGATCTCTTCCAGCTCTTGAAATCAGAAGCTGTTCTCARGAACAGCCTTGCTTGTTGTGCCCAGGAGGAAATGGATGGGAATGGGGATCTCCTGCCTCCAGCCCTGTGTATGCTGACACTTGTGCTTGCAAGAACTTGGCCTCATAGAATGATTTGATCATTTTGGATTTTTCTAAATTAGTATTATAGGGTCAGGATACAAAGGTATCAGTGCTACCTTTGGAAAGGGACCCTGAGCAGAGATGTAGGGAGGAGGTGAACATGGTACTGAATGGGAACAAATATGCCCAACAAACTTCAAAGCTTCTCTTCTGGTTGGTTCTGGTTCTCCTCTCTTCTTGGCAGAGGTCTGAGAGAAGGCAGCAGCATGTGATAGGGCTGGGGCTTTTGGAATGGGGCAGTAGGAAGGAGGCAAGGATGCTGGTAGAGAGAATGCCCCTGACATCAATTCTATTGCCCCAGATGAGAAAAAACAACCTACCAAGGGATTGGATACAGAGAAAGCAAAGCAATTCTGCCTCCTTTTCTGAGCAATTTATGCAAAATATTTTGGGGTAGAATCAGATAAAGCTGCTCTTAGTCTCTTTTATTCAAACCTGGGAGGGAAAGGGAAAGGGAAAGGGAAA